>JAQJVK010000013.1:4389546-4942737 GCA_035578135.1 Flexamia atlantica | reverse complement strand
GCGTTAGTAATTAAGTACATAAGTATAACTGGAGCCAAATCTTAAGGCCCATTCCGTCCGTAAGACTAATGTTAATTTTATCATTGGGCTTATGGTCGGCGTGGGCCTTAAGATTTGGCACCAACTATACCATAACATTCTTGGACCATAAGTAGAATTGTTTTAAACGAGACTTCAAATATTTGCTGCCGAAACCTGTAAGTAAATTCATTTTACGGAAAATACAGCTTGTAATTGGACAAATTAGTGGGCAGTAAATTTTGACCAGCCTATGGTTTAAGTGAAAGAAGTTGATGAGACCGACTAATCTGTATTACCAGCTGGAGAAGATATAATTTTTTCGCCCTTTGATGGCTAATCAATAACCCCATGGGACCGGTCTTAAGGCAGTCTTGCCCTTCTGTTGTCTTACTATCTTCTTAGGGATTGTCTTACAAATCTAACGCGGTTCATCATTTAACGACAAAAATTATAAATTTTGAAGTAGAAGAGAATTTGTTTGTTGATGATTACATCTAATTGCGCTCCTCTAAAGATTAAAAAACTGATTTTAGTTGAGCCAGAGCATGATATCGACATTGATTCTTGCCCCAACCAATACCACTCTTTTGAAGTACCGTTGAATGTTTGTTAAGTAGGAAAAAACCTCTTTGGTCCGGGGCCAAGTCATATTAACCTTGCGAACGTTATTTTAGACACACAAAATTCGCTAGTTTCAATGTCATGTCGGTGACGGTTGCACTGGGTGCAAGGTCTGGCTGTACTTCATTTGGATGTTTGTGTTATAAATACTCACAGATACAGTTTTAATTATATAGTCTATTTATTACACAAATTACACAAAAATTCGAATGTTTAATTATATTTTTTAATTCTTAAGAAAACATGTTTGGTCGTCCAATTATGTTACGATTTAAAAATCTATTAATAGAATATTATTGTTCATTTTCAAAAGGTTTCAGTTTTGGAATGATAAAAGAAATTATTTCGCCTTAAAACCTAGAAAGTTAAAATGTTTAAATGTTCTGAAAGTAACAAATAATATTGATTGGATTCCCCTAACTCTGAAGTTCAGTATCAAATCAGATTTTGTATGTAATTCCTGAAGATTGAAATATTGTATGCTTGAATTGTTGCCGTTAGTTAATCGTGTTACCCTTAAAGAAATCTTCTTTAATCTATACAGGGTGTTCAAAAAATGTGGGGCTATAATTTAAATAGTGATTTCCTGGGTCAAAATAAGCAAAAAATTGTATATAAACATAGGTCCTTAAGTGCTTCGTTTTCTGTCTGTATGTCTGTTTATGATTTTTACATATTTAATCATATCTCACGAACCACTAAACGTATAAACTTCAAACTTAGTAGCATATATGGATAACCACTATAAAGAACTATTTTTGTAAGAAGTATCAAATTTCTACTTTGTACCATTTCAAAATGACGGCTGTTTTTTGGTTTCAGAGCTAAATGTCTTAAAAACCGTAAATGTTAGGAACAAGTATAAGATACCTAAAAGTTGGGAAATTTAATCTTATTAACGATGATATTAAGATTATAACAATCGGACAACTAATAATGGAGAAATTTTAAATTTTCTGAATAAAAACATGAAAATTTCAGACAGAATGTAATAAGAAACCATGTTTTCATGCAGAAAAGTTAACATTTCTCCGTTTTTATCATAATCTTAATATCAGCATTAATTGGATTAAACTTTGCAACTTTTGTGTCGTGTACAATTTTTCTAAAATTTACGGTTTTAAAGATATTTAGCTTCGAAAACAAAAACAGTCGCCATTTTGAAATGGTTCAAAATAGAAATTTTATACTTCTTACGAAAATAGTTCTTAGTAGTGGTTATCCATTTACTACTTTTGAGGTTTATACGTTAAATGGTTCGTGAGATATGATTAAATATGCACAAATCATAAACATACACACAGACGGAAAACGAAGCATTTTAGGACCTATGCTTATATAAACTTTTTTGCTTATTTTGACTCAAGGAATCACTATGTAAATTATTGCCCCACATTTTTGAACACCCTGTATATTTTGATTAGGATTTTTGCGGACATTTGCCATCACCGGTTAGTAAAAAACAAGTCGTGAAACTTGTTTTTTACTAATCAGTGATGGCAAATGTCCGCAAAAATCCTAATCAAAATATAAAATCACCATCACCAACAATGAATTTCAAACAAAGAACCCTGTATATGACACAGCTGGACAGATTCAAACGATTGAGGTGTCTAATTTATAGTTATGTAAATAAATGTACATAGGGTCTAGATAAATTAGATCACGTAGATTTGCCAACAACTCTCAGACTTTTTAGAAACGGTTTGTTTGTCGCTAAGGTACATTGAATGTCTGAAATTTCGTAACAGTGGCGCTATCCTACGTTGGATCAAACTCTCAATTCCTTTATTTTCCAGATAAACGTATGGGCATGGTTTAAATACAGTTTTTAAAAACGTATTGAAGCATCTCATCTTTGGGCCAGCCAGGATCATTAGTTATATATACAGTTTGAGACCATCTAATCATTATAACCAGCTGAAGAGGGTTTAATTTCCTCGCCCTTTGATGGCTAATCAATAACCCCTGGGGCCGCTCACAAGGCAGTCTTGCCCTTCTTTTGTCTTACAATTTTCTTAGGGACAACAATTATCACATTAACTTAATGGACTTTGTTAAGATCGACAAAAGAATTTGTCTTCCGCTTTTTCCTATTAGTTTACAGCATTGTTCACTATTTTTTTAGTATTATTTAGTTCAATCATATTCAGAAAAAAACAATCGCGTACTTGCAACCACATCTAGAAAAACAATCAACAATCTACTTATTTCAGTAATGTCTAGGAAAACAATCAAGTACTTTCCATCATATCTAGGAAAACAATCGAGTTCTTTTAATCATAACAAATGCACAAAAACAATCGAGCACTCTCAGTCATTCTCAGAAAAACAATAGAGTCGCCTTCTTTCAATCATATCCAGAAAACAATCGGAGACTTTTAATCATATCTAGAAAAGCAATCGAGCAGTCTACTTTTAATTATATTCTGAAAAACAGTCGAGTACTTTCAATCGTGTCCATAAAGTAATCGAATGCTTTCAGTCATATCCAGAGAAACAATCAAATACTTTCAATGATATCGAGAGAAACAATCGAGTAACCCAATCGACGACTTTCAGTCATATCCAGAAAAATAATCGATTACTCTCAATGATATCCGGGAAAACAATCAAATACTTTCAATCATATCGAGAGGTAAACCTACTTTATACAACTATATACTACTTTCAATCGTATCCAGAAAAACAATCGATAATTCGGATGTGTCCGTCTCTGCAGGGCTGGCCGGGGTCCAGGAGTTATTTCCGGCACCGGCCACGGCGCGGCGCCACGTCAGGGCTAACGTACCGAGCATCGCGTGGAAATTATATTGTAAACATCAGAAATTGTATTTAATCTCTAGGGACGCGAGTTACGGTTTTCGAGCTTTTCTTGGAAAAATGCCGATCTGCGAAAAGCAACTTGAAAGGCCCGCGTGATGACCTAAGGTTTTCGGGATTTTTTTCGGGACCCGGAATTTCGGGATTGACAAAAGACGATCCCGGAATCAGTCCCGGGATTCTTTTTTTTTATATATATTTAGAATATATTGCTGCGTGATGTCAACGTAAATTGAACTTTTATTAAAATCACAGAGAAGAAGTAAGCAGAGGTCGCATTCATATGAGATTCTTCATATCTTACCTTCTCTTATATCTTATTTCTTCTCTGTGTTAAAATTTGAAACCGGTTATAATTGTATCTTATACAACTCTTCAAATCTGGGGTTGTCGACGGCGGATTACCTGTCGTTCCATATTTTTGAATGGCTTTCATGCTGTTTTTGCTTGACAAATGAGTATGGAGTATCTCGTTAAACCGCCTATTAAAACAAATTCTCGAATCTTTCATCGCGCCGTTTTCCTGCCCCTGTAAGAAAAGAATTATATAATGCCAAACAGATGAAAAGTCACAATCTTTCTCATGGCCACAAAACATTTTGGTCACCCGAATCCCGGGGTTTAGAACCTTAGTGCTATCGTTCGATATATTGAGCTACTTACTTATCAAAACATAAATACCCCCGTTGCAGCAGACCTGCATACTCAGCGAATTTCAAATGCAAAACAACGTATTTCAAGCAAACATAGCAAGATTTGACATGTTTTGTTAAGCTCCATAAGAATAACATGGGAAATGAGTATGCAGGTTTGCTGCTACAGGTATATTAAAACTGGATGGTTTTAATTCAATATTTAGTAGATCTGAACTAGAAGAAGCCATTTACCAAGTTTTATCAAGATATGTTGAGAAATAAGCGAGCTATAGAATTTTACTTATTTCCCATAAGGTTAACATTGGGACAACGTACTGTGTTTACCACTTTCAATATCTCGGTAACCAATGGGCATAGAGCAGTGATTCAAAATACTAAATTATTTGTTTTTTTGAGCTGAATTCAATAGTGCCCACAAAAATTTGATAAATTTTATTTTTCTATGTAAAAAACTCGAAAAACCCATTTTTGGGGGGGTTTATCCCCCTTTACCCCCCCTTCCGGTGGTCTGATCGGGCTGGTTCACGAACTCGTCCAATTGATTACCACTTTACATGTCCGTACCAAATTTCATAAAGATCGGACCATTTTTGCGGCCGCTATCGTGCTAACAGACACATAGAGATATATATATAGATGGATATATATATATATATAGATATATATATATATATATAAATTCGAACGAATAGTGTTTTTTGCTTCTGGGGGCCCCAAAACGAAAAGTTATAGTGGTCCCGAGCTTAGGTCTTACCATGAGGCCTACGGTAATAGCTTCTTCCCTATAGGGGAAATTCGCTAAAAGGGTTTGCGACTTGTTCCGAGTACTTTAAAATGTCTGCTTTATCGTAGACACTTATTATAGTTTCGGAACGGTCAGAGTGAGGCACGGAATCAGTCAACTGATGGCTAATCGGCTTAGCTTGCCCGGGCCCGGCTCCTATTGTTGGGGCGTCCCTTGCTGACCGGGACGGAACCAAGAGGCACTGACTCATATTAAATTTGTTCAGTACAAATATGAAGCTTAGAGAATTTTTAGTTATTGACATAAATAAATATCACCACGTCCTTCTCCATAAAATTTTGTGAATTTTGATATAAAATTCAAACAAATCGTTCCAGTTTTGCTTTGCATTTTTTAGACACATTAAAAGTAGGGGTGTGTGAGTACTCGCGGATTATCGAGCTTTTTTCGAGCCGAATTTACACTACTCGACTCGACTGGAAGGAAGTTCGAGTCGAGTAGTTACCTCCGCCGTTTAGCTGGAATTGGTACGCGCGATCTCATTTTACGGCCTTTTTCACACAGTCAACACCACTCATGACCAGCCACCATAAAACTTTTGTTATTTTTCTTGAATTAAAGTGGTTTCTGAGTTATTAATATCAATAACTTTAGTCTTGTCGTTTTCATTTCTATAATTTCATATTTTCTTTCTTATGCACAATGAGACTGGTTTAACATTAATTTTTAAACCTATAACAATATGTTACAAAAACCCCTTTTTAGAGCAACAAGCGCAGATGTAGATGCTTTTACCTCCTAAGGCTGAAAGTTTAATAAAATATTGAGTAATGATATAAAAGTTATGTTAAAAATGGCCTGAATTATCGATCATGTTTTTACTGTACTTGCCATTGTTGTAAATACTTGTTAATAATGTAGGCTATTGTTGTAAATACTATTGGAAGCAACTAATCGATTACATTAAAAATTTATAACACTTACATAGTTTGTTTATTATTTATTTTAAACCTATTTATCAGTAATCTCACTTACTTTTAATGTATCTACTTGTAAAAGCAAAACTGGAACGATTTGTTTGAATTTTATATCAAAATTCACAAAATTTTATGGCGAAGGTCGGACGTGGTGATATTTATTTAAGTCAATAACTAAAAATTCTATAAGCTTCATATTTGTACTGGACAAATTTAATATGAGTCAGTGGCTCTTGTTTCCGTCCCGGTCAGCAAGGGACGCCCCAACAATAGGAGCCGGGCCCGGGCAAGCTAAGCCGGTTAGCCAGTTGACTGATTCCGTGCCTCACTCTGACCGTTCCGAAACTATAGTCGTGCCTACAAGTTCTGCGTCTGCCCGTTTTGTGTTCTGTTTTCACTCTTTCTTTAGCCACCCACTTATGTATGAATAATAATTTATCGAAGGTAAGAACGACACGTAAGTCTGATTAATTTGGCTTCCTTCATTAGTTAGTTGTGATAAATATTGTTATGTCTTTCACAGTTATATTTAGCTACGACAGAAGGAAAATAGAATTACTCATTTTTGCGTCTACAATTCACTCAACTAAAAAATCAACAAGTGATTCTCCATACAAAATCAAAAATCCCTTACAGCAACTAGGCTACACAATACTTCTCATAGACCGAACAGAGATTGGGTAGTTCAAAACAAAGTAACACGAATTTCCTCAAGAGCAAAAGGGCAGCAAAACAGGAAATACTGGGCGTTTCTTTTAAAACACAACCCATTTTTAAGATTGAATAATTCACATATAAATATGAAATAAGTATTGTTTTATGGTTCTTTACGTTTTATACACTCTATTATTTTAATTTGATCACATTTAGTTCACTTTATGTGCTCAAAAAATCCGCCAGTGGCATTTGTATGAAGTTATGCTCTCTCTATCAAATTCCCGAACACGTGTTGCTAGGTACCTCTTTGCTTCACATTTGTTTTGTTTGTTTTGGGGTACTGAATATGCTGTGACTTGTGTTTTTAGGCCTTACTTTGTATGTATCCCCAAAGAAAATAAAAATATAGTGGCGTCAAATCAGGGATATTGGGGGGAAATAATCCTTCACCGATAAAATCAAGTTTTGGGTTGCGTTTTTAAAGACGGCGACACACTGTCACACATTTCCCCGACATCAACCACAAATCAGACAGGACAAAAGGGAGGATGTGTGATGGTGTGTCAGGGGTTCGCGCATCACACAAGACATCACACCACACATCGTCGCGAGCGCTCTGGAGGCGGTTTTTTGGCGAAAGATCAAAGAAATGACTGGTACGGTGTCTTGTATGATGTGTGATAGTGTGTCAGGGTCTACTCTGCCCCGAACGTCTTTCCGTACGCCGTCGCGTTACCGCGCTCGGAGGAATGTGTGATCCGTTATCTTGTTCGGGGGAATGTGTGGAGCGAAAAATTTATCTCCCTGCGCGGTCTGATGTGTGGTGTGATGTCTTGTTCGGGCAAATGTGTGATAGTGTGTCACCGCCTTAATGTGTGTGTCTTTAAGCACGATAACTCGCGTAAAAATGGTCCGATCAGAATGAAATTTGCCACAGGCATGTTAAGTAGTATTATTCTACGAAAACAATTCACGATATATTCAGCACCTCAACTCAAACATAACAAATTTAATGCAATAAATTCAAAGAGGTACCTTGCAACCTTGTTCGGAAATTTGATGGAGAGAGCATATAACTTTACACACATGCCAATGACGGACCGTTTGAGCACATAATGTGACTTAAATGTGATCAAACTTAAATAATAAGTTGTATAAAATGTAAAGAGCAATAAAACAATCCTCATTACATATTCATATGTGCATTATTCAATCTTAAAAATGGCTTGCGTTAAAAAAAACACCTTGTAGAAGGGAGGATGAGACGTGACAACTGTTTTATTTGAATATTTGCGGAAGCCAAGCAAGAGTAGGCCGCTGTTCAGTATGCAGACGATGATAAGCGATTGTAGACCTTGCGACAAGTGGCCGTAAAGACCATAGTTGCTGACGGAATACCAAACGAAACCTTGCCGCCTCACTGGTCACAGTTGCGGTGTTGGTGTTAAAAAGCCTAGACTGGAAATTTAATTAATTAGTGGACGTGTTTGGAGCGTGTAACTAATGAATTCAACTTAGTTCGATATATATAGAATATGTTATTGGTATTTAATATATCGCTTGTGATTGTCATTACATAAGTAAACCTGTTTTATAAAAGTATATAAAATATTCTAGAGTAGAAAAGTATATAATATATTACAACAGTAGTGTCGAAGTTTGTACGGTCGGCGCACGGACAAACATCATTCCATAATTCTTAGGAAAATATTAAAGAATTTTTTTTCAAATTAAAGAAAGTTCTTATAGTAGCCTATTTTTATGCCTCATGGAAACCTTGTCTTTTACGTAAACGACCGTGATGGCATTCTACGTTGTATCAAATTCCCATGGGACTTAATTACTTGAGTAAGGCGTATTTATACTTGAGTAAGGGGCTTTTACAAATGATTGTCTGCAAGTTAAGAAGAAGTGTCCACTGATATACTGTGTGTCCCAAAAATCCCGGAACGGTTTAATATCTTTTAAAGTAAGCCAAATATCAAAACAATATTTTGCATGCCTTTTATTACTGAAAAAAACTACTTTTTGATATATGTGTCATTTCTGCCCCTGCCCCAAAAATTGGATTTTGGGGGGTAGCCCCAAAGTTTTAAATGTAAACCCCCATCGTGCGACTGCTTATTTTAAAGGGCTTGTTAAAAGAAACACAATGCCGCAAACCGGAGGTCGATATCATGCTCCAGTCCAAAATGGCAGCCATTCAAAAATTAAAAAAATGCTGTCCGTCAATTAAAATTGAGTATTTTCTGTGTTCGGCAATTCACATTTAAATCGAATAACAACCACCAGAACACATTTTAACTACTTAAAAGACACAAAAATAATAATTTCTTGTTGTCATCATCAAGGCTCAACCCTCCAGAATGGTTTTGGGGGCGGGGGGGGCGGGGGTTTGTCCAACCAATTCCAGTATCAACCCACATCGTATGACCACTCATTTTAATTTGCTGAGTAAAAAAATAAGCCAAAGCTTGTTTTAATTGAATTTCAAAAAAATATCTTACTTGTAATAAATAAATGAATTTTGTTAGTGTCAAAATTATTTAACTAACATACTAATAGATATCCGCCTTAATGCGACCTTTGGCTCAGCGGCAAATGTTTATACCTGCGGAGGGTCGTCTATGCGTTACCTTTTATAAAAACCCCATACATGAAGTACCAATTATTTGCCACAAAAATAACTATTTTTAAAAATTTCATTGAAACAAGCTTTGGTTTAATGGCTATTAAAAATTTTTTTAGTACTAAAAGGCATGCAAAATATTGTTTTGATATCTGGCTTACTTTAAAAGATATTAAACCGTTCCGGGACTTTTGGGACACACAGTATACAAACTGCCATATCACTTAAATTTTATGCGGAAAAAGCCGTGTTCATCATAGTAGGCCCTAAATACGTTTAAAATAGTCCCTAATCCAAACTTTCTGCTTTGCAAACTGAGAAAAGTTTTCTGCTTTGCAAATTCTCGAAACTGTAGGCTTTTGGAAAATAATTCTCGTGATCACAACCAAGAACAGTGAAGAATATTTACACCTAAGCCATTACGATTACAAAAGTTGTTTAACAAGTTTCAAACTATATCGAGGTACAGAACTCCAACTTGGCAGTTGACAGTTAATTATGGGAATGAATGTTTTCCGCTGCCAAGTCCTGCACATTTACAAGGGACTGCTACTGCCTATCTCTACGCACGCGGTAACTAGAATGTGATTCAACCGACTGATAAGGCTTATCAGGGATTTGGGGGAAATCTTATTTATAAACAGTAATAATGCGCTCAAGGTCCTCTACAAGCTTAACAAGGATTGTGTCTGAGTCAAATTCTATAAGTGTTTACATTCTTGATCAAACCGCATCGTGGGATTGTATTTTTTAGTGTCTATCTACGCCTGTGGCATTTTTTAACGTTTTGATCGGGAACGGTCCAAAACCGGGAATTGTTACTATCTAACGGCGACCTTTTGGTAGACAGGTAGCTCTAGGGCAAAAATGGCATCAGGACCCAATTTCGATCTTAGTCTGGATCGAACCGGCGACCCTCAGGTTTTGAGGTGAGCACTTCAACCACTCGGCTATCCGTTGATGTAATGGTTTTCTACATAAAATATTTTTTATAATATCTCTGACTCTGACAATGTGTTTACTCTTTGTGAATCTATTTAGATCGAGCATACAGTGTGAAATGCAATACTAATTGAAAACCTATCTTGTCTGTAAAACAAAGTAGTCCAACTGGAATGGGAATGAAAATTTGGGCCGTCAGTACTCTGGCACTGGGTAGACGAAACCGATTGTCGTGATTAGTTGACTATGGATGAATTGTCGTGCCTAAATCGATTGTTATGATTACCCAGTCGACTACTAAAGACTATCGACTGATTATCAGCCCTAGATCGATTGTTATGATCAGTCGAGTATCGACTTCAGTCCGCCAGTCGGCGACAGTCGCATCGAGGTCAAGGTCCTCTCGGGCTTTCCAGAACTATTTTAGTGTCTCCCCTTTAAACCGTGCCTCGCGCTCTTGAGACGTCGCGGCCGTGCCTTGCAGCGTTGAGATGCTGCATTGAGACGTCCCAAGTCTCGATCTCAGTTTGCCAGAAGTTCCAGGAGGGAAGTATTAGTGGAATCAAATCATATAATGCCCCAACCAAGGCCACACGTAGTGTGGCCTTGCCCCAACCGTCCGTAAGACCAATGTTCGTGCATTGGGCTTATGGACGGCGTGGGCCTTGTGTTTTGATTCTTACTGTAACGTGCTTAGTCTACGTCGAGAAAGAAAACTTGCCAATTTGTCGAATTGCGATGATTTATGATTGTTTGCTGCCGAAAATTTCCTTTGGCGTGTTTAGAAGATCGTTTCGACAGTATTTTTGCACGCGTGGACATCTCGAGGTTTTAGTTTGTAGAGGTTGTGAAACGAACGGACTAGCGCATTTTCAAGATATAAATATTTCTCAAGTGAAGGAGTAGAGGACTGCTCGTTCTCGTTTTCAGGAAAGGTTTAGTTTTTGGGGAGACATTTAAATTGATCAGTAGGCTTTGGAGGTTTCTTCACTTTTTAATCACCAACCACACTGTTCTAAAGGAGTTTTTAAATTTCACAGCTAAAATTGTTCATTAATTTTAAAATCACCCCCAACTAAACCACGTTGAAGGGGTTTTAAATTTTACAGCTAAAACGTCAGTGCTTAATTATTTATGGTTATCGCTTCATGTACTCACAGGGGTTAATTTCAGCCGGAGCTCACCGGAGCGTTGCTCCGGTACTTTTTAGGACACCGGAGCATACCGGAGCGCAGGTTCGGCATCTCAATTCACCGGTGCGGCTCCGGACCGTCTTTTCTGGCCACGTCATCTTTTAATACTGTTCAGAAAACGATTTTTGATAAAGTGAACAACTCTTTCCAAATTTGGGAATCACCTAAGTCAACTTTACAGTCCTATTTTCCTTTACATAGCTATGCGCACCGTAACAGAAGGTGCGAAAGTATACAAGGCCTAAGCATTATACAGTTGTCATAAACGTAAAAAAGCACCAATTTGAATTGCAATTTATACAAATGTTCCAGGGGAGGCCCCTCGGACCCCCCATCCTGCTGGAGGGTATTCCATGCCCCCCCCCCCTAGCCACCCGGTGTGCCATAGCTCCGGTACTTTTTTCTTTATAAATTAAGCCCTGTGTACTCAAATAATTTTTAATTTTATAGGTTGATTTTTGGGGAGATTGTTTTTAAATTTATTTAGTTTTACATTTAATTAAAACATGGTAAAATAGCTTTTCTTTCCAGTTCTAATGTCCGATATGATTCACGAGTTCGTGGTCGTATAACCAGAAGCACTCGTCGAGTTAGTTTCCATAAATGGTCGCATTAGTCGGTCAACTGTGGCACTCGTCTGCCTTGAGTCGGTGAAACCGCTACATGAGTTTTATTACTGCCTAGCTACATTGGAATACGTGCTGGATTTAGTTTATTTCAAGTGTAGCAAAAAACAGTAGTCAGGAAATATGTAATGAGTTGTGATTGACGGTTGGCACCAATCATAATTTTAACTAATACTCTATAATAATAAATACAAATTGTGTTTATTTTATCATATTGAAGAACATATATCGGGATTTTTGTTAATTATTGTACTCATTGAATCTTGTTTGGAAGTTGGCAGCAACTTAATCGAAATCCTAATATATAGTATATAAACTAAGGTAATTAATACCTTTAAAATTAATTTTCACCAAATTACTGTACGTAGATTGACAAGGTACTCAAGGATTTATTTTGGGGCCCCTCTCTGTATTTTAACACTGGTAAAGAGTGTTAAAATTTTAGGATATATAGGCAGTCTTAATATTTTATTAAACACTAGAGGCTTGAAGGAACTAAAAGCCCCTTAGCAAAATCCTTCTTTATTAGCCTATAGCACTAAATTCCTTCATAGAAAACTGGCCTTTAGATCCACCATATCATGTTTATATGTTTTCTTTACTTTCACTTCCATCCCCACAGATGACTGAAATCTGACATCGTTCTTGCTGAATGATTCCTGAAATCTGGAATTCAGTTTCAGCCTTCTCCTGTGACATTTCAAAATTCCAGAGACCAAGATAATTCAAAGTAATTCCTCAAATTAGTGTAAAGACGTACCGCCCTAAAGAGACTTTGAATAGTCACTTCGAAATTTGAAATGTCACAGGAGACAGCTGATTCTGAATTCCAGATTTCAGAATCGTTCAGCAAACGATGACACATTTCAGTCATCTGTGGGGTCGGACGTGAAAGTAAAGAAAACTTCGAATAACGATTCCGTCCACAACAACAAAGATCATCAGCATGTTTGATATGGTTTTAAATCAAGTGTCAGCGCCACATGTTTTACGTAAACAAAGCGAGACGTTTTTAGATCCCAATGCTTTTTAAATGGCAGATATTTTAGGTTACTTAGTCCAGACAACACAAAGGTGTAGAGGGACATTTTTGGAACACAATTTTTGACGTTGCCGCTTTTTTGGACTTGTTAGGAGGTGAACGTCCGGACTAAAAGTCCCCGTCCGCAGCCCTAGAGCAGGAGGAAGGAGGGGGGTCTGAAGGTTACATTTTTATTTTTTGCTAAATGTCTTGAAAACTATCAACTTTGAGTGTACCCTATTAAATTGGAAAATTAAAGAATATTAAATTTCCTATAAGGAAAGTATATAATACGTCAATTTTGATCCAACCATTTACAATGAAAGCAATAATTTGATTAGTAATCTAAACCAAGTCGTTGATTCTGACATAATGGAACATGTTGAAATCTTGAGTTTTTGGAAACTGGGAGTGGGAAATCATAAATTTGAACTTGTAAAGACATACTATTCATTCATAATAATTATTACCTTTTAAAAACCGTGAAAATGTGTTTTAAAGGTTCAAACAGACATAGCCTACATTTTTACACTCGCTTCCCATGCAACATCAGATTTATAGTTGAACTTAATTTAATTTTGATACATTATAAAATTATTTTAAACACTTTATTTATGATTGAATTATATTGGATATGACTCTTCTAAACGATCCAACACTACAATAGTTTCATATTGTTCATAGTTTCATAGTATCAAGTTGGCAGTCAATCGATACAAAAATATAAATAAATAAATAAAGGCGGGAGCAAACTGAGCAAAACCGGACTCATCATCACGCACAGGTTTAAACCTTTGTGATGATTAATTTCAAATAATTTTAAACAGCCTCCTTGTACTAATGTAATAATTTATGAGAAATAAAGATGATTTGATTTGATTTGATTTGATTTGATTTGATTTTGATTGTACTGTAGACAGTATTTTGTCTACACACAATATCACTTTCTAAACGTTTTCTGTACCAAAAATATTATGGAGGAGGTCCGTTAAGTTCAATCAATTAAATGTAGAAACGGATGTAAAATTTAAAAAATTCTAAAAATTCTAAATTCTCAAGATTGTTGTGAAGGGAAATTTAGTTTTGCGGCAAATTATTGTTGCCAACTTGCTGGAGTTGGCACTCCTGTTACGTCACCGTTACGCTGCAAAATTATTGCTTCATCCATTATCTGCTAGTTGCTGGCCTTGACGGTTTTCTCTTTTGCTAAAACCTCATTGTTCTTTCGGCGTCTGTTATGGATTAGTGGTGTATTTATTTCGGTTTTATGGTATATTAAGTCATAATGTTAAAGCCAGGTGTTATTTTAGAAGACCGGCCTCAGGGTATGTATTTGTTAGCTTCTTTTTGGTTAAGGTAGTCTGCTAGTTGTTTGGATTATTATGTGGTAAATGAAAATGTTAAGGCCTAGATGTTAAGTTTTCTTCAATCTGATTATCAGGTTTTACTTTGTCATGTATTAACCAGACCTATATAATCGTGTTATATGTTATCGCGATTCTCAGCCTCAAATGTTATGTAGTCGAGGCCTATTTTTCTTTTAATTTTGTACCAAAAGGTTAAAAGATAAATCTAGGTCCAAAATGCATCTAATTTTTAAAGGGAAATTATATCTTAGGCTTTAGATTTTCATGTGGAATAGGCCTATATAGGCTAATGTAAGTTTATTAAATCTTGTCAATCATGAGACAAACATTGCACTCACTAGCCCAGGCCCAATTGATAAAAATACGGATTAACACGTTCAGCCCGACGGAAGTCAACAGTCAGTTTTTGTTCTTGGTGGCGCACTGAAACTTTCCAAAACTCTGATGTGTACCACCGGTGGCCCATTGTTCCCATTTGATTTAACGTTCTTCCACAGCAATTTCGGAGCTTTTCTGGGTTATATTATTAGCGTGTTCGTATTTTAGGGTTGTGTAGACTCACCGTGGTCACTGGTTGCACACGTGTAAACTTTTTATTAAAAAAATGAATGTTGTAAAGATCAAGATGGCGTAAAAATGCCAAAAATGGTGGAAGGGGCTTGAAAAGACCTGGGAAGTGCTTTACTCGTACGGAGGTTACAATAACTATTAGTGTATCGTTTGCCACTTCACCGCCTGCCACGCCTTCGGCGAATCGTGTGTGCCACCAGAGCGCACGTTGGCTGGCACATCGGCCCATGGTGATATCAATCAGTATGCCCACCGGACACAATTAAAAGGTGGTACACAATTAAAAGTGATAAATTTCACTCCAGTTAGCTATTTTAGATGTACACAAGGTAAAATCAACGGGTATTTTTAGGGTTTAGTTAAAAGTACGACTGAGGTTAGTTTTGTCCTTTTGTTTAGTTTACCGATTATTGCAACGTCCTTTTAATAATTTTGAAAATTCAGTTGTATACCACTGGTGGCGCACGTCGGGGTTTTAATTTGGGTGTCAATATTTATAAGCTGCTTAACGTATTGAAAACTTAGCTTCGATTTGCTTGTAACTGTTGTGGTCAATAGCTGTTCGATTACAACCCAACGATTTACTAACTACATCACGGCGTTCACCACTTTACTGAAATTCTAGGCCTATCGATAGATCTCATATACTTGCACAGAATAACGAAACAATTGATGGTTGCACGTCATCAGACAAAAATATCTTTATGAATGGAGTCAGATGTCAAGTTTCTGATGTAGAGCCTTAAAAGAAATTGAACATGCAAGAGGCACTGCATTAACTTAATGCTTTAAACATTGTCAATTGTTGTACAATTCAAAGTTTAGCGTGAAACATTGATGGCCTCAATCAATCAAGCGGCTAGTTAATAAGAGGTTGTTAGAGAGTTGAAGCAGAAATTATAAGTTAATAGCCTATTCCCATTATTATTTTGTTGTTGGTAAAAAAAACTTAATTTTACTTAAATTGTTGTGTAAATAGTGAAAGGGCATTATAGTAGGTTGCACTTCCGCAGACACCAGGTGAAACAATTGAAAGAAAATAGCTGAAGTAAAATATCAATATAAACAACAAATTTTTTCATTCAATTAATAGCCTATCGTTATGCAAATAATTCAGTCTAGACAATCAAACCACAAACTACTATATGAAACTAAACTAAGAAGAACTGTATGAAACTAAATTACCAAGAAGAACTATATGAAACTAAACTACCAAGAACTATGTGAAACTATACTACCAAGAACTATATGAAACAAAACTAACCTAACCTCCAAACTAAACCGAAACTCAAATTTATAAAGAAACTCGATTCCTCATCATCTTATTTCACATCATTAGCCATCTTGCATTTGATTCATCGTAAGTTATATCGTCTACACGGTCAACTGAGTTGTGGATTGCAATGAGTGCCGAAATCGCCATTTCGTTGTTGGTTTTGAGAAGTAAAGATTAGTTTTATATTAAAATAGTGTTTGTTTGAATGTAAAATAAGTTTTTGGTTAAAACTCTGACGAGAAATATTCTCCCTTAACCTTACCAGATGCAACACCAAAATATAACCAAAACTACTATTATCATAGTCAGCTGTATCAATTCCGATATCTTATTACGAAATATCTCAGCATTAACATACCGGTATATTGATATATTACACCAGTTATTTTCATTCGATTGTTTCACTGGACATTTGTAGGAGTGCAGCCTTAGAGTAGTATAAACGAATAAGTCATAAATGTTTCATTCATTCATCTTCATTCATTCATCTTCATTCATTCATGAAATTGAGTTCAGGGCCTCAGGAAGTATTGTTTTTGTAAAACGTTTTTAATATGACATTAAATATTAAACTGATTGTTGTTCGTACCGGTAAATGTTAATGATCCAGCACTCCATCCACAAATGAATTTTAATTATAAAATGATTATTCTAATATTTTAAATTAAGATTAATGTGGAACTAACTGGTGCGCCAAACACATTGAGCAAAAAAATATAAAATATAACATTCAAACTTATAAGAAACTGTTAGGAATAAAAGTTCCTTTTTATTTAAGGGTGTTTATGTCGTCTCCTACTCTCCCCAACAATGGCCTCGTTAATTATCACTCGTTAAGATAATTAACGATGATTATCTTATTTATGAAATAATATAGCTTGATGAATTTGAGTCCGATTTTATTTCCCTTCTAAAGGCATTTATTTTGGGTTAAATATTGGATAGGCTAGGCCTACTTGTTTATCATAGTATCCTTTTAGATTTACATGTTTTCAGTGTCTGTGATTGGCACTCTGGAATCAGAAATTCACATATCTGTTATACAACTCATAATAGGCTAATCAGTAATGCAGGCCAATAAAGTGTGATGAATTAAATGAAAACTTGCCATTAATACTAACTCTTAAGCTTATACCAATTAATGTAACGTTTTTATCAGCTTTCCTCTTTGTCGGAACAGCTGTTTCACAGAAACAGCTGACGGCACAGAGGTCCTATTGATTGTAGTCATTCCTGTCACTGTGGACACTCGGGCTTGCCTATTGATTTCCCCACCCCCCTCTCCACCCCCTGACCACCCACTTTCAATGCAGAGTAATCTCGTCTCACTCGCCGGTAACATTTTGTAGGTCAAGTCTGTCGGAGATGGTTAAGTAGTTTGACCTATTTCTTAACTGGCACCTCCGGCCCTGTAAGATTTTGGTGGGTTTAGGAATCCAAATTCTGTAATGGCAAGATTTATTTTTTTTTTTTATACCGGTAACTGATTAAACTTGCGTTCTTAAAGGTAGAGATTCATGTCCTTTGTCTTGTTTTAATATTATGCTCTGTTTGGAATGAATAAATTTGGAACTGTCTAATTTTAAAAGGTAGGGGTTTATTTTCCGTGGTTGTGTTTTAAATTATTTTTGATTTTGAGTTATTGGTCTTTTTAGAAACAATTTTTAACAGTCCAATAAAGTTTGGTTTCATTGACCATGTAAAATGTTAAAAACTAAGGTTTAGGTTTATTTTTTATGCAAATTATACTGTCATCTTATTTTAAGTGGTTTACCTATTATTTTCATGCAATTTAAAGATAGGCCCTTGAATTAATTTTATTTTAATCCATCTTTTCACAATAAACTTAGAAGCTACCCAAACATAGTATAAATGGATTCCTATGCACATATAAATGCTGTAAAAAATCTTGCCATCAACTGAAGATCAGGATATTTTCAATGCATTCTCAGTTTGGATAGGAACCTGGGTCTTTATTTAAATTATACTCTATTTTGAATTATTGGCCTTTTAGAACAAATTTTGGACAATTAATCTGCTGGGAGACAAAGTAGCCTAATCGCTTTACTCCTGCTAGGAGACAAATTATTATTTTACTTACCCATTACAAGGAGTAAAAAGTCTCCAAACATAGCAGGTGGGGGAAAATATTGTGATGGCTAGGCCTACTGATTTTCCATTTTTCCTTGTGAGTGCTGCTGGCAGTGTGCCCACAGTACCTGGCTTCTCCAATAGGGGTTCTCTGTCAAAATCCACTTGCTTATTTCTTAACATGCTCAAACTTTGAAAGCCAATTGAATGCAATTGTGAACAATAAATAATAATAATAAATAACAATAATAATAAATTTCAAATCATAAAAAAACTAAAAAAAGTACCTCATCAACAAAGCTATGTACTCTATTGATGAGTTGTAGACTTCTCAATTAAAACTTAGCTTCTAGATCTAAAAAAAACTTTATTAGATATTTATCTTTATATAAAAATATTTTTATCATTATTAATTTTTTTATATTACGGAATTACAATTGGAAAAAATCGTGTATCTTTCATTATAATAATTTTGATTTAATTTGGTACTTTAAACTTGAAATTTATGTTATTTTGACAACTATTATTACAAGAAATTTGTGACACTATTCATGTTAACAATGAATAAAGACATTTTGAATCGAACTGAATTGAACATTCCTAGATTATAAACAGTCAAATACCTGCTAGGAACTTACTCTGGTCAGCTGATGTGTAAGTTCTTCACCATCGAGTAAACCAAGTTTTATTTTAATGATCCATTTACCTAAATGCAAAGATGGAGACCTCTTCTCACAATAATTGTTTTTACTTTCTTTGTAGCTTATTTTCTAATTGTTTCTATATAGACCTTTTGTCTGTTTCAGGCCGCACACTTCTTTGACGATCCTCCGTCTTCCAGAGGGCACACGGACATCCGGTCGCATCTAGAGGACCTCGCGCAGCGACACCCGGAGTTTGCCGACCACCTTCGCTACCCGGCGTGGACCGACGAACCGAAGACTAACACTTGGGGCCGTAAACGACGAGGATCACAGGAGCAGGAGGAAGTTAGCAAACAGCAGAACAAAGAAGAGAAGGAAGAATCACCGCGCGGCAGAGCGAAGGAGAACCTAAGGAACACTGTTCCTGATATGGGACAGAAGCAACAACAGTCGGAGGAGAAACAGTCGGAACGTGGACAACGATCGTGGTCAGCGCCGCCCCCCGACAGCCGCAACGAGAAGCCGAGATTCGTCTCGAAGATAGAAATTCACCCGGTGAACCCAGACGCCAAGCCGCAGCAGCCGCAACAGAGCTCGAGTACGGGGGATGCGACGAAGCCTCCGATGGCGCCGCCGAAACCGCAGCCTCCGCCACAGGCGAACCAGCCCCAGCACAAGACATCGACCGTGAGACACATACCGATCTTCGTAGAGGGACGGGACGAACCGCTGCTGCCCAGGGGGGAACCAGAGTTCACACAGCACGCGGCGCCGCAGACGCATTACGCTCCGCCACCGCATCCGCAGAGGAAACAGACTCCTCCGAGGTTTGAGGGCCAACCTCGATTCGAGAAAGAGGTGCCGATTCAGACCAGGTTCGAGAAAGAGGTGCCTATCCAGCCGCGATTCGAGAAAGAAGTTCCGGTCCAGGCTGGCCCCAGGTTCGAGAAGGAAGTGCCGATACAGACGAGATTCGAACAGCAACATCAGAATCCTCAACAACAGCAACATGCGCAGCCTGAACCACAACAACCGCAGGTGAACCCCAACGATCCGCTGTACAGGGTCGAGTGCGTTCAGAAGGAAGTCGACGAGTTGAAAACGAAAATCGAGAACTTCAACGGAACCTCGCGGAAGGACAAGGAGTATATATATCTCGACGAGATGCTCACGAGGAATCTGATCAAATTGGACAACGTTGAGACGGAAGGTCGGGAGGAGGTGAGGGTGGCGAGGAAGAACACGATCAAGAGCATTCAGAATTGTATCAGCCTTCTCGAGAATAAAGTGCCGCTGCCGAGCGAGCAACAGACCGAGATGAAAGAGGAGGGGGAGGGGGAGAAGGTGGAAGAGAAGATGGAAACGGAACAGTCGAGTGGAGATGGTCAGCAGCCAGCGGCGGAGACGAAACCGGAGCCCGAACAAAGCGGTGAGAAACCCATGGAGGTGGAGTCTGAGAAGACGGCAGGAGGTGACGCGACCACGGAGACTGCCAGCGAACAACCTTCGGCGGCGGAAGAGAAGAAAGAAGAGAACAAGGAGGTGAACGAATCTGTGTCGAATGAAGCATCGGAGAATAAATCCCCCGCGTAGCCGAGTACGTGGCAGTCATAATTTAAATTCTGTTTTCAAAACAGTATTCCTGAAAAGTTTTTTTTAAGTGTGTGTGCGACGAGCATGTGTCTGTTTTATAATAAACACGACCGGTTTGTAATTTAAAAGTAGTGAAAGCCTCGCTGTACATTTTTGTTGATAAAAAGCTTTAGTTTTTGTACAGTCGTTTGCGTATACAGTTAGAGACTGACTTTGTTTTCTGTACTTTTTTAAGACTGACTCGATAGTTTTGTTTTCAAATGTTTCTCTAAGTTATTTATCGGGTGCGGTGAGTACGTTGTGAACGTTTTCACAGTTCCTCTGGTCGAAAAGTAGGTATGAATCGAGAGAAGGCGCTTTTATAGCTATTTTTGTTACGATTTTAATACCGGTTAGTCCTAAAGTAGGGTAGCTGAATATATTTGTGCTGAAATCAAAGGCCTTCAGTTTATCGTAGTAGCGCTGATAGATTTCAAATCGAGGACGCTGCATCTAAGTATCGCATAGGCATAAAATTATAGATTCATGTAGGGATTTGCACTTTTTGTATTAACAAATTTCTGCCCTCAACTGTTACAATCATAACCGTTTGTGCCATCTGAATTTGTCACATAATATAACAGATATATATAATAATAATCTAAGCTATGTGACTTTATTTCTAGCTTTTAGAAGATCTTAGCTTGCACTTGGCGAAATGCACGTATTTTATATCAAAGGCTATCAAGATTCATCATGATTTTTATTTTAGTGTTTTCTGAAGGCCAGTAAAAAAGCCTGCTCCTAAGATTCCGATCGAAGCAGGTTTTCCTCTTTACCAACTAGAAAAATGGAACAAGCAATAATCACCAAGTGCAGCTTATTCTGAATATCCTATAACTTTTTATTTCAGATAATCTCGATTAAAACTGAAATTAACCGTCCTGTTCACATTGATTAATAAATGGTAAAGAGGAAATAAAATAGAGACAGTTGATTTATGTTACCTCATTTGTAAATCCACTATCTCACTTTTTGAATGTACAAATTTAATAAAATTGTATTTTATGTATCTTACGTTTTTTGTTATTCGTTATTTTCTTCCCCTGACAACATAACTGATGGCGTTAGTCATATACCGTACTATGTCATGTTTGTTAAGTAAAAATTATCAGCTTCATTATAATTGTTGGATCAACGAAAATAAGATTGTTAGCCCAATATAAAGAACAAAACAAAGAAGTAAAGAGTTTGAATAATGTAGGTTGATTAACACTTTAAAGTTAGGATTGAGTAAATTGATTACATCAGATATAAAAAATATTTGAAAGACCAAATAAATGAAGAAATTTTATGAGGAGTTGGGTCTTTTCATGGGAATTGAAATATTTGACACGACAAACCAAGGATTTGAAGTAAATTATTTTATTATTTTAAGACATTGTATACAGTGGAACCTCTGTTAACTAACACCCTTGGTACTGAGAGTTTGGTTAACAGAATAGACGGATAACAGAAATTTCACTATAGGCCTGTACTTTAAGTATAGATTTAAAAACAATTGTAAGAAATAATACCTTGTATGAGTGGATAATTCATTAACCCTAGAGAGCTCGCGCGGGGTAAATTTTCTCCAGACATGTTTTTAACATAAGAAAAAGTATGCGCGATCGCACCCCAGTGCTTTCTCCCCCTCAGTACCTTCCAGTCGACTCGTCTAGTGGCTGACCTGTAAGTCTAGGTTGATGTAACGCCAAATTTGTAACGGCAAATCTCGAGTTAAGTCCACGCTTTACTGAAATCATGACATTACCAAGAGACCTAAAAACGCGCATAAAGCGCTGGCTTTAGGAATACCGCAACGTGAACCAATGCAACAACTAACTCGGAAAAAATGCCAGATGTGATTTCTGATCAAGACATTTAGAAATTCGGACGGGAAAACTACCAAGTGCTATGCTAATTGCGGTAAAAGCATCTGCAAGGACCTTACAGTAGATACTTGTGTTGACTGTTTTATGTGTGAACAGTATGCTTTTCTGTTAAGTCTTTTTACATGATGGAGTGTATATAAGTTAAATATAGTTGACATTAAAGTTTGTAATATGTTTCGAATTAATTGCTTGTTGTTTCATTAAATAAATACAATATAACATAATGGGGTAAATATTTACCCCGCGCGAGCTCTTGCGTTACGGCGGTAGGCGCGAGCTCTCTAGGGTTAATATTTCTTTTTAAATTACAAAAAAAACAAGCGTAAATCAGAACGGCCATACAGTAAATTGTATTTGTTCAATATTTTTACGGCATCTGTTACAACCCATTAAAGTACAGTGGCGGTGACGGATGACAGAGAGAGACAGTTGATCTACTGTAATTACATTGCTTGATTAAAAGTAAACATTTTTTCACACATTTTTCCTCAAACAATTTAAATTTGTTTGCAGTAACTGAAGGTAGATGAATAATCACAGGTCCTTTGATTTTTTTTTTCTTTGGAGAGCATGTTTTTATTCTTCTTCTCTTAAATACAGTATTAACCCAAGGAAACACTGTACAGCTTGAATCGAGTGTTAAAACCCTGAATGAAATATTTATTTTTATTTAGTTATGTAAAATGTTTGTAAATTTTCACAAGTGAGACAACGTACTTAACCCTCGAAGTACATTCCCCCCTCCCCAAACCCGCTGTAATAAATAACTACCCAATCAAAAACATCCATTTCTTTACAATTAATTGCAATAAATAACTCATTTCTTCTGCGACTAGGACTTGCAATCCAGGTAAGCTGTAACCATTCATGCATCAGCAATCAGCTGATAGTCGCAGCATTCTTTGTTTAAGAGGGGGCTCCAGTCCTGCGTGACTACCTGCTTCTCCCATAAGACCAATGTTAACTTTCAAATTCGGTACAGCCTCAAACGATCAACCAAAAGGGTCCAAAAACATTGCATTAGGGGGAAAAATGCATTTCTCTACAACAGTGCTTAATATGTCAATTTACTTACTGAAAACTTATTGTTGAACAGCCTAACTGAAGAACGAGCGAAAAAGTACTGCTTGCCAGCTGATGGCGCATTCCCTAAAAAGCTTCTGCTTTCCTTTTCATTTAACTGAGCTTGAGTAGTTGTAATACCTCGAAGTGGCATATTCAGCTGAAAGTAATTGGCTTGAGTAATTGTGATTGTACTTATTGTTTAGAAATCCAACGCTGCAGTTTCAGGAAGAAAATTTTAATGTATTTCGCATGTGAAGTGTCTCTCCATTGCACGGTAACTGTTAGGCTCAAGTGAGAGACCCACCCTACATGCTTAATACATAAATTACTATTCTATCGTAATTTCTTTGATTGTTATAAAGAAAAATTGTATGTTCTAACTGTAAAATAGAATATATCATAATTAGGAAGCCTTTATTTAAATACCTGTTTTTCAAAGATAAAATTTCTTTTTAATTATCAAATCACACTCATATTGTTTTGGCATAAATTATGTTTAAATATTACTGTATCCCTCTTCTTTTTAAACCAGTGTTTCTCAACCTTTTGGTGCTTGCGTACCACCTACCACATTTTATATCTCTTGGCGTACCATCGCAACGACCCCCCCCCCACTAAGGGATCCCCTCCGAAATTGCTTATAGTTACCCTTTGGTGGTTTTATTTTTGTCAGTTAAATTTATTTTACTTTTCTTGTAAATGTACATTTTTAGACTGTATTTTGATTATAAGGACATTTTGACAAACCTATAATATGTTCATCTCACTTCTGCTCAAAAATTTTACAGTCAATTTGGCGAAAAATCCTAGGAATTTGAATACGAATTTCGCAATGTGAAAAAATGTCTAGGTACATGGGGAAAATTATCTGTCTGTTATTTGGAACTTTAAAAATTTCTCATATTTTTTATTAAAAAATTAAATATTCTAGGTTACGTACCTTTTATTCAAACAGTTCATTAAGTTAAAAAAAAACTGTACATTTCGGAATGTAAAATCCCAACTATGAATGATACGTAACCTAGAATAATTCAAGATAACAGTTCAGGAGGAGTAAGAATAATGAATAAAATAGATAAACAGTTGAAAGTCATTCAAAGTATATTGTATTTTCACCAATGATCTTATATTTAAGCATATTACAAGAAATTATGTAACAGATCGACATTATTAGACTGTGTGTTGAAAATAGAAAATACGTTTGGTTAATAAATCGTACAACTAAAAACTGTATAATACCACCGAATAATCACTGTAAAACTGGTAGAATTACTTCAATGCAAAGAACATTTTTTAATGCCAAAATGTTTTGTAAAAAGAATTACTCTTAAAAAGGAAGAAAAACAATAGTTCCTAAAATATGGTACGAAATTGGCATAAAATGACCAAAACGGATACTGAAAAAGTTATTAAAGGCATTAAGTGCGACTTTACTGTTCGACGGGACAGCGTTCATTCGAAAATCTCTTGCGTACCTCCTGAAAGGCCTTCGCGTACCACCAGTGGCGTACCACCGGTTGAGAAACACTGTTTTAAACCATTTGTTAGTGATGGCAGATATATCCCTAATCTTATTATGCACATGAAACTACTGAAGTGGTCTAGTTCTCTTTGGCTCGAATGTAAAAAAAAGTATCCGTCTCCTAGAGTTGCATCATCTTTCAAAACCAAAGAGTGTGACGAACGTGTTGGCATCCAACCCCCTGTGCAGTGCCAACAGGGAATTGCGTTTCAAACAAAACGTAAACACTACTTTAATCCCGCTAGTTATGATTATTGTGTTTTTGGTACCACAAAGCTAAATGGCCTCAGCGCTATTTTAATTGAAATTAAATGAGCGATTCTCTTTGTGGAAAATGGGTTTAGGAAGTATGAAGTAGTTTTATTGAACCATTTCAGCAAAATATGGAGAAAGCATGACTGTATCTCGGCAATCAAGACTTCTTGGTCACAACTAACATGACATTTTGTTGGCATTAAATAGCCGTAGGCCATATTTCACTCTTAGTCATGAAAGTGGCCCATTTTGGGGCAAGATGCAGCAATACTTGCAAGTTGTTACTTTTCATCACAATGCAAATAAGTACGTGACTAAAATTAGAAATTAATCATTCGACTTTTTATAATGTAGTCATTTTTCTACAAGCAAACACAACATGGCTGTACAGTTAATAATTTTAAGTTAAAAGTCAGCCAATTAAGCGATATAACATAGAACTGTCAAAATAGGAACTTCACTAGTTAGGGTACTGAAACGCAATTTTTGGGTCCTGAAAGTAATGTTCTCATCTTACTGACACAGAAACATCTTTTTTCTACACAAATCAAAATTTTGCCCCAAACACCTACTAATCTCGGGGCAGCCCATCGATGTAAATAAATACAACTGGATAGCGCACTCCCCGTAAGGCTCGTGTAGTGATTTTTGAGCCAACACAGCTGTGCGTTGAGGTTGCAGCCAGGCCGAATTGAAGGGGCGTTGGGGGAAATGCGCGAAACTGTATTGTTAACCATATTGAAACCGCACGGATTTGGGAGCAGTTTTATGGGTAAAGCTTGCTATAATAGATGTTTTGCATAACTATTAAGTAATTACAATTAATATTTATTTAACTAGACGGTCAGTACAAGTTGGTCGACAAAAGATGCGTTCCCCCCATCGCCCCTGCAAAATCTTAAACGCAACCACTGCCGGCGGCTTGCGTTGTGGGGCCTGAATTACCAATCCAGTGTACTTATTTACATCGATGGGGCAGCCATGTGTTTACAAGCAAAACTGGATGAATTAGGATTTTTAGAGGGGAGAGAAAGAATAACAGATGATCAATTGATTTAACTTGTGATTCAAATTGATGAATTTCTTGTGTCAATCAACTGTTACATGCTAAACCAAAAATATATCACCTGTTTATTGATTGTTATTCAAAGAACAAAACATTGTTTCCATTATCAACCCACTTTGTTTTTGGTTTTGTATTTTTTATCTACAGCCAGACTGGTAGCATAATCACATGGCTGTGTTTACTTCCACATCGCCAAAACCCAAAACTCAAGTGTCAGCATGTTTCTCACCACCTGTTTTGTCCAACAAATAACATATTGCTTAAAAGAATCATCACGTTCTTTATACAGTTTAAAAACATATTTTATAACTTTTTTAACATGGAATTTTACCTAAAATTGCAATTCTAATTTTAACTATCATTTAAACCTTCCAGTTTTTTTGGTTTTTTTATGACAGTTTTGTTTTTTGTAACCTTATATTCCTCCAAAAATACAATAGGGAGACGAATATAGCAGGATTTTTATTTTGTATCTCCACCAATATCCCTATTGAAAAATTAATCAATTAAGTTTTAGAAACTCCCTTAAGCAAATGTACCAATCTGTTTGTACCCATATTAGTAGTTTGGTGTCACTTCAAAGTGCAGAAACTAACAAAAACTTTGAGGAATAATTTCAGTTCAAGAATAAGTTACAACACCAAAAAATTCTTATATTTAGATCCTAAATATTTTTCTGGAAAACAAGGTAAAAATCTGTCTAAAAACCTTTCTTTCACAGTTGAAAATATTTATATTTTCGTTTCATAATTACACTTCCATTACAACAAATAAGGTTATCATTATAAATAGCTCAGTGGACACATTTATTTACTCACACCCGGTTGGTTTTATAAATAATTTGTTCACGTACAGAATATAAGTCTAATAACACAATGTGGGAGTTGACAGTTCAAACTTCCATGGCTTAGGTTTCTCTTGCAACTACAAGAAACCGAATACTCAGTGTTTAAAATTTTACTGGAAAAAACAAGATGGTTAGATTTTTTAAGCCATTAGGCTACAGTAAGCAAATGAGGTACCTACTCAAAGTAGCACAATGCAACATAACACATTTATGTACATCCTTACATAAGCAGTAAGGATCCTCACAGTCACATTTATGTGTATCCTTACATTTTTATTCTTGTACTTTAGTACATCTTCATACATCATTAATTTTACCTCGATTTTTCTTAAAAGGCAAGAACGCTTTGTTCTATAGGTCGGTAAAGCTGGTGACTTCTAGCTGGCACTTGACCGATCGATACTCAGTCGATACTAGCCTAGTTCAAAAACATTATGTTTCGTCAAGCAGGTTGCGGCAACGTCCTCGTGTCCCCGCGTGAAGGCGTTTGTCAGCGTAAATGTTTGCAGACCAGCCTTTTTCTTATACTTCCACCACTCCCCACTCACCCCCGCACCTATACTGCCCGCGTAAGGCCCAAGTGCCAGCTTACAAGTCACCAGCTGTAAATCAATGGGCATATAGAGTAAATCTGAGATTTAATAACAAATTTTAAATAATTTATAGATTAATGAAAGTTTGTGTGAAATTTTATTCATTTTGATATAAAAACCAAAGTACACCGTTGTTTAATAAAAGCAACGGTGCAAATTAAATTATTAAATGCTTAAGATTTAATGTTATTAATTCAATGGGGAAATATTAAGCCAAACTTGGTGTGGTATAAACACCTAATTTTGGAGGAGGATTAATTGTTTCAAATTTACTCATCTTCTATGTTTTACTCTAATTTTATCTTGCTTTTATTTACAGTACACCTCTAATTATCCTGAGGTACAGCTGGGGACCTGGGTTATCCGTGCCCCGGATAATCCCGACAAAAATGAAAATTAGAATTAAAGTTTGAAAACGTGGTTTTCCTATGAGTAGGAGTTTTCAACACCTCAATTGCAACCAAAATGATTAATTTGTCATACCTGTAACAGGGAACCTACTGTAACACTGTAGATTTGCATAGATCCTGAGACTCGGGCAAAACAAAAGTAGAGAGTAATATCAAATTTAAAGTTTCAAAAAGTAGGCTAAAAAACAAAAAAAATTTAAAAACTGTTTCTTGTTAACCACCAACTCCCAGCTTTCTTTCCGAGTAAAAACACCAGTCTTAGAATTTTCTTTAATATTATAAATCACACAGTTATCTATCTACAGTTAATATTTACAACCTGGTGAGTTCTTGCGTCTATCCAATCATCAGCCTGATTTCCTTCTTAGTAAAAGCCCTGACACGTCAGCAAAACTTCACAGGATAAACGCAGAAAACAACCTGAACATATATCTCGCTTATAAAACTGTACATGGACATAATCAGAAAATCATACAACAACTAAGCCAAGGAAAGATACTGAATTTGTTTTTGTATGGTGGATTTGCAGTGTTTCTAATCCGCTGGTCAATTTAAACCTCTAAGGAAAAAAATACTTGAGAAAGAATTTAGATATTATCAAATGAAACTAATCGACAGCAGGCAAAATTAATTTTTTTTTTTTTTTGACAATAGACGATTGACAAACTCTTTATTTTCAGAACATAACGTGTTTTGCAATTATAACTCTAAGAACTCAAAAGCTCAAGTAGAGGAAATAAATAAATGAACAAAATAAGTCTCCCAAACTTGGAAATTTCAATGACACCACCAACTCAGCATCTTTCTCACAGCCTGAGTTTTATTAATTTTACAACACTCGCCGAAAAAAATAAATTTACAAAAATAAACACGGAAGACTTACTTTTGGCCGAGAGTTCAATAAACCATTAAGTCTTTTGGGAGTCGATTACAAACCTCAGTCTTCGACAATACTGAAGAATTTCATGCTGAGAAAAAGCAACTAACGCCATTTTGTTTAAAAAATTAGCAGAAATATTTATTTTTATATTTTTAATACCAGTTGTAAAATAACCGTAGGTTAAATGACACTGCATTTAATGTTTGGGGGTCAAAATTAGTTACTTACTTAACCATTTTAAACGTCTGGCTCATATTTCGCTTAGCTTTATAAGCAAAAGAATTAGGTTTAAGATGATTCTGTCTTTAAAATTACAACATTATATTAATGAAGCATGTATGAAGAAAACCATCCATTAAGAACTTGCCAGTAAAACTTATTTTCATTCCTAAATAATAGAAAGCATACAACAAACAGTGTTTATTGGATTTATATTAAAATATTAAACACATGGAACTTTTTTTTAAATTATTGTCACAATTATTGTTTCAACAAGATCGACTCCCTTGGGACAAACTAAAAGCTAACATAAAGTATACAAACAACATATGTTAGAAGTATCACAATTAACAAAGATAAGATATTATGCAGTCATATTATGGGTTTATAATCAATTGATAAGCCCCTTACCATAACAGTTCTATGTCATTTTATTTTGTATAGTTTATGTTCTACTTCTTAACCTAACCGGTGCAATGTTCATATAAACGGGGACCTTTCTATGAGGTTACCTGACGATTTTCAATCGAAAATACACTTATTCCTACAATTAACTGATTTCAATCTACATTCTAATCGAGAATCAACAGACTTCAAACAGACAAAAACCTCTATTCATATACAGGGTGTCCATTAAAAAAGTAGTTACACTTCAAGATGTGGTTACTTACATCTAAATTAAAGAAAAAGTGTGAGTTTTGGTACCAATTCTTTTGAAACTTTGTACGTATCTTTAACTAGTAAAGATTTGTTTATAAAAATATGAGCGACACAATGCCTTTGTAAAAAATAAAAAGTGGCGGTCATTTGAAATCTTCAGTTAGTGAGAAAACAGCCACTTGTAGAGTCGGTTTTCCAAAAAATTACCGAAATAAATAATTTGTAATCGAACGACACTAAAATTATAAAAAACGGTTCATAAATGACCGATTCATGACTGAACCGGAGTCATGATTGAATTCAGCTCAAGATGTGGTAAAACGGGCACACGCGCATTGTCATTTTGTAGGAATACACTGACATAAGCCGATTCCTCCTGGGTAAAAATGCATTTCAGGAGGTACCTTATCAAATTTTTCACTACAACTAAGTTTAGACTTGTTTCCGGGCTAGTTCGTAGCTACATTTTATAAGACCAACTGACAATAAACTCTATACAAGCAAAAACTGTCTTGTGTTTTTTGTGTAATTAAAAAAAAGAAGTGACAGTAGAAGAAATGTGAAAAATCACAGATTTTACAAAATCACAGGATGAATAAGCCAAAGGTCTACTACATAAAACCTATTTCATAAGGTAATTCATTAAGATTAACTCCATTTCAGATTACTTTTCGGGCCAAAATATGAGCTAAAGTATAAGTTTGTAAATTTTTCCCTTAATTTAGTTATATATTGAAATGTGGCAACATTTTAATGGACATCCTGTATGTTGTTCATTTTTAAACTAATTAATTACTCCTTTTTAAAGGGCACTTTAGTGTTTTAAGCTAGAAAATCAACCAGTACATCCTCATAACAAGTCAAAACTTATATTTTTTTAAAAAGCTAAAAAATACCAGGAAAAAGTTGTCATGCTAAAAACGTTAATATTTCGCTAAAAACACACTAACACTAGAAAAATAAAAAACAATAAATAAAACTCTAAGCAATTTGTACAGAAGAATAACGAATTACAGTAGGGAAAACAAAAAGAGGTGAGATAAAATTATTAAGTCAGACCATTAATAAAAGGCAGTTAACATTTTAAAACATAGAACAGAGGACCTACGGCAAAGATGTTCAATCAGTTAAATCAAATAAAAAATCAAAAAAAATTACATTTTAAATAAAATTTGTCAAGAATCATTTTAATTAATTTATTATTTAATAACAAAATTAGTGAAAGTTACTTTAGAGAAAGGAATTAAACTTATGGTAGCTAGTAATATACAAGTTGATCCCTATGATGGAGAATTAATCAAATAAGCAAGGTACACAGAAAAAGAAAATCTTGCTGTTTTTAAATGCTAATCAAGAAAGTATTTAAATGTTAGCTATATCTACATCTACAACCATAAAAGCTACGGGAAAAAATATATTGGGACCAGATAAATACACTATAGCCACAAGTCTAATGATAAATTAGGTTATTCACCTGTCACAAATATTAGAGAATACAACCAAGATAACTTTTATGAAACTGAAAAATAACGAAGCAAAAAAAAATGTTGGGGGGCACTGACAAAGATTTTAAAAGAACAAAGCCATAAAAAGATTTTAAAAGAAAATTGCACCGTTAAATGGCGCCCTGTTCCCGATTTTGGCAAAGGCTTAAACTAGAAAACTTCAGTAAATACCATGAACACATAAAGTATAAAAAGTATTCTGAGCACTGTTTGTAAATTACTTAGCCGATTTTGAATGCAATACACTGGCAAAGTTTATTTACTTGATTAAACTGAATTGGAAGAAGATATACAGTACATCTAACATTATCCAGACCAAAGTTTATCCCGAATCATCCAGACGAGGTGGAAAAATAGAATTAAGGTTTGACAATGTTGGGTTTCTTTGATTCCTATTCCTTTCTAAGTAGGCAGTTGTGATTGTTTCTATACTTTCTCGTCATATCTTCTTTTTGTCTTCCCTTTTCTTTTTTGGCTAAATCTTCATATTATTTCTTTTGTGAAGCGGGCAAAACTGCCCACTCGAGTCTAACTATGTCAGCAACATCCTTCAAACCATTGAGAACTAGAAAGTCAGGACAAGCACATGAATTATCGTTGTACCTTTTACAAGAATCCTACTGTACCATAGTAGTTTTATGTCAAACCCAAACCTTCAAAAAAGGTAAGAACTCTGAAATTCAACGGCCCAAAGTAAAATTTGCCAAGAGATTCATTTTCAAGCCGGAGGCGAGATTCATCTACCGCAAGATTATCAGCGAGCAGAATTGTGTTGTGCGCTGCAAAATACGATGAGAGTATGGAAATACTACATCTATTTTTTTGCAACGTTGATGTAGATATTACATGGTGACAACGGTAATATCGGAAACGACCATTTTGCAATCCCTATCTTCATACTCATCCAGATTTTTCCAGATTTTTTATCCAAATTTTTCACTGTCCGCATCTGGACTTTACCGCATTAATCTGGATAATCCTAGGTGTACTGTATTCTATGATGTTAGAACCATAAAATACTTAAACAATTATGTTTAAAACTTCTAAATAATTCTGCAAGAGATGGTTTGTAAAATCAAAATAAATCAACTTACAGGCGTAGGCAAGTATTCTGTGTTATAAATTTCTGAAAAAGTTCAGGTTTATTCAACTACCAAAATTGTCAGAAATTTGAACCTAAGTCATAATCTCCTTTAATGACTTAATAGTGCTCCTTTATCCTTTTAATTTGGTAGTAACATTTTTAACAATCCATTACCATTTAGGTCAAATGAATTTTTATTGCAATTCAGCCTAGCAGAGGCGGCAATTGCCAATTTTTCACTTGTTTGTTTACGACTTTTTAAATAAGAGCTATAATTACTTCCAATATAATGGTGGGCCAAAAGCCAGCTGATTTTTGGGCACTATAATAATCCATCCCAGGATTACCTGACTTGATCAAAAGCTCTAGCTGGCCACAATAATATTTAAAGTTTCAAATTTTTATTTTCATTAAGTTTTGGTTATTTATTATGTTTGTAATTTTTTTTTATATTTGCATACACCTGCAATCTTTAAATGAGTTTTGAATTCTTTCATTCATCGGACTTGTTGGTTAACTATTTATAAAAAGTGTCACAAAATTGCGACGTTCATGTTCGAAACTGCTTAAACAGCTCCCATATACAATTATTGGAACTAAGCAGTTTAATTAACTTCGAACATCCCAATTTTATGACACCTACTTTAAAATGGTTTGGAAGCAGATGAAAAAAATCATCAATTCACTTAAACCGTCAACGGTAAACGACCGAGTAATTTACAAACAGCCACCTCTCACGACAAAGTCAAGGACCACTCGCTGCCTATCTCCTTCTTCATCTTCAAATTTAAGTACACTTTAACTGTCCCACGCCTTGATGTCGTGTTCGCGCTCCTTGCTCACGTTCTGGTTTGCCTGGTCGTTCTCGTACTCGACAAAGTCGTCGAATATGCTCGGCCAGGCCTCGGCGTCGTCGTAGGTCGAGAGGTCGTCGCCGACAGCTTCCGCCAGGTTCAGGAACATGTTCCACGTGTCGCGTGGCACGCCGCGGATGTGTGGGTGGCAGCGGAGGAACCTGTGACACAGTAAGGGAGTTAGGCCATGGCATCTTCGTGACTAAAAATAACTGAGGAGGTTTTTGTCTCTTTAAATAAAAATCTATTTATAAACAGCTAAATTTTGATAAACATTTAGCTAATTTTTTCATCAGCCATTACCTATCAACAGTTTTTATAAACATTAATTTGGTGACATCGGCATTGAGGATAGCAGTGGCAGGCACACAGGAGCCTAGGTTATTCACAATAACCAAAAACAAGAGGGGCCCCAGGACAGAGCCCTGGGATACCCCTGCTGTGACATTTTGTGTACGCAAGTTTGTTAAAATGTACTGTGACCTATTTTCTAAATATGACTACAATAACATCGGTTCTTTACCTCTAACGTTATAAAAGCTAAGTTTACTTAACAGGATCTACTGAGAGACCTTGTCAAACCGCAAATGCCCGCTGGGACCCTGTCAAATTCCATGCCATGCCATGCTTTACTGAGGTCATGGGTGGTGTTTTGCTGCTTTGGAGGGCTGAAAACATTTGTATTCAAAAGGGACCAAATTCAAATAACTTTATTTCTGAATAACGGTTACATAATTACATTGGCACCTTAAATCCATGAAATTAATCCTCACTCAGGAAAGAAAATTCTGTGCGTAAGAATGAGTCTAATTTACTTGTTTATTCCACCCGCTTTATCACTAGATTTGTTCATGTTTGCCACCGCCAGAATACAATCTACCAGTTTTGAAAGAAAAAAAATTCCCCGAAAAGAAATCTCATATTTTTAACAAATGATCAAATAACTATTTAATGTGCCAGTGATGCAGTATTGGCGACTCTTGGCCGGTGATCTTGAGTTGCCACAGGTTCAACACCATATATATTGTGGTCTATTTTTACCACATATCGTACTGAATTTTGGGGAAGTTCAATTCATGCAAGTAGAATACTTTAAAAAATATATATATATTCGTCTAACAATATTTTCCCCCAAAAGATAATCATGCAAATAAAATTTTTAAAATGAAATTGGTATTTTCACAGCCTCTAATTTTATGCATAGAAATGCCTGATATTTTAAAAACCATTCACAAAAATGCAATAAAACTAATCATAATCACTGGCATGAAACAAGATTCAATACAAAATTTCCAGTACCCTAGACATTGTACACCGATACCTTTGACACTAGTTCAAAAGATTCTGCAATATATGCGGAGAAAACTTTAAAAAAATAAGCTACCAAACAGGTTAAAAGTATGAAAAAAAAAATTGTCCCAAAAATAAGTTGAAAGATTATAAATTTTAAAAAATTACTAATTATTTCGTTGACATACGTTTGAATAAACAGGGCTAGGGTAGTAGTAAATACCCCCGTTGCAGCAGACCTGCATACTCAGCGAATTCAAATGCAAAACAACATATTTCAATCCAACATAGCGAGATTTGACATGTTTTGGTAAGCTCCATAAGAATAACATGGGGAATGAGTATGCAGGTTTGCTGCTACGGGTATATTAAAACTGGGGGGTTTTAATTCAATATTTAGTAGATATGAACTAGAAAAAGCCATTTACCAAGTTTTATCAAGATATGTTGAGAAATAACCGACAGGTAGAATTTTACTTATTTCCCATAAGGTTAACATTGGGACAACGTACTATATTTACCACTTTCAATATCTCGGTAACCATTGGACATAGAGCAGTGATTCAAAATTCGAAATTTTTTGTTTTTTTGAGCTGAATTCAATGGTGCATAAAAAAATTCGATAAGTTTAATTTTCCTATGTAAAAAACTCAAAAAACCCATTTTTGGGGGGGTTTATCCCCCTTTACCCCCCTTCCGGTGGTCCGATCGGGCTGGTTTACGAACTCGTCCGAGGGATTACCACTTTACATGTCTGTACCAAATTTCACTAAGATCGGACCATTTTTGCGGCCACTATCGTGCTCACAGACACATATATATATAGATATATAGATTATAATATGTAATTCACAACTTAGGGCTACAAAGATTATTATCAATAAAATATAACAAGTGTACCCTTTTTTTCATTTTATTAATTAAATTACACTTAAATTACAAGTTAGTGTAATTTAATTAATAAAATGAAAAAAAGGGTACACTTGTTATATTTTATTGATAAAGATATATAGATATATATATATAAAAATTCGAACGAATCGTGTTTTCTGCTTCTGGTGGCCCCAAAACGAAAAGTTATCATGGTCCCGGGCTTAGGTCTTACCATGAGACCTACGGTAATAGCTTCTTCCCTATAGGGGAAATTCGCTAAAAATAAACCATTTCAAATATCCATGAGAATGTATATTTTGGTCTAATTTATCTTTATCTTCTTTTTTATTTTAGGTTAAGGAAATAGTGAAAATATCAACTGTTCTGTGCTAGCTCTGCTAGTCGCGAGAGGATGGTTTAGGGCATTAAAGTGATTCTGATTATGATTTCAACGGATTCCCGCAGGACGACGGCAGCCTACCTGAGCCAGCGATGCAGGATGGGCGGCTCCTGGCCCGTGAACACCAGTCGCCAGAGGACCGCCGCCATGTCCGCCGCCATGATCCGCTGGCCCGCCGCCGCGTCCAGGCCGAACCGGAACGTGAACCTGCGCAGACACATCGTATCCAACGAAGGTTACTATGAAAAACCATAGATGAAGGTGTATGGAACCATGATAACTAAGAGGGTGCGACATTACAACACATCCCGTCATAATAAATACATTTTTTCATTTTTCTAAACTATCCAATACTAGCGGTTGCCTGTGGCTTCGTTCACGATAAAAATTACAGCTGATCTTCTTTCTGCTCTTTGAACTATCAAATTTTAGTATTCACAGCTGTTTACACAATTCAAAATTTGAATGTTTACATCCTTATAAAATGTAAACATTTTATGATTACATAAAGTAAACATGTAAAATGTAAACATTTATGAACGTCGCTGAGGACGTTCACAGGGCATAGCCCGAGGGGATTTTAAGGAAGTAAGTAGGCCTATGTCTTTTTCTGATGTCTGTCCTCTTCTATGCCTTGTTTGGCTCTATTCTGCAAAATTTCAGCTCAGTTGGTCCAGTATTTTTTACGTGGTTGAAAGACAGATATTCACTCAAACATCCATACTTTCACATTTATAATATTATAGTAGGATCACCCTAATATACGACTTACCGTGATTTGTTTTAAATTTTAATAAACAAACAATAACCTCATCTATAAATTTGACATTTCTAACCATATGATATTTGAAGCAATTTATTCCTCACTCGGCCGCGATACCGTATGAGACAGATCGCCAGGAGGAATGAGTTGGTTTTTAAAGTCTATGGTCTATGTTCTGTATGGTCCGTGCAAAGTCAAATTACCCCTTCATTTTTCAATATAAATCAAGGTAGAAGAACTCGGCAATAGTTGGTCTCCAAATCTAAACTTAAGGACTCTCGGCTTAGCTGGACTTCTCTCATCATATTTATTGATAATTGGCTATCAAAATGTTTCAATACCAATTCCATAGAATAAGATTTGGTGATAATCGGCAACTAGCTGTTTCACCTGGTCTTATCTGAAATATTAACCAATCTAAAAGCTATTATATTTAAAAGAAATGCGAATAAAGGTCCCTTTATCCCATTTCATCCCATTACATTAATTATTTTGATTTTGTAAAATTGAATTAAGAACGTTTAATAAATCAAACTAACGACCACCAAATACCCACGTGATGTTGATCCCCCTGATCGGGACTTGAACCCAGGACTTTTGTGCAATAGGCCAGTACTCCACCCACTCGGCTATTAATGAACAGTGTAGTTAGACAAAACAATTCTGGTGAACAGTAAAGTTAAAATAACTTTAACAGAATAGGCTTGAATGCTGATTGAATCAAAATTGGGTACTTAGGTATTATACGGAGGCCACCCTTATACAGCGCACTGCGGCGGTTATGTCAGGTTAGGTTATCATAAGTATATTAGGCATAGAAGAATTTTCCTCGTTTTCGTTTAAGTAAGATTAAACGATACCTGATGAGTCATACTTTCGCCCACCGAATCCCATTGATAGGTGTTGCGCGTGCTCCAGTCAACGACCTGACCACGGCCTACTTGGAGGGGTATTAAGCACGTGAAAGTATAACTCATTTGGTATTGTTTGATTCAAAACAAAACAAGGAGAGTCCCTTTAACATATTTATGATAACTAAACCTGACACAACGGCCACATAGCGCTGTATAGGTGACGATCAGGTGTGGCCGCTAGCGATCGCAGAGATGCATTCAACTCAATCCTCGCCGACATCGCTGCCTTCTGGGAGGCAGAAAACAAAGACCGCTCACCATAATTAGGCTACGTAATTAGGTACGTCAAATTTGGACAGTAGGTCAATAAAAATATGTTCTTTCCGATTATGAAATTATTTTTTGTATCCAGTAAAAAGAATCTATGAAAATGTTGGCCTCAGTATATTACAAAAGTATCCAAAATTATTTCTCAGTTTCAGAAAAATCTATTTAAATTTCCTCTAGACTTACCTATAAAGGTCCTTAAACGCCGCCTGGTCCTCCCGCACTTCTGTCTCCAGTTCGGGCAGTTTGTTCTGTATCCCTTTCAGCGTGTCCACGTGCATCGCGCGACACCCTCGCACAAACTCCTCCCTTGTGAACCGACACATCTGCGCCGCGTCCAGTTTCCACGCGAGCAGCAACACCCGAAACTCGTCCGGCGACAGGTTCAAGTCCGCGCACAACTTTTCGATTCCCTCTGCGAGTATCTCGTCATCTGCGTCGCGGTAGGTGTCAAACAACGCGTTGATTCTCGTCTCGGACAGTGTTTTGGACGGTTTCGTCTCTGACGCACGGCCCACCCTCGCGTAGAACGTCCGAACACTCCTCTCCCGCGCCGGCTCGGTAGTCAGACTGTTCCCGTTGCGCTGCAGCTCCACCGGCTGGTCGGCGCACATCTCCCGGTTGATTTCTGGAAAGTCAAAGTCTAACAATATTTATTCACAAATATATACAAGCGTGTACAATTGAATAGTGTCACAAGGCCCTTTCAGAACATAGTTCTTAAAACCTAAATCTCTACACTATATTATACAACCTCCTTACCAAAATATTCATCTATAGAAAAATTTTTAACCGTTTAAATGTTTAACCGTTTTTTAGAAATTAATTAATAAGTGAAAAAACAAAATGGCGGCTGTGTGAGTAACTAAGGACTTCCGGACAATTTAAATATGATATTTAGATAAGTTTCTTACCCAGGAACAATGCCCTAAAATATTGGTAGGGAGTTCTGAAACACCCTGTATAATACAATGAAGCTCGGATCAACTGAAAAAGGGGGCAAGGCAAATAATTGAGTAGGTATTTTGTATTAAGTAGATAATATATGTATTTTTTAAGAGGTTCACTTTTCAAATTTGCTTCACATTGTACAAATATCTAAAAGTCTGAAGTTTTCTATTTACTTTTTATATATTTTCACCTTGAATCGATACACAGAAACTGTTTCAAATTTGACAATGACCCACTGAGAAGTTACCATTACTTAGCATGGAGTAAGACAATCCATGTCAAACACTCACTCTTTGATGCAATGAACTTAACCAGTAGTTAGGGCCTAGTTGCGGCTGGTTTTTGTCAAACAACATTTTTACAAACACAAAAACTCAAATTTGTTACATTTTTCTAAATAAGTTCGAAGACATTGAGATTAAACTGAATAGTCTAATTAGTGAATTTGCAGGCTTGGTTTGAAATTCAAGAATAATTTCAGGTTTTTAAAACCACGAGACACCCTGACAAAACTACAATCAACTGACCTTGACCTTGACTACATTTGTATGGGTATTTTATCATGTATTTAAAGGCAAATAAATCTTTGAATGGGTGAAAACGTATTGGAAGAGATGGATTCTATAAAGTTTCTGACGCTAACCATAGACAAAAAATCAAAGTGGAATGAGTATGTCCATAATGTTCTTTTAGAGGGCTCTTCCAGATTATATGCTCCCAGACAAATGGTAAAATCAACTAGTTTAACAACTTTAAAAAAAATTATTTTGCTTTTATAGAATCACATATATCTTTTAAGCTATGTCTCTGTGGAGCAAAATCAGCAAATAATTTAAAGCAAATCCTTATACTCCCAAAAAAAGTTATAAGGATTTTTTAAAAACTTGGCTATTTGGACTCAGTAAAGAAACATCTTTGATCTTTGGGGTTTATGACTGTTCACGGTTTGTATATTTGTCAATTTACCATATAGCCTACTTTATGTAAAGAATAATTTGGATCAAATACCCAATTTTGGAACACACCACAATTATTACACTAGAAATAATAACCAACTTTATGGCTTATGATAGTCACCGATTTGAAATATTCACTAAAAAACCCATATATGCCGGGATAAAATACTTTAACAGTTACCATTAGCAATAAAAGATATAAAAGACAGGAATATTTTCAGAACAAGCCTTAAGAAAAAGCTATCTTTATGATTGAAAAAGCTATCTACTCTTTGGAACAATATTTTTACAACAATGAATAAGATTTTAATTTAAATTTCTTTTACATACAAATGTTTTAAGTTTTTTATGTGATGTTTTAAAGTCTATTAAAAGAAAATGTTATTATAATAGTAATGGATCAGGTATTTTATTTGCTTAGTGTGAAATATGTATATATTTTTTGTATCATGACTGACCCCATTCTTGTAAACTTGCACTTTATGAATAAAGATGTTTTTGAAATGAAAAAATGAAATGACCAATCGACATCGACCGACCTTGTGTGTGTTTCTGCGCGGCGTGGTTCTCCGCGGGGTCGAGCGGCGGGGGGGGCGGCCGTCCCTTGCCTCGGGAGAAACAGTTGCCCATCGGAACAGTTCCCCCACTCTCCGCATCCAGCCGGCCGCGCGCCGCCAGCCCCTCACCTCCTGCACAACAACAAATATATTTTATATATGTATAAATATATTTTATATATGTATAAATATATTTTATATATGTATAAATATAATTTAACCCTTGAGCAGGCGCTTTGCCGGTAAAACGGCAGCGGGCAAATGCGGAGGTTCATTCCGCATCGCCAAATCGCACAAATTAAACCCATTGTACTTGTTTTATAACGAAATATTGTATTTACATTTTGACAAACTTCATTAGGAATCATATTTCATCGTTGATACAATTAATTTTTCAACTTATTAAGTGTGATAGTTCGATTGAAAATAGTAAGTAATTTTCTAATATAGAATAGGTATCACTGAGTAGGCCTATTTATAGTTGATTTGAATAAGGACCGATAACTTGCAACAGAAAGATGTGAATCTCCTGTCAAAACGCGAATCAAAATTCATTACTGGTAGTAGCAATGTATACAGAACTCTCTAAGTAGGGACATCTTATGGAAAAATGTAGTTCCCGCCGCCGAAAAAGAGATGGAGCCTCTTTCATTTTTCAGTCCGATTGGAAATTGTTGTAGGAGTTAACGGATCAAGCTTTCCTTCACAAGTCAAGCAGCTGGTTGTAATATTTTGACAGTTGTATGTTATTGTTTTGTATTGTTGTGTCTTTTACCATACTGTTTACCTGTTTTTGTTTATAAACATTCTCATTTTGAAATTTTTGATAGTGAATAGAAGCGCTGACTATACGGGACCAGCTTGAACTATTCCATGCATAAGCGCTAATTCCTCCTCTGCTTTTCGGCGACGGAACTAAACAGATTAACATTGGATGTCCCTACTTAAAGGGTTCTGTATACATTGGTAGTAGTCAGCCAATGACACATTTAGCGCAAGATTTGATTATCGAGTGTGTTGGACTATCAAGTGTTGGATTGTCAAGGGTCAACTGTAGGCTACTTATACCTAGTTAGGTGAATGAATGAATGAATAATTGAAAATTCTCTAATTAACCTTGCAAAGTTAGGGCCACATGGCCCTTTCTTATACACTTAACATGGATGAGTTAAATATATACATACAAAATAATAACAGAAGGATGAGCTACTGAATAACTTAAACTATTTTACTAAAAAAATATAACTAAAAAATAAACTTGTCTGATTTTACAGAAAATATATACAAAATCGGCAAAACAAAATATACTTTTTTGCAATCATTCACTCAAGCACACATGCATCAGCAATCGCGGCAACACAGAAACCCTAAGATGCGCCAGCCGAGACCATCCGCTCAAGGGAAAGTGTTTTCAGTGCCGTCCCAAACTGGGAGCGCTTATCAAGGGATCTGATCTCGATAGGTAGGTTATTCCACAAACGGCAGGTGTTAACAACAAACCCCCTGTCATAAGCTGTAGTCACATGTTGAGGAAGAATGTAAAATAAGGAAACCATCTTGAGACACAAATTTAAAATCAATTTTAAAATATTTTAGAAAATTAGTTTTCAAAATTGAGAAAAGCAATGAGAGTATTTTAATTGCTCTTTGATCATGCAATTTCAAAATGTATGCCTCAGTGTAGCATGGCGTGAACTACAGACGCCATCGACGCGTGGCGATGTACACTCATCACGTCTCACACCATACACATATCTCAGGCAATAATTCTGAGATCGTTGGAGCATACCCACCTTAGCAACAGTCATGTCATTGATTACTGAGTTGCAATAAGTAAAGTGGGTAGTACTAATGATTTATTCAAATGTAGTTTAGTATATTATGGTAAAAAGTTCTGTAGTTTTTTGAGTGAATGTATAGAGGCAAAAACCTTTTTACGTATGTCAGTAACTGCGTCGTCCCCCACTCCAAGATTCTTTACTTTGTCATAGTACACGAGCGCACTGCCACCAACTGTGATAATAGGTTTGATGGAGTCAAAGTCAATGGAGTTTTGAAGGTGAGAATGGCAAATTAGAATCGGTTTAGTCTTTTCGTGGTTGAGTCTTAGTCCAAGTAATTATTTTATTTACATCTTCATTTACCTTTCCAACACAGTCGTTTACGTTATTTGCTGTAAAATTGCAATATATTTGCAAGTCGTCAGGGTACATGTAGTATTTGCAGGGGAGCAGAGTTAGTTGAGTGTATGTCATAAACGTATAGTACAAATAGCAGAGGTCCAAGGATTGATCCCTAAGGCTCACCGCATGTAACAGTCTCCCAGTCCGATCTTGTATCTCCAACCTCAACACATTGCCGCCGATCTGACAGATAAGATCTCAACCGTTTAAGAACATTTTGAGAAAGCCCTATGGCCCTTAATTGTTGCACTAATAAATCATGGTTGACACAGTCAAATGCTTTAGAAAATCAAATAAAGTTAGAATCGTTCCCGTTCGTCGTTCTATAGAGAGTCTAATGTCTTCAGTCACTCGAAGGAGTGCTGTTTCCGTACTATGTGCTGTTCTGAAACCAGATTGATAGTCAGTTAAAATGTTATTGTCCATGATGAATTCGGTGATTTGACATTGAATGATTCTTTCCAGGCCTTTAGATAGAGCGGGCAAAATGCTTATCAGCCTAAATCACGACAGGTTGTCGGAGCTGAGACCTTGTTTAGGGGACGGATAATGGCAGACTTCCACAAAGAAAGGAAAGAACAGTAACTTAAAGATGTATTAAATATGAATGTGATAAAGGTTGACAACTTACAAAAGAGCCTTCTGCTGATTTGTCTAGGCTATTGGTCTTATTTCTATTACTGTAAGACCTAGACACCTGCAATTTGTATGAAGGTACTTATTAGGTCTTAGATGATCATTATATGAAATGGTTTCCCAAAATTCCGTTGTGCTCAGGAATGCCAGTCAAAAACGCAACTGTTAAAAGGCTCTTTTCAAAGTTGTCGAGCTATAGTAGAGAGGATAGCAATGGGTATACCATTAGAACTGACAGCATTGCTTCGGAATCTGCGGATCTAGCCATCAAAACATCAAGACTGAATGACAGGCTTGAAATGAAACTCAGGATATATCCTAGATTGGGGGTTGGGGTGTTGACTAAATAGTTCAAATAACCACTGACTTAATTTTGATTGATGTTTTGACTGCAAGAAGAAAAATAAACATTTAATTCATTAATAGGGATGTGTACTGTTGGAGGATCAGATTTTTTCCCGAGACCATTATTTTTAACTTTACGCCATAAAATTCTAGATGGTTGCTTTTGATCTTCAAAAAGTTTTCGAATGTGTCTGAGTTTTGAATTCCGCAAAAGCTGTTCTACTCGATTTCAAGGTGACAATATTGTTGTTTTGTGAGCGCTTTGCTCTTCTAAACAAACAATCGCTCATTGCCATCAGATTCTTTATTTCAAGATTCATCCACAGAACAGGATTTCGCCTTGTCAGACATTTTGTAACAATTGGAACGTGTTCGTCAAAAAGATTTAACTTACTATGAAAGAATTGAGCTCCTGAATCATTTCATCAACTGAATTTAAATTTTCAATTAGGTGCCATGGGGTTTGCTGAACATTGAACATAAAATGTGCCCCATTCATTTTTTTGAAATCCCGATGTTTAAAAAATGGTGTCTAGGGCTTGGGTGTTTTGATCGAGTACACACAGTAGATGACATCATGCCTGGATATTGCAGGAAATGGAAGCTGCCCATGGTGAATGATAACTTGATGGTTGGAGGCCACAAGTAGGTTCAACAAGGAGTCAGAGCCGACAGCATGATTTGTGGGTTCAAGTGGAAGTATAGTCAGGTTATGTGAGTCAAACATGTTGGTCAGCTATCTGTATTCAAAGTTGTGAGCAGTCGACAGTTAGTTAGTGTAGAGGCGCCCATAATCAAGACATGGCTATAAGACATGGCTATATATATCTAATCATTTCGCGAAGCACTGCATTTTCAAAATCCAGCAGATGCCCTGATCTCAGAGGGCGGTAGCTCACTCCCAATAACAAAGCATCTGCTCCAGATGAACTAATTTCAAGAAAAAGAAATTCTGGCCCAGCCGAGTACTCAAAAGGTGAAGAACAAATAGTTTTGAACTTCAGGTCCTCCCGGATATACACACCGCGACGCCACCGCCTTGTCTACCAGTCCTGTCATTTCGCTGCAGCACATATCCAGGGAAAACCGTACCAGCTAAAAATAGACTTGCTTGCTTAAGGTATTAGCCCATCACACCTTCAGCCCCCTAGCTCTTCTAAAAATAACATCAAAATAAATTGAGGATTAAGATGACTAATGATGTAAAAAGAAACCTCTGTAATGTAGGCCAAGGTGCATCAACCTCCACTCCCTCCCCTCCCAGCTGAAATGACCTGGCATTAACTGGGTTGCTTATAGTGAAAACTTACCACACGGTACTACAATCTATATAAATAAAATTAGAGTTTTGTCTGTACATTGCTTAGAATTACGAAATTTTTGGTTATTTTTGCGTTTTGAAGGTCAGAGAATCCGAATCAAGCCTTATCTCAATTTATGTCACGATGTGTGTTGGTAACGCTCAACATCACACTTTAGACCGCTTTTCACGCAAAAACTAGAGTATTGTTATGGCTGAAACTTTTTTTCTGTGTAGTATGCACATATGAGAAGGTTTTAGACGACTTAAAACTAGCGTACGTCTTTTTGAAATTAAATAGCAAGCTTCTAAAAACCGAGTTTTATTTGATTTTGACCAAGTTTGTTTTGAATTTCCCCATAATTCAAGGGGATGACGTTTTGTTTACATTTTCAGTGTTCCAAGCAGATGGTAGTTTACCTATACCTTCAATGATGGATTCGTCGTTACAGATGTTTTATGATTTCATTCAGTTTTATGTTTTGGTTTATAATATTTCTTTATAATTGACATGTACTATATAAAGTTAATACTTTCCCATTCATTATACATTTATCGGATTTTCATCCTGATCTGACCAAGGCCCCACTTGATCTGACCCTCGGACTCCTCCACGACCAAGGCCGCGCACAGACCCTCTCAAAGATCACATACTATTTTAATATCCTTAATCCAGAATTATAAGTGATGAAATGTTTATATTCAAACAGATGTTAAAAGCAAGACATTTCATAGAATGTAAAACCAGCTGTCTGTAAAATATAAAATAAATCACTGACTAGAGATACTTCAAAGTACTTCCTTCCTTATAACGGCTGTTAATGAAAGAGATAATGTAAACCATTTTTTAAAAATTGCGGGACGGCTATGTTATTTTGTTGTTGTTCAAAATAGACCCTAAAAATATTAGAAAATACTTTGGTGGCATTTAATAAAGGCATTTTCTACTTTACTTACATAAACTTTCATGAAACATGAATCTGCTTTAAGATTCACTAAGTACGCACGGTCTGCTGCGAAGAGGGTATTTCCTGCCTCAGGGTCACTCTGTACTACAGCACAGATTCAACAATCGGCCTACTGAGTATAAGCCTCCCAGGCAGCGACACCCGGCGGGGGCGCTGGAATGTGCTGGCATTTGTAGTATAGAGAGACCAAATAAAAATGCCTCGGGGGGGGGGGGGGGGGGGGGGGGCAGCAATTGTTTAAGTACTCCCGTCGTAGCAGACCTGCGTTCTTAGCGGATCTACTTTATATTTGTCAAATACCACTGACCTATCATCGCATAGCCCGAACTACTTGAACTTGACCTAGAACCTTGAAACTTTTCATGGACGTTCCTATAGGGCGTGAGCATCCGCTGAGAAAGGGTTTTTCAAAATTCTAAATTTTCAGGGTTTTCGGTGGGGTCAACGGTCTTAAATCTTTCTGTATAATTTAATTAATGATCTTTCGATTAAATTGTCAATTTTCATTTAATCAAGAAGGCGGTTTAAGCTTCACATACAGATAGGTCTCTCTACAGCTGATTTATAGTTTGGTTCCTTTTGTCATGGTTTTATGGTTGATTTTTCTTTTAGGTGATATGTACTATATTAAAGTCATCAATAGTTTTTGTACCTTCTCTATTTAATCATAAACTCAGTATGTGGCACCATCTTCATTTAGGCAGCGGGTGTTAAAATCGTCATCGTGAGCAAAGCCACGGGCAACAGCTAGTGTTAAATAAACCTTGAATGCAAAGTTTACACCCAATTAAGTTTATATATGTAGCAGATATGTGAGACAACTACAACTTAACTTTATAATACTTTGCTAATAAAATCGAGGTTAAGATTAAGCTTAGCCTTGGTATTACACCAAGGTTATGGCTATAATATAATAATCATGAAGACCTAAGTTTTTTTGTAGGCTAGTTCCAAGTAGGTTTAAGATTATTAGCCTATGCCTGATTACTTGCAGACAAGATTTATTTTTTAGGGGCTTGTCAGAAATTGAACCTAAGGCCTCTCAGAATCTTTTTTAGGTAGTTCACTTAGTTTAGAATACAATCTAAGTCGCTACCTGCTAGGCAACACACCCAAATAATAATTGTTAGGGGAGAGTGGGGCAGTTTCATACAGTTGAAATTTCCCGCCTTACAAAAGAGCAGGAAACTAATCATTCACACCACTTACAGGCCTCATCTTGTACTACATCCTAAAAAATGTTCAATCCTCCAGTGTTTTTCAATTGAGAGATATTTAACATTTACTGGAATCCGAGGGAAAAGGTTTTTTATGAGTATAAGGGAAAAAGGAGGTATAAGTAATTTTTGAAAATATTTTTGCTGTTATTAATGCATTATTAGACAGCTCAATGTTTGGACTACATATACACTGACTGTAGATCTTCAATTCTAACTTATAAAAAAGTTACATGGTAATTTATAACATAACCACACTTGGGGCACTTTCATTCATTGAAACGGGGCAGTTTCATACAGCACTGGGGCAGTGAGAAATTATAGGAAATTAACTAATAGAGCTGACACAGATGAAAATGTTTTCACAGCTAATTTTAGGTCTAACTTTTATCAAAAATAAGTCCTAGGACTATTAATTTGCAAGAGATTATACCAAAACTTCATCAACTTGTATTTTGGAACAAGACTTCATACAGCTCTTTTTTCAAGAGTCAAGAGTTTTATTGTCTTTAAGCAGTTGTACATGCAATTGACAAAGTTAGTTTTTACAATAATAAACTTATTTTAACTTAAAATAATTTTAAACAATAATCAATAAATATATTCAAATATTAACAAATTAATTATAACAAACTATCCTAACAATAATAATAATAACAACAACAATAACAAGGCTAAAATCTTAAACAACTAATATCACAGGCCAAGAACTCATCAATGGTATAAAATGCTTTTTCATGCAACCATTTTTCTAAAACAGATTTAAATCTATTCAGTGCAACATCCCAAGCTTTTTCAGACAATTTATTAAATAATTTTATTTTCATAAAAATGTGGCTACTTCTAGTTTTTTAGCGAATTTCCTTAAAGGAATAAGCTATTACCGTAGGTCTCATGGTAGTAAGACCTAAGCCCGAGACCATGGGCTTTTTTGAGTTTTTTCATAGAAAATTAAAAATTATCCAATTTTTGCTAGCATTTTTGAATTCAGCTCAAAAAAACAAACAATTTAGTATCGTTAATCACTGCTCTATGTCCATTGGTTTCCGAGATATTGAAAGTGGTAAACACAGTACGTTGTCCCAATGTTAACCTTATGGGAAATAAAGAAAATTCTATATCTCGCTTATTTCTCAACATATCTTGATAAAACTTGGTGAATGGCTTCTTCTAGTTCAGATCAACTAAATATTGAATTAAAACCACCCAGTTTTAATATACCCGTAGCAGCAAACCTGCATACTCATTCCCCATGTTATTCTTATGGAGCTTACAAAAACATGTTGGATCTCTCTATGTTGGATTGAAATATGTTGTTCTGCATTTGAAATTCGCTGAGTATGCAGGTCTGCTGCATTGGGGGTATTCTAATCTTATAGATGGAAGTTCTAAAAAATACTTTTTTCTGGTAGAATGACAATGAATATTCTGCCTGCTAACATGTGTATCTAAGTTTTTTTTCACATCCACCAAACAGAAATAGATGTACAGACACGGTAATGTCATTATCTTAAGCTCTTTAAATATTGGCAAACAACTCTCTCTATCAGAAACATTCTTAATAATTCTAAGGGCTTTTTTCTGCCAAATGAAAGCTTTTTTCGAATGACAACTATTGCCCCATAGAGTAATACCATATCTTAAGTGAGAGTGAAAGAAAGCATAATACACAGTAATTAACATATCACTACTCACACAACTTCTTAATTTACGCAAAAGAAAGGACACTCGTGCCAATTTAGTGCACAAATTTGAAACCTGGCAATCCCAACTTAACCTACTGTCTAAATGTATTCCTAAGAGTTTTACATTACCATTGTTATTAATGGGCTGATTTAAGGAAAAAATTAAACTTTCAGTTTTATCATGATTTACTAATAATTCATTTGCTTGAAACCACTGAGACGCTACATTCATACAATGCTCTTTTTCTAAAATAAGGTTTTCTATATTTAGATTACTATTAAACAGAGTTGTGTCATCCGCATATAGTACTGAAGGACAAGGCATATTGAAAGCGAAGTCATTAAGGTAAATCACCGATTATCGACAGGTTAAGACATAAACCCATATATAAGTTAGTATTTTAAATGGAAAATATTTAAAAACAGCTGATACCCTTATTTAAGCAAACCCTGTGATATACTAGCTTTAATTTTTGTCAAGAAAGGTGTTTTTAGAATGAACAATAACTTTTCTATAGCGTAACAGAACGAGAAGGTCTTGCAATAACACTAACCTTAATTCCGACAGCTCAAAACCGATTATCAACACTATTGACTTTAATATCGACACCTAACTTATTTTGGGCATTTAATAAATGAAAATAAATAATATAAGGTTGGTATTATGTTTTAATTAATAAATTTTAACTGCAAAATGCCTTTGAAAATTTTCTAGCATCACAATTGCTTTGCCAGATGACGAATGAGCCGAAATAACTGCAGCCATCATTTCAAGTTCATTATCTTATTGCTGACGTAAAAGTTAAACCAGTAACAAAAATAAAACATGAAAACTACTGGAAAATAATCAGCTGTCCATCCTTACCTTCACATCCATCCATAGACTAATAAAGGTTAGTTTAAGCGCCCATAGAGGTTCAAGGGACAGGAGAGCAGAAATATATCAACATTGAAGAATGCCAAAGAGAACACCAGCAGAGGACAAGAGATGCGACTTTATTTTTCAGTCATCATATAATTTATTTGTTAAAATAAACAGTCTGCAAATAAATTATATGAATAAAATAAACAAAGAATAAATTAAATACAGTCTACGTTTCATAATTATTTATGTTTCCTATAAATCACAACCCACTGTTTAAAAATAATGACTTTGACATTATACAAACCAAAACTTTAAATGAGTTATGAAAATAACTTAGCAATAATAAAATTTAATTTTAAAATGTACAGTGATATTTATAATTTCTTGTTCTAAATCACTGTATTCATGACATTCAGAATTTGTTTAGGATTTACTTAAAAAATGTTACGTAATCCAGAAAGAATTATGGGATTACTTATTCCTTACAGTTCAATTTAAACAAAACATTCTTTGGTTAGTTTCAAATCTTCTAAAAGAAAAAACATATTAAAAAATAACAAATTGCAAGAGTCAACAGCCAAACTGAGATCAATAATATCACGTGGTATCATAAAATACCTACAAACAACTACTATCAAAATAAAATATTCGAGTTGAAGAAACCCTGTAACATTAAAATGTTTGTACTGTAATTGAATAAAAAGGCACTTAGGCCTAGACATTAGAGATAAATCGTAATACATACTGCTAACTATTGGAAATTAAAATTTGACAATAAACGAGACAAAAAATATGTAAGACAAGCTAGTTACAAATGTTATAGAAGTACAAGACATATTAAGAAATTAAATAGACGAGACAATAAATATGAAAGACAAGTTAGTTTCAAATGTTATAAAAGAATAAGACATTAGAAAATTAAATAAACGAGACAAAAATAAGTAAAACAAGTTATTTTCAAGTTATAAAAGAATAAGACATATTAAAAAATGAAATAGACGAGACAAAAATATGAAAGACAAGTTAGTTTCAAATGTTATAAAAGAATAAGACATTAGAAAATTAAATAAACGAGACAAAAATAAGTAAGACAAGTTATTTTCAAGTTATAAAAGAATAATTCATAATAAAAAAACAAATAGACGAGACAAAAATATGAAAGACAAGTTAGTTTAAAATGTTATAAAAGAACAAGACGTATTAAAATTGCAAGAGTCAACAACAATACTGAGATCAAGAGGAATATCACATGGTAACTACAATACAACTCTTTACTAACACAAAATTGAATTTCCTTTAAAGGAGTCTAGGCCTGGGGGTTTAGTTGGTGTTAGCAAAGGTCAAGTAACCTCTTCTATCAAATAAAGGTTCGTCCAACGTGGTAACTATGTCCTGAAGGGGAACAAATAAGTCCATGTCGTCTTGAGTGGGCCACACAAATTTGTCACCTTTCTTGGAAACATACTTTACTGCTGCTGTTTTTTCCTCTTCATTTAAGGACACAATTTAGCCAATATAATTTTCTACACCATTTTTTTTTAGGTATGGAACCACTACCCAAAGCCCGATTTTGAAATTATCTGGAAGCTGTGGATTTTCACAGCACTGTTCTAAATTAAAATTGTTGTTCACACTTTCTTCAACGGGATGCTCTTCTTCACTTTCGTCTTCAGTTTTGGTTTTTTTCACTGCGTTTTTGTTCATTCCTTGAAGCTTTCTTTTGACTTGATTTTCGGCCTTTTCTTTCTTAATTTAATCTTCTCTTCTCTTAGAAGTTTCCTTTCAGCTGCCGCCTGTTCCTTTTTTGTTTTTTCTTCTTCAATTTTCTTGTGATATTCTTTCCATAGTTTAGATGTCACAACTGAAGGGGTTTGAATTTTTTTCCTTTTTCCATTGTTGGGTTTTGATTCTTTTTTCGGCCATAAAAGACAATCTTTAAATGGAGATGGTATATCTTTCGGAGGATGGTTTGGTCCTGACAATGGTGATGTTCTTTCCGGTGTTAAAGCAGGTAGAGATGTTAATGGCATACAGTCTGGAGAATAATCTGTTCCACGGGTGGGAGTTTCTAATTCAAGGACAATTTTCGATGAGGGCGTAGAAAAGATGGACGAAGGTTGCAGGTCTTTTTGCGTGGCAAATAATAAAGGGGTATCCCATGAGCAGCTGGGTTGGTGAAATTCTAAGGCTGACTGTTGTATGTTGTCATCGGAAAATTCAAAAGACAGTGGGGGAGAGTCGGGATCGTCGGGATTGTCGGCATTGTCGGGGGGTACTGTAATGAGGATGGCCCCTTCATCTTCGAGGAATGTCCCATCTTCGAACAAAACGACCCGTTCTTCTTGGGCTTCTCGTTCGATAGTAGAATGCAAAGGAGAGGTCTGAGGTGGAGGCAGAGGTGAAGAGACCGGCTGTGGAGACAGAGGTGACGGTGAAGATTCAGGCTGATTTGTCAATTCATTGTTCTTCGGTTTCTTCAGGTTGTCGATTTCATTTTTCAAATCCTTCCACAACGAAAAAAGGGACTTGTCTTCCACTGAAATTTCTTCATTCCAGAAAGAGGTCAAGACCTCTGGTTTAATTCGACTCTCCAAAAAATAAAGATGTTTTTGTAGAGTCAGGATGTTAGCGTTTGTCGTTGTGGAATTGGGTTTACATGATGATGTACCAACGATTTTTGACAGGTTGGCATCTTTGACATTGAGGGTTAAAAGGCCGCAGGATTTGAACCCGTTTTTGATGGTCTCGGGCTTCACGGCATTGCTGTCAAGGACTTTTTTTACCAAGGGAGCAAAGTCCTCATTCTTGAGCTTCCTTCCACCATTCTCAAACCACCACTTTGTTACCGCCTGCCTCCACGCAGCTTTTAATGGGTGGAATACTGCCACATCGAGTGGTTGGAGAATGTGGGTGGCATTAGGGTACAAGGCTACAAGAATGATTTTCTTCTTGGAGCATAACTCGCTCACCTCTACACTCATGTGCGAGGAGTGCCCGTCCATATACAAAATCACTGGACGTTTTATTTGATTTTGTGTAAGGTAGGGCTCGAATACATTTGCAATATATTCGTAGAATGCTTCGCAGGTCATCCAGCCGTTCTCAGTTTTTCCTGCGCCCCACTGTTCTGGAATGCTTGCAATGACTCGAGGCGGCCACCTGTCGTAGGGGAAAACTACCATGCAGGGGGTCATTTTCCCATCGGCCGAGCAATTCAGTAGGACCGTTACATTCTCTTTTTCGTTGTTGCCCGACACCCGATAAACAGCCTTGTCCCCCCGTCCAACAATTACCTTCCCTTTGTCTGGACAAAGGAAGAAGGCTGTCTCGTCACAGTTGAAGACCCTTGAGGGGTCATTCAGGATTTCCTGCAGATTGTTATCTTTGAGGTATGATTTGACCTCCTCAAACCATTCTTCAATTTTTTGGACTGTAACATTTGCTCTGGCCGATGTTAAGTTTTGGCTCTCCCTCAATGAAAGTTCGGGGTGCCTTTTGAGGAAGCCCTCCACCCATCTTTTTGTTGGAGCACCCTTTTGGAAGATGTCCTCCTTCCCCAACTTTTTCAACATTTGTTGTGTGCTCTGGATGAGCTGGTCCGTTGATATGGGGAATCCAGCAGATTTGCATTCCAATATCCATCTCACCAGGATTTGCTCCTCCTCTTCCCCGAGGACTGGCTTCCTTCCCATTTTACACATTTCTGTGGTCCTCCCTGAGAGCTTATCCATGAGCGTTACTCTCGGAACTCCATACTGTCTGGCGGCTCCAGCTATTGAGGCCCCGCTTCTGAATGCTAAAATCGCTTTATGCATATCTTCATCAGTGTACCTCTTCCTCTTCACAGGGGGTTCCTTTGGTTTGGCCGGCGGCATTCTAGAAAATAATTAGTTATATTTGACAAAATTCTATATCTAAATTCACTTTAAAAAATCAAATTTAAAAAATGCCAAAGTGAGATGGGTCTAAAACATGTACATTCATACTGATGAAATATTTGTATGTAAATTTATACTAACAGTTTCAGTTATAATTTGCCTCTTAAACAAATTAATAAAACATGACCCGTCAAAATTTAATGAAAATGATTAAAATAATAATATACTTTTGAGATGTCGAAGTTAAGTTGCATTAGTCAAAATAAAACTTATGTTCGACACCTTGTTATTTTATCATAAAAAGTATAAAAAGTTGGTTTGATTATGTTATTTATCATTATTAATATGCAATTAATGAGGCTTCATAAATGGATAACTCTAAAAACGCGTTAATATTATATTATTACTAATTTTATATGACGCCGACGTTAACTGAAACGCCGACTTAAGAAATCGAGAAAAGTTTATTTTTTTGTCTAAGAATTTGACTTATAAATATACATATATATAAAATATGGTTGATATGTTATTCCTACCAACAAAATCAAAGGAAATAAATAACCCAGTGTAAGCAAAACTAACAATAAATGAACTTTTAATGAGATGTCGAAATTATGTTTGGTATGATTATGAATCAGTATATTTTCAACACCCCCTGTCGATACTAAAAAAGTAAAGCGAAAAGAAACTTATATTCGACACCCTCTTAAATTAGGATACAAAGCATTTTCAATTGATTAAAGGGTGATAAATTAATTCAAAAACTTCTTTTGAATGACGTTTTACAAATAGGAAATCGAAAACACTCATTAATATTTTAATAAAACAAAATTTTTGTAAGGTTGACATTAACTTCAATGCCAATTATTTAAGTGGATTAGTAGAAGTTTATTTATATCGGACGAATAGCATTTAAGCAAATAACAAACCAATAACAGAAATCGTGATAATTTTCTGTTACAATAACGTAAAAAATCGAGATAAAATAAAGAAAGGCAACTGTTTAATAGGCTTTTATTGGAATGTCGAAAATATGTTTCACGCAAACGAAGCAGAATCAATTTTCGACACTTCATGTCGATATTGAGAAAAGTGTCCTAAATGAAACTTATGTTCGACACCCTCTTAAATTAGTAAACAAAGAATTTTCAACTGATTCAAAGATGATAAATTAATTCAATAGATTATACTGAATTACGTTTTACAAATAGATAATGGAAACAATCATTAGTATTTTAATACGACACAATTAATGTAACACTGACATTAACTTCAACGCCAACTTTTCAAGAGTATTAGGAGAAGTTAATTTATATTGGATGGATACCATTTCAAAAAATACAAACCAACCAAAGAAATCGCGATAAGATTCTGTTTTTAATTACGTAAAGAAAATTTTTTAAATTATAAATAGACAACTTTTTAATAAGCTTTTATTGAAATGTCGAAAATATGTTTCACGTAAACGACGCGGAATAAATTTTCGACACTTCATGTCGATATTGAGGAAAATGTCCGAAATGAAACATATTATCGACACCACTATTATTTATTACAAAACTTATTTACATATGGAATCAGACAAATTATTTTTAATCCCAAATAATCTATATTAAGGTTAAATTAACACCAAGTAAAAGAAACGCGCTTTAATAAGGTTTGTTGTATAATTAGTTGCTTACTTTCTAGCGGAAAACAGTAAGATTCTTACCTGAAGTTGGTAGCCCGTGCACTGCCTCCAAGGAACTGATCCAAACTTTCCAACGCAAATCGCGGGAAGATCGCTGATTGGTGGAGAGCGAAAAAAAAGAACGCTCGACGTCTTAAAGTCAAAGACGACCGAAATGAGATCCGCGGCAATTTTTTACGCGCGATAAACATTGTAGGTGTCGATATTATAGTTGCTGTCGGAAATCGGTGATTTACCTTAACAGCCACAATGAATAAAAAAGGGACCAAGTATGGAGCCTTGAGGGACTCCCACTTTGGTGTACCTAAAATCAGATTGAAATTGACCCTGCACAACCATTTGTTTTCTATCCCCAAGATATGATGACAATAAATTCAATTCTTTATTCTGTACACCATAATAACTTAATTTACTAATCAGTAGCTTATGTGAGATGCAATCAAATGCCTTAGTGAGGTCCAATAATGTTGTTGAAGAAACTAATTTATTTTCAAAATTTTCCAGTACATTTTCCAAAGCTTTAATTTTTTTTCTAAAGCTTTAATGGTATCACGACCAGGCAGAAAACCAAACTGTTCTGTACAAAGAAGATTATGTTCTGTAAAATAACTTTAGAGCTGTTCCTTAAAACAATATTCAAAAATTTTATTAACTATCGGAATCAAAGAAATTGGGCGATAGCTAGATGGATCTGATTTTTCTCCTTTTTTATACACAGGAATGACCGTAGTAATTTTCAATGCCCTACCTTGACTCATCATCATATTAAAAAGATACACAAGTGGCCCTATTATAACCTCTATAATTTTCTTTATAAACTCTATTTGACATTCCATAAAAATCTTCACTGTTTGAATTGCTCAATTTGGACACACATTTCAAAATATCACTTTGTGTAATCTCAACTGTATTAAAAATTTTCTTGCCCACATTCTTGCTCGTTACATAGTTATTCAAAAAACTTTCAGCGGAGTCAAAAGTGTCTTCTGTTAAATGATTTTTTATATTACAAACATTTTTTTCTGTTAACATTTTAACAAGTAACATTGTGTTACCCAAATTTTATTATTAGTATTAAGTTTTTAAAGAGCTTGAAACAACAAACAAAAAAATTAATGCTATTTTTTCATTATTTTCCCTTCGTATGAATCTACCCCAATGAAGTATAAAACTGCCCCAATTTGGGGTAGTTTCATACAAAGTGCAGTGTTTTGGTAAAAAAATATATTTTGTTCATTTCTATGAAAGATAAATTAATTTAAAAACTTCCACGATAATGGTTAGATGATACGCAATATCAAAATAAAATTTCAGCACATTTTGTTTGGAAATAAGGGAGCTAAAAATACTTAAAGTTGAGCGATGTGATTTTTTATGAACGTGCCCCACTCTCCCCTATATTATAAACCACACCAAAGTTTTATTCCTAAGTTAGTGCCTAGTAAGGTGTTCACCTACTGTTTTGAAATGCCTGTTAAATTAAGTTGTTAAGTGCCAATTTTCAAAACATTAAAAGGGTTCAAACTTTGGGATTGATGACAATAGGATCTTTAACAATAACCATACAATTTTTATTAAATGGAACAACTATACCTTTGAAGCTGTATTAAGCTTGGCATGTTGCTAATCCAGCTAGGCCCTAGGCTACATTGGTAGCTAAGAAGGCTAGGTTAAGTCAAAGTGAAACGACACTAAAGTTTACAGAAGCCAAGTTTGTGAAAAAGAGGTTGTGGTTAACACTTGCTGTGAAAACAATCTGTAAGTCAATGGTTGAAAAATAGACTGGACCTTAAAAACATACACACTGACATTAACTTCACTCAGGACCATGCTGAGTTCTAGGCAGTTAAATATGATTTCAACCTTGAGCAAACTCAACAAGCCCCAAAACCACATGGAACAATAGCCTACTTTATAATGGGTTGGAATTAAAACTGGAGCCGAATTAGTGACCCAAGGTTTGAACCTAGAGGTTCCAAATACATATTGTGAGCCCCGTTTGCCAAAAATATGTCAACCGCAGAACCCTGTGTTGTGACCCCCTCTTCCAAACCATTGGTCAGGTACACTTTGGCCAAGATGTCACATATATTGGAAGGTAAATTTATGATTAGTGTGAAAAGTTCTTTCTAGGCTTACAAAATAATATTTTTAGTTATATTAATGTTTCACTCGGTAAGATAGAATGACTAAGACAAGCAAAACGTGTTAAAAAATTTAGAGCCTAACTGAGGGAAATAAAAATAACCAATTAAAATAAGCCTAGTCTAAAAGAACATTTCACAAGCATTTTGTCGGTGAAGAAAAACTTTATTAGGAAATCATGACAAGTTTACCCTAATTATTAAGACCAAGGGTCGAAATTGTCTACAATATTGTTTGCTACAATTTATACTAGAATCAGAAAATTTACTTGAATAAAAATTAAACAGGCATATTTACTCTAAGACTCCTATGTTAACAATTTTCACTCGAGCAGAAGATGTAATTTCCTTCATCAATTTCCATTACGAAAGACAACAATACAAGACATTTTCCTTTGGCACTTATTTGACTGACTTTTGAGGATGAGAAGTTTAGGTTCAGAGCCCAGTGGGAAATATATTCCAAAAAGGATTGTGATTTTTTCGAGCTTAAATATAATATGATATGTATGATTGTGATAAAAGTTGCAGTTTAAAAATGTTTTAGTTTAAGTTGTTTATTTACAATAAATTTATATGAGGTATAATGTGCTTATCACTAACATTAACCTTAGGTATAATCAAAACTTCACTTAATTAGTTTCTATATTTTTTCAAATAAATTAGCAATAGTTTTTAGCGAATTTCCCCTATAAGTAAGAAGCTATTACCGTAGGTCTCATGGTAAGACCTAAGCGCGGCACCATCATAACTTTTCGTTTTGGTGCCCCCAGATACCAAAAACACCATTCGTTCAAATTTATATATATATATATATATGTGTGTGTGTGTGTGTGTGTGTGTGTGTGTGTGTGTGTGTAAGCACGATAGCGCTCACAAAAATGGTCCGATCGGAATGAAATTTGGCATAGTCGTGTAAAGTAGTAATTATTCGGATGAGTTCGAAAACCAGCCCGATCGGACCACTGGTTAAATAAGAGGGATAAACCCCCCAACGATGAGATTTTTGGGGTTTTCACATATAAAAATAAAAATAATTCTATTTTAGTTAGCACCATTAAATTCATCTCGAAAAAACAAACAATTTAGTATCCTGAATCATTGCTCTATGTCCATTTGCTACCGAGATATTGAAAGTGGTAAACACAGTACGTTGTCCTAATGTTAACCTTACGTTAACATAAAAGAGTTAAGCTGGCAACCACGATCGGGTATGTGAGCCTAGAAACTATCGTGGACGTCATGCTGGAGTCCAATGAAAAAATGGCGAACAGTCTCAGCTTACGCTGAGAGGCTGCTACGCGTCAAGAACAGAGAGGGTTGTCTCGATCCTTGACCACGTGATGTGACCAGCCAGCCCGCCCGGACGAAGTATGTTTTTATAAGCAGTTCCGTCTGGGATCACGGGAGATCGTAGGGGGTTTTACTGGGTAACGTCCACCGAGACCTAGTGATGAGTGTCCCACACTGTTCCTTCGGGTTCGTGCATAAAGCATTTCCCCCTACGTAAAAGAAGAGGTGCTAATTGAGTGATAAATTGTTGCGTACACTTTATATATGAAAAACCCTCCGCCATCGTTTTCTTTAATCTAATAGCTTTTTTGTTTGCCGTTGCGAGCACAGAGTTGTATGAACTAATGTTTTCTTTGCAGTTTCTGCTCAGTCTATCGGTACCAGTAATAAGGCTTTGAATGTAATTGCTTTGTCGGTATGTAAGTAGATTCACTTTCACTTATGGGCCATAAGTGAAAGTGAATCTACTAGCAGAAGTATGGCAGAAGTATGAAAATCCTTAGTCTCTTCCTCTAAATTTTTCTCATTGAAAATGTGGCGCCTCATATTTCTGACATGGTAATGCCATCCCGCCAAGTGAATGCTGCTGACTCCTTGGATTTGTTAGTGATATTTTAGTCAGTGTAATTTTATACTAATTGTTATTCCAGCTCCGCTTACGAAGTCTCTGTTTGCACACGCACACCTTGCCGTACGTTGTCCCGCCGTGTGCGAACATCTTGCCGTACATTGCCCAGTCGTGTCCGACTGCTATAAACCAAGGCGACACTAAAAAGTGTCGCCTTGCTATAAACACTTCTTTGTCGTCTTGTTTTTAGCATGTTTGAAAGAATATATAAAGTGTCCGATCACAACTAATTTTCGTCGTCTTGTTCCATTTCAAATGAAAAACGACAGTTGGGCTGAGTTTGAAACTAATTTGTTATCTATACTCAATACTCAATCCCACATTCACCTTTCAGTACAGACCATATGGAGACTGCTATTCTATTACCTTAGCTTAAATCCCACACAGCTGATCAGATGTTTATTTGTTTACATTTTTCGCTTCTGTCTTAACAAATTTTATTTTCAATTAAGTTTTTTTTAGTTATATATTGCCTTAACTAAAAATCTAAAGACTTTAGATAAATCTGCAAATAGAGACGCGTGTTTTGTTGTGTAATATGTGGGCGTAGGTCTTCAAATAAAAAGCCTTATCATGAACAAAGTTTCCATGTAGCGTATTAATAATATAGATAGATTTTACCAAACTTTATAAAAATTTATATTTTTGAAGTTTTGATCATGATCTGCTGTAAAATATTTTACAATAAAAATGAAAGAAATTAAAAAAAGCTATTGTTGGGGCTGTGACCAAGAGTTGCACCAGCCCCACCCTTTTTGGGGCAATGTTTAATAGTAAAAATTGCGTGGTCATTGGCAATAGTAAAACAAAATTGTAATATTACGTCCAAGATCGAATCATCATTAAGACTCTACATGATACAGACATGATTAAGACTCTAAACTTGGCAGAGCTACAGCGTAAATTCATGGCTTTTCGTAACAAACAAATTTCTTTCAATCAATAAATAACTGAGTAAATATTTAGAAAACTAAAATTGGCTGTCAATTATAACAATAGGTTACGTAAGAGTTATGGTTGTTTTTATTTAAAGCATTATTATGTTTTTTCACAAGACAGCCCCTCAATAACTTAGTAACGGGCAGTGCCAGTAATACTCAAGCTGTTTAAAAAAAGCAATATTAATTACTTAATTACCATCGGGAAACGAAAGTCGCAACTAATTATGGAACTGCAAAACTAACACGAAAAACTGTAAAACTAAATACAGCGGAGATACTGGCTCATCAAGAATCGCTCAGCAACTAATGCTCTGAGAAACAACAAGGAAGGAAAAATGGGAAAAAGGAGGAAATAAGGTGTCTGGAAGGTGAGGCTATTTTTACACTGCAGCAGTCAGATGTTTCCCGCGAATATTTTGTGACTATTCACCGTCACCTCAAGGAGTTAATGTTGATTTAATTAGCAGTGAAGTTGGAGTTAATTCTTGATATTTATTTATTTACAAATTGAGCATTTATTGTATTTAAAAAAATTACAATTGCGTCCATTACCAGCAGTTGTAGGGCGAGTGCGCGAACGTCAAAACCTCGAGTTGGCGCGCTCTCAGCGGTGTCTTCCGCTCGCGCGGAGCCGAGGCCAGGGCAGGCCATGTGTCGTAGGTAGGAAACGGGTGCAATGATGAGAGATGAGAGCGGTGAAGTGTTGAAGCGGGGTGTGGTGATGGGGGGGAGTTTGGGGGAGGGAGCGCGGCAGCGCAGTCTAGTGGTCCCGAAGAAAACTACGTCGGGCCGCCATTGCCCGAACAGTACTGCGTTGCCGGTAAGGCCTTGTTTGCACGACGACCAGACAGTAGGACAATAGAAAAAATTCTTTGGTTCTTTTTTGTTTAAAGGTGTTACTGTACACTGTACTGGGCGTCGTGCAAACAGGCCCTAAGAATTAACTATCTACTGCTGGGTATATTTTATCTATGTCAAGGTAAAGGTTAGTTCATCAATGATAATAAAATGCTCCATGGGAGAAAAAGAGGGTATTTTTTGGAAGCATTCCATAAGGATTGGGGGGGAGCTTGGCCTTGGCGTAATAAAGCTACGTAACTTTCAACCTCAAAAAATGTCTCAAATTCGTTTAAACAACTTTCTCCTCCCCTTTTAAAATACATTAAATACCATAAAACATACAAACATGGAGAAATAGTTGTGAATATATAGTTGTTAATATTATAGAAAAAATATAGTTGTGAAATATGCTTATTCACAATTATATTTCATACAGTAAAATAGTCTGATGTATGTATTTTTTACTAAAGAAACTTAAAAATGAAGGCCTAACTATTCAATATTTATGGGGGGTGTCTGCTTATATAGTATTAAGGGGGTGTTTGTATTACTGTTATGTTATAACTCCGTTTCAAGAAGGGCACAAAAAAGCCAATTTGAGCGTTAGTTAGTTTAAGGATATCCTCCAACAAGATCGGCAATTTAACATTGAATCTGAATCATCAATTATATACTTGGCCGGGGTGGCCAAGATGAAAGGTAAATGGAAACTAGTTACATCATTTATGAAAAAACCTTATAATATCATCTATACTTAAAATCATTTTGACATATCATATAGTGTATACCATTTTCGGCCTTTTTGGTAGATATTACTATTTAGTAATCGCTCAGATTTGCCAACATGGTTAAAATTGGCCTAGGCATGCAGGCCCATTTTTTTCTCAGCTGATAAAAGTATTTCAATGCTGCAGTGTCGTCCTATGTGAAGTGTGTACTCTGCACTTATTTATTTTGGTTTTAATAGTTGTACTGCCTAGAAACAGATCAAATTAACGTTCAAAATGTCGTCAAACAGCAATGATGACAGTTCAAACGAAAATACTTGTGTTGTTTGCTTCAAAAATGTTGACATATTTTCCGTTGGTGACTGCGATCACCCAGTTTGCTATGAGTGTTCCACGAGAATGAGAGTTTTATGTCGACAAAATGAATGTCCTATTTGTAGACATGACATGCAGAGGGTAAGTGTAACTTATATATTGTAAATTACTTCATCAAACCCACCCTTTGCTTATTATTGCCTATAGGGCTGGATAGAATCAATATTAGTAAGGCTAGGCCTTGTTCTGAACTCATCACCTTTAAGGAAGGTTGCAGTTGGTTGGGGACATGGTTGTGTATATCCAACGAAGTCAATAAGTAATAAAGCAATATCAGAAAATAGGCTACAACAAAGAATAATTGAAACTGATTATGCAATATTTAGCAATGACAAGAAAGAAACTCTCCACTATAGACACTACCGAGTCAACAACCGTCACCAAACTGACCCAGACAGCGCCTTTGTTTGGTATGTCAAGTGTCAGTCATAAATAAACAGTAGAGAAGTCTTCAAAGCGATGTTTAGAATAGGAATAATCGGAAAAGGAACAAGCTCTATTGTCTTATCGATATATCGATCGCTATCCTTCGATACATCGAAGTATCTTTCTATATGCCGGTATCGGTTGTTGAATCGAAAGGTAGTCCCCCGCCCGAAAACTCCCGATTCCCGCCGATCCCCCAAGCTAGTAGATGTTGTACACCGCAAAGAAAACTGCAGCCTTAAGGAACACTTAAATTTTTCAGCCTATGCTTACATTCTTAACAGGGCACCTCACTTATGCTAGTAGGCCTAGTACACACTGACAAGAACAATTTTGTCGCAAGTGTATGTGTGAGAGTGAGACATCCTGAGAGCACCATGCAGACTCACGCGCTTGCTTCTAGTCTTGCTCAGACTCGGCGAGAGTAAACTGTCAGTAAGAAATATTAACAAGTAAACTGCCACACCTGTTTTGGCCCCAATCATCTTAGTTTCAGACCCAAAATACGATTTGGTATGAAAAAAAATGCAGGCTAAACTTTGAAAATGTTACTGTGCATGGTTGGTGGTAGCATCATTTTGCTCAAGAAATGAGGTGTTCACACCTTTATACAGTACACATCACCTCCACTACACCCTACCCCCCCCTCCTCCCCCCCCGCCCGAACAGATATTCCACTCAATTCTTGATGCTCAAGGTGTATGCTGGCCTAGGCCTACCTATACCAAGTTTGTTGGTTGCAGTGCTTGCCTTCAGGTAGGGTTACAGGGGCGGCCGCCCAGGGCCTCGCGCCTGGGAGAGCCCCGCGCTTCCGATAGGAGTTTAAACAATGTAAAACAATGTTAAACAATGTAAAACTCCTATCAGAAGTGCGTGGCCCTCCCAGGCACGGGGCCCTGGGCGGCTCCCCCTGTAACCCTACCCTAAGGCCAGCACTGCGACCAAAAAACTTAGTATGGGTAGGCCTATGCCAGCATACACCTTTAGCAACAAGAACTGAGTGGAATACAGTATCATGTTTGGGCGAGGGAGCAATCTCAGGCGCGGGGGCTGGGAGGGTGTAATGGAGGTGATGTGTACTGTATAGGTGTGAACACCTCATTTCTTCAGCAAAATTATGTTACCACCAACCATGCACAGTAACATTTTCAAAGATTATCCTGAATTTTTTCTCATACCAAATCGTAAGGGAGAAGTATTAAGAACTGGGATGTTTTCCATCACGTTCCGCCCTTTCATGTAATTTACTTGTGATTAAATATGTGTCTAGAAATTAACCCTTTGCGATCGGATTGAATATTTGCCGCTATTCCGTAGCGATCGTGAGGCCAGCTCTACTGGCCGCCACCATTAGCGTACAGAAGTCGGATTTTTTTCCACAGTAGTTGTCATTTGCGATCGGATGTCCAGCAGCACTGGCTAACATAAAATCCAACGAACACTCGGGTGTCCAGCAGGACTGGCCTAAAAGTGCTGATAACATATGTTTGTTTTTCTAAATTTTGCCTGAAGCCTGTAGAGTGCTGCAACCTAGTGAGGAGTTATTTAACTAAATGATTGGCAGGCTTGCAACATTGAATAGTGAAAATACCCTACGATAACATTGCTGACTTAAAATAAATAGCCTACAATCCCGAGCTGACGGGCGTGAAAACAATTCCGAGCTGACGGGCGTGAAAACAATTCCGAGCTGATGGGGTGAGCCGCCATGATGAATGCCGAGCTGACGCGGAGTGAGGTGTGGCCAGTACTGCTGGCCGCCCGACCGGGGTAACCAAGCTGTCCGGAAATTAATTCCGACTAGCTGCTGAGTGTGTTGTGGCCACTCCTGCTGGCCTTACGATCGCAAAGGGTTAAGAATGTTGGCCTGTTGGTTTGGTGTTGGGGGGGCCTCGCAAAGGTTTTCTTGCCCAGGCCTTACACTGGCTAAGGCGGCACTGGTTGGTTGTGATTTGAAGGGATCAAAAACATGGAAACCCGTGTTCTTTCGTGTATTTCTCCTAATATTATTACCATGAATAAATTTTTAGTATCCTAAAAATGCATTTGAATGTGTTTTGTGAACTAAGTTTTATATGACCTAGGCCTAATTATAAATTTTTATTTCAGTTTAAAAAAAAGTATTGAGGTTGTTTAAGTATGAAGCTGTCCCATTCATGCTGATGGATTTTTAAAACATTTATCAAATAGCAATTAGGCCTAACAAATATTGCTTTAGCCTAATCTATTATTAACAATCTTATGTTTTAGCAGGATGTATTAATTTATATTGAGTTAATTGTACAAACGTTACATCAAGTGAAACCCAGTGACTAGAGCAGGTCAGAATTTTTTGAGGAAATTGCGTAATTATTTGGTCACCTCTGAGAGCATCAGAGAGCTCCTGCAACTCTATCTAGGAGACACTAGATGTACTCTCAATTTAGTTTGTTAGAATGCTGCTAGATGTATCCGCAAGTGAGTCTGTTGGAAATTCATTGAACCAATACACAACCCTAGCCGCCAATCCAGTTGTTTCTGTTTCGTCACATCACTCCGCCTGACCTATCTTTACCAACCCGATCAAACGGGCATGGCAGCAAACATGTTAATGAATTAAACTTATAAAATACCAGGTTACTAACCTTTATGTCATCAATCCAATTTGTTTATATAGACAACTAGTTTAGAGTAATTTGTTGCATTATCAAGTCCTTTCTGTCAAATAATTACCTTACACATATCATCATTTTTGTCATTAATTTAAATGACATGACACAAAACACAAACGACACGGACGTAAAAAAAACACACAACAACAACATACAACATGCGTGTACAACATATAGAACGTGCGTGGCCGCCCGACTCCAGACTCTGGAGTTGGCGTTCTATTTGTTGTAATTCATTTGACTTGATGATGAGACAAATGTCTCGAAACTAGTTATTTGTCTATATAAACAAATTGGATTGACGACGTAAAGGTTAGTAACCAAGTATTTTATAAGTCGATTATCAATCCAGGAGGCAAACCATGAATAAAAAATTAATCAAACTTAGGCCTATTAGTCCAGGCAACGAAAGGGGATAGAGGGAATTGCATGGATCACAATTTTTGACTTCGTAACTTTGTTTGGACTAGTTAGGAGTAAAACATATCAAAAGTCCCCGCCCTTAGCCCTTGGGCTGAAAGGGCCTAAAGGTACAATTTTTTGGTTTTTCCTAAATATCTTGAAAACTATCAACTTTTAGTATTCCCTATTAAATTTGAAAATTAAAGAAAATTAAATTTCGTGTAAGAAAAATGTATAGCATAATATGTCTACTTTGGTCCAACCGTTTACAAGGTAAGCACTAATTTTATTAATATTTTGAAAAAATAGCCCTTCCATAAGAAATACATGTAAATTTGAGGGTACCTTAGATGCCCAATTGGGCAAAGCTTTTTTCACCTAAAGGAAAATGAACAGCATTCAGGAAATATTGACAATATTTCCAGTAATTTGACACCTCAATCATAAAAATTGGTCTAAAATTAAGGCGTTGGCGAGCTCACAAAAAACGTTATTTTTCAAGAAATCATAACAAATTGAAATAATTCCTTGAAAAATAACGTTTTTTGTGAGCTCGCCAACGCCTTAATTTTAGACCAATTTTTATGATTGAGGTGTCAAATGACTGTAAATTTTGTCAATATTTCCTGAATGCTGTTCATTTTCCTTTAGGTGAAAAAGGCTTTGCCCAATTGGGCATCTAAGTTACCCTCAAATTTACATGTATTTCTTATGGAAGGGCTATTTTTTCAAAATATTAATAAAATTAGTGCCTACCTTGTAAACGGTTGGACCAAAGTAGACATATTATACATTTTTCTTACACGAAATTTAATTTTCTTTAATTTTCAAATTTAATAGGGAATACTAAAAGTTGATGGTTTTCAAGATATTTAGGAAAAACAAAAAATTGTACCTTTAGGCCCTTCCAGCCCAGCCGGCTCAAGGGCTAAGGGCGGGGACTTTTGATATGTTTTACTCCTAACTAGTCGAAACAAAGTTACAAAGTCAAAAATTGTGATCCATGCAATTCCCTCTATACGTTTTTTTGAGCATTCATTGCTTGGACTATATATCTATTTTAGTCTCTTTGCAAATTTGAGCAGGGCCCAATATTGAATTTTGTTTTGGTTTTTATTTTAGATTCCTATGTAGGGGCCTACATGATCTTAGGGGATGGAAAGTACCTATTTTTGTTTTAATCTCCTGCCAAATGAGTAGTAGTATTTTCCTATTACAGCCCAACTCAAACAATTTGATCTGGTCCTCCCAGAAAAGACTATTGTTAGTTGGGTTTTTAAAATGTATGGTCTGTGCCAAGTTTGTTGTCTTGGACTTTAAAATGTTCGGACCAGTTGACGCTGCGGTAAACTCGGCCCTTTTGTTAAAATAAACACAGTTTGTTGTTTTACAAAAAGTGGGTTTTTTACTTGATTTTAATTATTGTTAATGGGAAATTGGCCGGTTTTATCCAGGCCTTTATCGAATTAAATAAAAAATAGACAAAACCTCAGGGTGCAAACAAGAAAAGGAATGCTGATTGTGGTAAAATGGAACGTGATAACAACAGTCAAAATTTAGATTCAAAATGATCTCATAGTCTCCATTTCTATATAGGATGATTTAAATTGTGTTTTATTTTTTCAAATTGTCAATAATAAATAAAGGTTTTGATCTTCCTAATCCTTCTTTTAGCCGACTAAACTTCAGGTTTTTGATGAAGGTTCAAAGCAAAACAGTTAATGGTATTGGTAATTAGGCTTTATAAACTTAATTTTTTTTACTCATTCATTCTGATGAATTGATTTTTCAGTTGTGTTTATTAATTTAAAATGCTTGCTTTCAAAGATTAAGTATGTAAAAAAATACTAGAAATCGCCAGTGGTTAAAAATTCGACAAATTTTGAAATGAAAAATAAATAGGGATATCTAATTTTGAAAATGATCTTTGCATACACCAATGTGTTTCAAAAAACATTTCATATATGGTACACTTTCCATGTAAACACATAATTTAACCAAATGGAAACCAAAAGCAAAAGAGAAAGATTCAATCTTTGACTAATTATGTTACCTCACCCACCACTGAAGTATATTTATTTCATGGTTTTTGTAATTAGTATTTTTTCAAGATTCCACGTTTGTTTTTTTAAGACTGAACTGATTATTGATTCAGAGAAAAGTAAAAATTCAGTCATCAAATCTGTTTATTCCATACACCCTTACCACAGCTCTTTCCCTCCCTCCTTCCCTCCATTCATTCCTTCCCTGACTCTCTACTTCCATTCCTTTTGACCTTCTTTCCACTTTTCCCTCCTTTTCTCACGCATACTCTTCTTACCATCTCCCCTCCCTCCTTTCCAACCATTCAGAACTTTTCCCCTCCGTCCTTATCCTTTGGACCTTTTCCCCTCCTTCCCTCTTTCCAACCATTATCACTAAAATATTAGCCTGTATACATTTTCCCCAAATTCCACCGACACAACACAATTTGAGGTAATATCCAATTGTACTCCAGTTGCACGTCAGTGCATTGGATGGTAAAGACTCAACTTCATGTACTTTTTTCTTCCCTTTGTATTCAGCGAAATTTTATGTAGCAAACTTTATTTTCTCTCTATATATGTAAAATGGAGCATATTTGAATGTGATATCTTCAATTTTCTCTAAATAGTCCTGATTTTAACCAAAAATACTATATTTTCACTCTATGCTCAATAAGACATGTGGCTTGAAATTGTTTGAAAATAATGACTATTACTAAACAATTGTTAGATGTTTTTCTGGACATATAACTTGTGTCATTAATGAATTCCTCACATTTATTTTTTGTTTGTTAAAAAAAAAATAAATAAATAAAAAGTTTTGGGTTTTATATCTCATTAAATGACGGAAAACCAGCATACATTTTTGCCCACTTTTCACTCTATTACAAAATGTTTCTACATCTAATCTTTACTCTACAAAAATAGCATGTGATACTTACTTACTTGGATACTTGGAGATTACCCTCGTCTGAGGTGTCGTCATAATGTGGCTATAGGCCAACATTCAGTAGTTGGTGAATATTTGGATTTAGGCTTTTGAGGGGGAAAAGCGTAGGTTAGAGCTACAAAGTTCAAAAAACTAACTGAAGCTATTGAAACTATTTTGTACAAGAAAGTTTTTAAATCACTCTTAAATTTATAAAAATGTTCCTGTAGCTTAATATTTGTTGGCAAAAGCTGAAAAATCTTTAAACCGGAATATTTTTGCATTCTTTCAAACAAAGACAAGTTATGTTAAATGGAAAAGTTGTGTTTGAATCGTTTATTATCCACGGTCTATATTAACATAGTTCTCGGTATGAATTTAATATAAATGGCAACTTTAAAGATGTATAACGATGGAATGCAGGTCGAGACATTTTTATCAGGTGTGTCAGTGGTTTGATTAGAGCATCCTGACATCCCTTCAAAACTCGCATGCTTAGGGATCTATTCCAGTAGAGTGTTTCAGTTTGAATTTAGAAAACATTGCTGAAGTTCTTTTTTTATTTACCTCATGGAATTTATTAAAAAGCATTTGCAGGCCTACCCATTTGGTTATGATTTGTGAGCCTCCGAGGTCCAAAAGATGGAAGGTTGTCATGAATTTCATTCCCAATATTACAAAAGTAATTGTTGAGCATTTCGCACGTTCTATTTGGGCTAGATGTTAGAGAACCATTGTCGTTTAGTTGAATATTTTTAGGCTGCTTACAATTTTTGACCTCTCTCCGTTCATTTATTATTATGTTCCAAGCCTCCTTAGCCGTTTTATCAGCATCAGTTATTCTATTATACTATTCACCTTGTGCTGTCTGTATGCTTAATCTATAATCATGTAAAGCTATTTCATATCTATATCTATTGAAGTCTGTTTTTAACAGCCACATATGATGACAAATGTACAGTTATGTTTTATTATTCCGTCACCACCATGGCAATTCATTAAGCCAATGTTAATTTTTTTGAAATTTTAAATTACATTTTCTATATGTTTAAAAGACTAATTTTAAATTTTAATGGGATTGTGCACATCTATAGTAAAATACAATTCTATTGGTGTGCTTAGATTTTCGCTACGGTGCACACATCCTGAGAAAAAAGGATTACAAAAATCATATGGAAAAAAAATGCTTGTCTATTAATATAAAGATTTGTAAACTAAGATTTTTCTTCAATCGATTCTGCAATTGTAATTCATGTCTGTCTCAGTTTGTTTGTCACTTATCATTGACATGTGTTGCACAGCTGTTTCTTATCAACACATATTCTTCTTGCTGTGCCTTTCATTTGATATCAAAGAGACCTTGATAATTTTCAAAGGGCGATAAAAAAACACTTTCCTATACAATTTGTAATACAATTTTGTTGGCTAGACCAATTTACATATTTTGCTTTTTACACACTAGAAAATTTAAGTTGTTAGGATTACATCAATATTAATGAGTTAAAAGTTTGTTATTGATACAAAAGCTTAAGCTTAATTTTGACCAAACAGTTCTGGAAACGAATGTGAACACAGGGCTGCCGAGAGCCAAGCCAGGCCCCAAGTCTGCACACCGCACGGGCCCTCCAGGGGGTCTGGGGGTATGGAATATTCCCCAGCGAAAGGGGGGTCCGGGGAAGGGGGTCACAGCTCCCTTTCCCTCTACAGCCCGCGCATTACATCTCCGGCTACGGCAGAGTCAGCTGGATGCAAGGCGCGTGGGGAGAAGGGGTACTTCGCTGAAAACATTGCTCTACAGTCCGGCTATTCGTCAAACGTTGTGTTTACCAATATCATATGTTTTTTATCATATGATATGGTTATTAGCGTAGTAGCTTTAGCCGGAGATAAATGCGCAAACTGTAAGTTAAGTCTCTCTGGAGGGTTTAACTCCTCTTGATGATTTCCCAGGTAAAGATATCGGAGAATTATTCCTTGCTTGGTCAGCTTGTTATTTCTTTTAATATTATTTTCTTTTATGCTTTTAAATAGTTTATTTACGAATCAAGAGTTCCTTTGATTTATGCTTCCATTATCTGGTATTTCAATTAGGTATGATCATGGCTCAGGATCACTACGTAGTTTTACAGCTGGTTGCCAGTCTTTCCTAATTGATAAAACTAATCTTTATAAGGTGAAATATATTTCATTTACAGTCTGATCTCAAGTAAAAATGTTTACGAAAAAACAATAATAAATTAAAGTATATGTAGCCTGTAATGTTTACAAAAACTTAATGTTTTTAGCCTCCGAATCACTGAATAGTAACTAATAATGGTGTAAATGCCTTGTACTGTCAAAGGGATCCTTTGTAGTCTTATAGGCTACTGCAGTTTCGACCTCATCGAGTTCTTCCTCAGGCGATGGAATGAATTTGATGTCCATCGCCTGAGGAATATCTCAGTGAGGTCGAAACTGCAGTAGCCTATAAGACTACAAAGGATCACTTTGACAGTACAAGGTATGTACACCATTATTAGTTTACAAAAAAAATAATAAATTCAAATATTGTGTGATAATAATCATACGTCACAAATATAGAAAAGGGTTTGGATAGTTATTTTTGTTTTGTTGTTCGGATGCACCCACCTGTTTAATTTGATTTGATTTGTTAGGAATCAAATAAATTAGGTGGGTGAGTCCAAACAACAAAACAAAAATAACTATTGAGAATACCCCACCTAATAAACAATGTCATTCAGAAAAAAGAAGGTTTGGATATTTCTGTTTGTACATGTTATGCGCTGACTCGCCACGTTGTGTCGCAGGTCATCTTCACGCGTCAAGTCGCGCCGTACAAGCAGCTGGAGCGATCCCTCGGCCCGCGGCCTCCGATGGATCGCAAGTTCCACATCGTCTTCGCATCGGCCGACACCCAGGTAAACATCTGGTGCTCACATACCCATCCTTAAAGAGGAGACAGAGCTTGAAAACAACTTGAAAATGAACCCTTAAGGTTTAAAACCAATGGTCGTTGAAACCAACATTAGAATTATTTGGCAGAATATCAGGTAATTTTATACCTTTCTATGGTTATATATTACAGTGATTTGGAGCCTATTTAATCATGAAACTACTTTTCCTACGACCTCACGTAAAGCGTCAGTTTACACACTGAAAACTATGTCAAACAACTGTTTCCTGAGAATCGTGCAAAAAAGTCTTTTCGCTCACCAGCCGATTATGTATGCTTTGTTTTTCGAAGCACTCCAGAACTTCCGCTTCCGTTTTGATTCGACGGAGCTTGACTTGTTTATAACCTCAAACTGGCGCACTCAGCTACAATGGATGTGAATAACTGTAATTATATTTATCAATTGGCAATCCAAAACTGCAGTTGCAGGAAAAATGTAGGCCCTACTGTAGACATGTGTATTTCACATGTAAAGTGTCTTTCTCACTTTCACTAAAATTACTTCGCTCCGCTAAGCATCATGGTAACTATTTAGCTCAAACAAGAAAGACCCACTTTACACGTTTAATAAATAAACAAATTTTTGTGTTTCAAACTGTTTTTATTTTACTTCCTTCATGTATGTGAGCAGAAATTTTCTTTTTTTTGTTTGTTTGTACAATATACAGGTTGTTTATGAAAAACCCTTACAGACTTCGAAATATGGTTACTAACATCAAAAATAAGAAACAAGTTTCTATAAACATGGGTCCTAAAATGCTCGGTTATCTGTTTGTCAGTCTGTATGTGTTTTTAAAGTGATTTTGCATAACTTTGGAACTACTAAATATATCAACTTCAAACTTGGTACGTATATGCTGACTAATAGGACCTATTTTGGTGCGGAGTATCAAGTTTCTACTTCGTACCATTTAAAAATGGCAGCCATTTTTATATTTTAAAACTTAATATCTTAAAAACCGTAAATTTTACAGAAATTGTACAAAAAAATGCATAATTTTATTCCATACAAAACCTTATAAAGATCATAAAGATCGACTTACGATTACGGTAGCGAAGTTATTGCAATTTTTATCCGAAAATTTGCTATAACTGCAATAAACAAGCATGTATTCGTTTATAAAAAGTGCAATAACTCCGTTAATTGTAATTTAGTTTGATTGTTATGATTTTAATATGGTTTTGTAGTAAATAAAATTATGCTACTTTTTTGTTTCTTGTACAATTTCCATAAAATTTATGGTTTTGAACATATTAAGTTTTAAAATATAAAAATGGCTGCCATTTTTAAATGGTACGAAGTAGAAACTTGATACTCCGCACCAAAATAGGTCCTATTAGTCAGCATATACGTACCAAGTTTGAAGTTGATATCTTTAGTAGTTTCAAAGTTATGCAAAATCATGTTAAAAACACATAAAGACCAACAGATGGATAATTGAGCATTTTAGGACCCATGTTTATAGGAACTTTTTACTTATGTTTCATATAAGTAACCATATCCCGAAGTCTGTAAGGGTTTTTCATAAACACCCTGTATGTACTATTCTGAATAAAGAACGTTTTACTTTTGAATATAGTTTACCTTCAACTTTTAGGTGGACAAAAGCGTACACAATCACAACACCTATTTGGCTAGGCCATAAATGTTATCAACACTAACGTGTTAATGTTAGTTATGTTTATCAACACTAACATTCCTCCACGACCAACGTGTGACATGTGTCCTGTATGTGCACAGGCCGCGTACGACGCGCTGCTGGCGCACGTGTGTCCCGAGTGTCCCGAGCGCCGGGCATTTCAGACGTTCGACCAACTGCGGGACCATGTTCGACGCGCCCATGAGCTCTTCTACTGCGACCTCTGCGTCGACAACTTGAAGGTAAACGGAGCCGAAGGTTAGGTTAGGTTGGGTTAGACTAGGTTGGGTTAGAATAGGTTAGGTTAGATTAGGTTAGGTTAGACTAGGTTAGGTTAGGTTAGGCTAGGTTAGGTTAGGCTAGGTTAGATTAGGTTAGGCTAAGCTTAGGTTAGGTTAGGTTAGGTTACTGTTCTACTACGATCTGTGCGTCGACAACTTTAGGTAAGGGGGACCGAAGGTTGCCTGTCAGCATCGGGAGGCTTTGACAGGGTGCCTACTGGTATTGGAATTACCGGAAATACACTGGAATTTTATTTTCATACTGGAAATGCTGAATGAATGAATGAATATAGAGATTTAGTTCAGTAAAATATAAAAATATTACATTTAAAAAATAAATTATATGTACTTGCATTTAAACAGCAAAAAAATCCTTGCTATGAATATAAGTAGCGGTGCTTTCCTAGCGGCGTCAAGTATGTTGAGCTGTTTTTTTTCACCCAAATCGCACTGGTATCAAAGTTATACCAGTACCAATCGCTGTCCGGCTATGTCTGTTTTTTGGGACCTAAAGATTTGATATTGACGAAATTATCCTTGAGACCAATGCAATGGGTATCAAAAGAACCTAACAAACTAGACACCACCCAACAAAGTTAGGTTGCCTGTCTGAATGGTTCTTCATCAGTGCCTAAATCAGACAAATATGTTATTCTTTGACGAGTTTTTATTATATTATTTATCTTAATCGTCAGTGCAGTAAATCAGTTACTAAATTTCAGCAATAAACATTATTCATATTAATAAAAATGTTTTTCGTGCTACTCCTTATTTAGGTAAAAAGTTAGCGAGTAATACTAGAATTTTGGAAAAAATTGTCCTGGAAATGCTGGAAATATACCGTAATTTTAAAATCAGATGTTAGTACACACTTAACACAATAGTTTTTATTCACATTATTTTTATGATAACTAGGCCTATGAATATTAATGTAGACACTTAATTGTTGTTTCACAGAGTTTTTTATGTTAGGTTATCCAAGATTAAAAAAACGCTGATTTTAGGCGGTCACCTTGAGATGGGGATGCCACACTTATGCCTCGATTTTTGAACAGTCACTGGTAACCAGGCTATCAGAGTGAGCCTTAAGGATTCTTGTGACCTTAAATTGTGCTCATTTTCTGACAACCGATAAAATTAATGTAAAAAAAAAGAAATATTGATTAAATATCTTATATTATGAAAATGTAAAATGTTGTGCTTGCATTGCTTGATAAAAGTTATAAAATATGAGGGAAATTAGTGGCCAGTGGTCAGGGAAAGTCAGGGAAAATTTAGGTGTTATTTTTGTGGACACTTAGTTCAAAGGAAGCAAAACCATTCAAAGAACCAAATTAATAAACTCAATCTATGAATTATAACTCGACATTTTTCTTAGCACCATTGTTGGTTAGGTGCGTTGTCGAGCCAAACCCAAGTGTTTCCCAGAACCTTAGGACTCTTTCTCATTAGGTCGCTGCGACCGGGTGGCAGCCATCCTTTGGCCACGTGACCTGATGAAAATGCATTGAGCCTTATGGAGCCTTTCACATTAACGCGTCGCAGCGACCCACCCGGTGGCAGCGACTCGGTCGCTAGAGAACTGCGACGCCGGGTGGTGGCAGCGACCCTGCTTTTTAGCGACTCAAGTCCTAAAAAGTCCGTATTGAAACATACGGAGCCTTTCACACTTGGTGACTGCGACCACGTTTTTGGGATGCGCACGCAGCTTGTTTTTGTTGTCTGCCTACTTCCCTTTCTGTGTCTGTTATTTGCGGTCAACTCGTTTTGCTGTTGTAAAAGTATCTATTTAGCGTTTACTGTTATTGCTAATAGCTTAGTGCATTTTTAATCCTATTGTGCTTTCAATATGGATGATGAGGATAATACAAAAATATATCAAACAGAGCAAAATATAAGCCTTTTTCTTGCCTCTTCTCAAGAATAGTATGGACCCACATTTTTCGTTTTCTTGCCCGCCTTCTTCTTTTACGCAACAAAAGCACAAGCAGGAGGTGCTCGTCCAAATCACTTGATTCCATCTTGACGAATGAATTTATTAAATTAATGTCTCAACATTAATTTAATAAATTAATGTCTCAACATTAATTTAATAAATTAACTTCGACTGTGATATCGAACGGCAGATACAGGTGGCAGGCAGCCACCAGAACAAGCTGCGTGCGCATCGTGAGAGCTCGGTCGCAGCCACTGTATATGTGAAAGGGCAAGCGTGGTTGCGACTTCGTACAGGTCAGTGGCTGCCACCCGGTCACAGCAACCTAATGTGAAAGAGCCCTTAGTTTAACCTGACCAATAAGATTCAGCTAATGTCTCGTGTTCGGTGCAGATTCTGACGCGGGAGCGGAAGTGCTACAGCCGGCAGGGGCTGGCGCTGCACCGGCGACAGGGCGACGCGGACGATCGGTCTCACCGCGGACACCCGCTGTGCGAGTTCTGCGATCACAGGTGAGTGCCGCACGAGTCGTCTGCGTCTCTCTGTCCAGAAAACAATGATTCATAAATGAATAAATTACTTCAGGGTGGCCACTGCATCGGGAATTCGGGAAAACCGGGAATTAGCCGGGAATTTTTCGAACCGTGAAAAAACCGGGAAATAACCGTGAATCTCGAGCGAAATCCGGGAAAACGCCATTTTTTAAAGAACAATAATAAATATCGTTAACAAATGAATATTAAAATAGTTGACGAAAAATGCAAGAATATTTCGTCATCTTTATGCTAAGCAACTTCCAAATACAACTACTAATGCGCAACTGCTTGAAAGACGGCAAAGAGTGTCAAGTGTCTAGCGCCACCCTCAGCGTATCTGTGGTGAAGATTGTTGGTCGACAGGATAGAGAATGACGTTGTCTCTGCCCTGTTGACAGACAACAGTGATGGTGCAATAGTGCAATCGAGGGGAGGGAGGGGTAGGCAGATAATGGAACAACAAATTTCTACGCAGAAGAATTTCAACGTACTCAAGGATCATTAGTGATGAGTACCTACTCTTAAAAAAGTCGCTCTTACACCGCCAAGGGTTAATTATTCGTATAACGTACTTCTCCATAAAAAGACGATTTCATTTGTTTTTATTAGGTATCGATTCTTGGTTAGTTGTGCTTTGAATAACCGCAAACTCGGTTGCAAAACTGACGAAGATAAAAATAAGCTTATAATTTATTATTCTGTTTTGCAAGCAAGAAAAACAGCCACTATTTCAACGAAAAGTAGGCCTATAATATGCCTCTATTTAGTTGTGGCGATTTTCTAGTCAAAACATACAAATGAACTTGAGTTTGGTATGGTCCAGTAGTTCGATTCTGTAAACTGCGGATCAATTTTACCGGCAAAAATTTCCTTCTTTCTGAAAGGAATAACCGCGAGATCATTGACGTACGAAATATACAAGTATTGTATTTTTCAGTTTGTAATTATTATAACTACAGCCTGTTTCAGGAAATTGGTTTTTTTGTGTCGGCCAGATTCGGCTTAGAGAAAATCGAAGATAAGAAAGCGACAAAAAGTGGTCAGGTGTTCATGCGTATTGACTAGCGGCTCGACGAATGTCGATAAAAGCGTGGGTTATATTAAACTGAAGAACGTAATTTTGAAGTGATTTATTGATAACGCTGAACCATTATCTTTGTGCCGGAGATTTTAAATTGTGTTTGAAATTATTTTGCAGTAGTACCTCCCCTTACTCCTTACTGTTTGTTTTTCTGCATGATTAGTTAATTAAACTTATTCTCGGGTAGTTGGCTTAGGCCTACTACTCGATTCGAAATGAAAACCCACTATTCGCCCGCCCCTAAAAGATTTGTTAAACGCATAATTTAAAGGCGTCCGATTCGTAAAATAATTTTTGAACCGGCATAGCATTGGTTAGGCTTTGATTGTGATTTTTGCCTTAATTTGCCATCACTTATTATTAGTAAAAACAGTATTTGCAAATAAATGTTCGCAAAAATCAAAATCAAAACAAACTCACAGTCACCTTCAATGAATTTCAAACAAAAAATTGGCTTGCCTTTTGACTTTTATCTGTACGTGACCTTGTCACCTGCCGACTCGCAAAAATGAGTACATTTAGTGTATCAAAATTAAATAATTGATAGACCAGCCAATGTTATGTTCAGAAGTTATTCATTGTCACGAATTGGGTTTTATCCTTTCAATATCAACTTTAAATGGTACAACTTTGGTTAGAATTGGGAAATAAGTACAAAATCGGGTGCGAGAGTCAACGTCTAATATGAATTTTGTTTTGTCGTCTTTCTGGTTACCGAAGTTTTTTGTCTTACTTCCTTTCATCCTTTCTCCTTCCTCTCTCCTTCCCCCACCCCCACCACACGGATGGCGCATAATATAGTGCGCATAGCAGGTTGTCATGGTAACCACATGTCATTGCGTCGGGTCATTTAGCGACTGCCACTGCCACTGCGTTGTGAAACGTGAATTCGGGCGGACAGCAATGTGAAGCAAGACAGGCCGATAGTCGGCGCATGCATACCCTTACTTTGTCAAGTTTTCGAACGATATCCATTTTTTTGCGTCTTCCTCCACTTATCTAATTTATATGGTTCATAGTTCTACTACCTTTAAGTATCGAATACGATAAGGAAGTAATTTAATAATTATCCGTTTGGTGTCATACAACGTACGGTACGTTACGAAATGCATTTGGATTACGTTTTACAATGAAAAGTTGGTTTTGACAAAAACTTTTGAGGACTATTTGTGTTCAAGTATTTTTTTAACCGTTCTACGGCGAACAGTCTGCTGCCGCGTGAGTAGAGGATCAATGCTGATTTGCCGTCTGTTGCACGTTTTGTTGCCTTGTATTTGCGTGTTCTGACTCATTTTGATTTAGGCCTATTTCTAGTTGAAATGTTGAATACCGCCTGCTTTAAAATATTGCCGGCCGTTGTTGTTGCTACGGCCTTATTGGTTCCGTGATTGGGTTAACCGTGACTCCTCAGCGAGTCACTGAAATTTAAAAATGCAAATTACAAAAATGTGGTTTATTTCGTGTATACTCAAGCATTATCTATTACCCAGCGTAAAATATGTGATTTTGGCGTGTAATGTACGGGAATTATAGCCTGATTTCGTTAACACCCTGATTGTACAAGTGGCCGGTGGAAACTCATCTTGCCTCTTGCGTTTAAACCTTTTTAAACTCTATTAATTAACAGGCTATTCTGTTTTTTCCACATGGTTGATGGATTTTAATAATAATATAGAATGACTGCAAGACATTGTTTACTCTGTTGTCACCAATTATTTGGGACGACTATTATGGAGTTAATATGCCACCGGGCAGGGGCAAACCCAGGATTCAATTTCGGGGGGGAGGTATCCTGTAAGAAGGGGGAAGGGGGGATTTAGGTACTAACAAACACCTGTACTAATGTGATGATAGACAAATAAGGTCGTCGTGGTAGACGAATATCGTCGTCGCGGTAGACGAATCTAGTCGTCGCGGTAGACGAATATTGTCGTTGTGGTAAACGCCACGGTCGCCGAGTATCGCGTCGCGGTAGACACATATAGCCTATCGTTGTCACGTCGCAGTAGACGAAATTCGTCTTTGAGTCGCGGTAGACAAAAATCGTCTTCGTGCCGCGGTAAACGAAATTCTTCGCGTGGCGGGAAACGAAAATCGTCGCTGCGTTACGGCATACGAAAAGCGTCTTCGCGTCGTGGTGGATAAAAATCTTAGTCGCGTCGTGATAGCCGAAAATGGTTGTCTTTTTGTCCAAAATTTCTGTTCTCCAAAATTTCGGGGGATATATCCCCTTTATCCCCCCCTGGGTTTGCCCCTGCCACCGGGAATACGGCCGAAAATGCCCGTGAAAACCGGGAAAAAACCGGGAATGGAAAAATTCGTTTGGAGTGGCCACCCTGTTACTTTGTTTCACCATCTTACGGCTCATAGTACTGAAATAGCATTACATTACGAGGGCGGGAAGTACTGTTTGCCGGACGAGCTTGATAGTTCCCGCGCAAGCGAAAACGAGAGCGTGATTTTCATGCGTACAGCAAAACTTCCCAGCCGCGTAACGTACGATATTTTTCATCATACTACGCAGAAAAAAAACATACTTTCAATCATAACGTAGTCCTTGCATAAACATACGTTTCTCAAACCTCCAATCCTAACCTATAACAACAGGACAAACATTTGCTACAGATGCAGTGCTGCCACTACATTCCTATAAAAAGAAACCAATAAGCATTAAATGTCGGTTTGATGCAAATCAGCTGATTGTTTACTTTTATTTTTTTTATTTTATTTATTAACGGAAAATCCATTTTTACAAGGGTATACAACGTGTTATTATACATTTTCAGATGGCTGAATAATTTATACAGTGCTGCTTACAGTAGACCTATAAGAACAACAATTAGCCTAATTAAGTGAATGTACACAGCAAATTAACATGCACATTAACATTCACATTCAGTGCAAGATACAACCAGAAAACGACATGCAACAATATTAGAAATAAATAGAATAACAAACTTAACAACACTACTTAACAAATATCACAGTAAATTAACAAACTATCATTATAAAACAATAAAGCACAAACATCACAACAGGCAAGGTGTGATCCACAATGGTGTCACCAAGACAGAAATCATGCACAAGCCACATGCGTGGCGTGACCCATTAATGGCATCACCAAGAACACAACACAGTGGCAGGCCGATGTCAAAGGCTGTAACTCTCAAGCTTGAAGAAGTTCCAATGTGCGACGTCTGATAACCGGTATGCTGTCATGGAAGATATCGACATCACGGGAGACACGATTCCCAAGAACGATTCTTGAAAGATGGGCCAAAGGAGAGTTGAAGTCAAAGGTTGTTGAGTGGTGCCGGGGGCTGAATAATTCTTGAGATCTGGTACGTGTAGAAGGGACTCTGATATCAATTTCAGCAAGTAGTTCTTGGCTGGTTATCTGTCCTTTTAAAAGCTTGACGAGGAACACAACATCAGCAACAGACCTTCTTACTTCCAGAGGGTGAAGACGCAATTCACTTGCCAGGGAGTCCACAGGAATCTCTTGAAAGCAGCAACCACTCCTTAGGCCAACAAGACGAACGAGTCTACGTTGAAGGGCTTGCAACCTATCCTTAGCACTTCCGTTCTTTCCAGCCCAGGCCGGATAAGAGTTTATCCGGCCAGCAATGAGTAACTTTCGAGCCAACAAAAAGGAACTGAAAACGATGTTTCTGTGTTAGTATGATGAAAATGCACTTCTCTGTTTGATGGAGGGCACAAGACTCTCAAGAACACCGATAAGGTACAATTCTAACCCTTTTTGATTTTTCAAAAGCATTTGATTGCGATAATTACAACCTTTTAATTGAAAAATTAAGGGCCATAGGGTTTTAACAGGATGTTCTCAAATGGCTGAGATGTTATCTGTCAGACAGGTGGCAGAGTGTTGAGGTTGATGACATCAGATCTGATTGGGAAATTGTTACTTGCGGTGTGCCTCAGGGATCACTCTTTGGGCCTCTGCTTTTCGTTCTGTGTTTGAATGACATTAATACAACTCTTACTCACTGTAAATACTACATGCATGCTGACAACCTTCAAATTTATGCACATTTTCAGTCAAGGATATCAGTTATTGTGTCTGTAGAATAAACGAAGACATAGGCTGAATCACTTTATGAACTGAAAAACATGGACTCAGACTCAATCATGAAAAGATCAAGCCTATAATCATTTGCCATTCATGTTTAAGAAATTTAATTGACTTTAACTCTACAAACACACTAACAGTCAATGGAAATATTCTTCCTCACTACGACAGAGTAAAACATCTCGGACTCACTATTAACTCAACTCCCACTTGGAATGAACGCCGTAGTCGACGTCCGAAAGAAAGTCTTTGCCTCGATACATTCACTTAAGAAGTTGCAAAATTTCTTACCTTCACATAACTAAACTCCACGCAATCACTTGTCTTTCTGCACTTTACTCACTGCAACACTGTGATCAATGTCCGTGACATGAATGTGGCTCTTTCTGATGCACTCCAACGGTCTCAGAACTATTGTCTGAGGTATGTCTTATAGTCTGAAACGTGTGGAGCTTATAGCACCATACTATCTTGAGACAAGACTGTTAAAATTAAATGATCAGAGAGAAGTTAAAATTCTTTCATTTGTGTTGTCAATTTAAAAAACTAGTTCACCACATTATTTTGACTTTAGTTTTGTATCTCAGGGTAATATAAGGACTTCACTCTCTGCTTCCCTAACACTTTGGATGCCTCGTCATAGAACAGCAGTATATGACCGGGGTTTTGTTGTTACTGCTTGTCGTCTCTGGAATGGCCTGCCAGAACCCTGAAAGTCCCTGGAAAGTCGTCGTCAGTTTGTGTTGGAACTGAAAGATTTTTACTTTCAGCGGATGTCCTTGGCCGGTGGGTCCAAGGGGTTGTGTCTTGTGCATGGTTTCTAATGGATGAAATTCTGTAAAATTTTTGTTATTTTTTCCTTTCTGTTAAATATTGTTTTAAGTTTTTGTTAACAGAATTAAGTATTTGTGGACAGTAACACCTTTAACAAAATATCTTCTGTCCTACTGTCTAGCAGTCATGGAAACTAGGCTAACAGAGGGTATACTGTACTTGTAAAGGTTTACTCAGACTGACGGTTGTCACAGGTACAACGACAATGACGAGCTATATCGCCACCTGCGCAGGGATCACCTTTTCTGTCACTTCTGCGATGCGGACGGACTGCACCAATATTACGAGTGAGTGGAATTCGACTTACCTCATTGCTTGTTGTATTATTACATTACATTACATTACATTGCTTGAAGTAGCGTCCTACCCAGTAGGTATTTTAAGCCAAGTATGAATGGCAGATGAGTGGAAGATGATTGTGGCGCGATTTTGTCTTGTTACTGACTAAGGCCGACATGTTCCTTTTACAGGACTGTTAATTAATAGCCCAGGAGCCAATGGCAACTAAGAGACCTACATTTTAACGTGGGATCCAAGTAGCTGGATTGCAGGGCACGCCACAGTCCCAGACTTATATAAGGAATTATGTTAGGTTTTAAAAGTATTTTACAGTTAATTATGTTAAGAAATCTTTTTTTTTGTTCAAAATATATTCAGTTTTAAACTGATTGCAGTAAATTGTTTTGAAAAGTAGATTTAAGGTTACGGAAGCTGTAAAAAGCTGAGCTGAGCTGAGCAGCTGGCAGTTTGTTTGCACTTGCCCACTTGTTTAATTTGTGCAAACAGAAATTACACCTAGTTCAGTTCTGCAGAGTAGCTAGTTTGAAGCACCCACTTTTATGAGTGTAGTCCTAGTTGTAAATATAGTTTAAACTATGATAGTTTTTCTCTCACTAAAAGTATAATAAGCTGCAGGAGAAGTCACAAGTTTGGAGGTTGGTTAAAATGATTTCCATGTTACTAATGAGATACTCGAGTTGTTATCAGTTAGGCTTATCTTGTAAACATAGAGAATTGACATTATTTAAAAGTTATTTTTCGTTTACAGTGACTTTACATGTACCATTTAATAGGTTACTTGTGTAAGAGTCATATTGTACAATTGTTTTTACAGTTGAACTTTATTTTTAATATTACCTCAGTTGGTGGTTGCAGTACTTATACTTTATGTTATAATTAAGTTGTGAATAAATTAGGGCCTGTTTGCACGACGCCCAGTACAGTGGACAGTAACACCTTTAAACAAAAGAGAACAAAAGAATTTTTTTCTACTGTCCTACTGTCTGGTCGTCGTGCAAACAAGGCCTTAGTTCTTTATTTACTGAAAAAAACAAAAAAATCAATACACAAATATGAAAACTGTAAGTGGTAAAGTACATAAAGGCAGTGGTGGTTCGCCCATAAAAGCACAGGAGCAAGTGTCCTCAAATAAATCATAAGAGCAAGTGTCCTCAAATAAATCATAAATTGTCCTCTAATAATATATTTTATTAACAAAGCACCAAATAGGTAATCCCTACAATTTAAAAACTCCAGATAATAAACTGCAACAAAGGGCGAAGGTTGTGTGTCAATGTGTATAGAGGTAGTTTACATTAGGCCACTGGTGATTAGACGAGTTTGGGCTAACTGAGCCGCAGCTGTAGCTTGCTAGCAACACAGAGCGATATGGGGGAGCCCGTTTGTGGCTTGCGGAGATACGAGTTGCAGTGCTTTACCGCAAGCAGCTGTGTGCCCCACTCATAATGAGAAGGCAGCGTCTACTACAGCACAAAGTGTACCTCTGCGTTACTCACAGATACCCACAGTTTGTAACTGTATCTGTTACCGGACAAACCCGATTTTAGGACAAACTAGTTTTGACTAGGATGAACTAGTTTTTCCTGACCGCCCTAGGATAAACTAGTGTGGCCTGATTGATTACAGGCTAAACTAGTTGGGCCTAATAGCGTTAGGATTAACTAGTTTAGCCTGGTTGATTCGTTTGGCCAGACTAGTTTGGCCGGGTAGTGTATGGATAAACTAGTTTCAAGGTCAGGCCAAACTTTTGTCTAATGCACCACTGTTGCAGCCGGTGGTAGTCAAGTTAGTTTAGGTTGGGTTAGGTTAGGTTAGGCACAGAGGAGAATCAAACAGAGATATCTTCTAATGTTGTGCTCAGCTGGTGTCAAACGCTGGTGTCGAGGGCTGAAAAAAATAGTTCACCATTAACACCGCGAGAGAGCAGCACCATCGCTGTCCTTTCCTAATTTAACTTAATGGTAACTAGTAACTGGATGTAACTAGTAACTACTAACTTGACTGTAGCTGAATTTAACTGTAACTAGCAAGCACTTGGGCGCAACAGAAGACCCATTTAAACACGATTGGATTAGGTTAGGTAATATATCTCCCATTCTATTCTTCTAACCTAACCTAACCCAACCATCCTAACCTATCCTAACATAACCTAACTGCCATTGGTGGGAGACAGTTTGAACACACTAGTTTGGCCTGGTCTGAAGCTGGTCTAAATTAGTTTATCCTAACGCAACTCGGCCAAACCAGTTCAGACTATAATTAACCAGGCCAAACTAGTTTATCCTAAGCCAGTCAGGGAAACTAGTTCATTCTGGCTGAAACTAGTTTGTCCTAAAAATCGGGTTTGTCCGGTAACAAATCTATCTTGAGAAGTGCAGGCATTAGGGGTTTTCAAGTGCGTTTTCCAATTCAGATTTTTTATTATAATTGTTGTCGGCAGTTCGTACGACGTGCTCCGCAGCCACTTCCGAGAGCAGCACTACCTCTGCGAGGAGGGCGAGTGTTACGAGGAGAAGTTCACTCCGGCGTTTCGCACCGAGATCGACCTCAAAGGTGGGAATCAGTTTTTGTACATCTATTACACATTTGGTTCTATATTATACAATCGTTTGTCTATGGTACCATGAATGATACTGATCTATGGTTAATATTTTTGGTGAAAAGCCATGGGCTGAGTAGGATTTTGTTCAGGAAAGGTACAGAATTCAGCTAGCTTACCTGAAGGAATAATTTTCAAGACAGCACAGAGAAACACTAAGATGCACACATTGTTTTTCACTGATATTTCGTCCAACTAGGGGACTTCTTCAGAGAGAAGAGACTGAAAAGACTGTTATTTTAAGAAATTAAACTGGTGTGCATCTTAGTGTTCCTCTGTGCTGACTTGGTAATTATTTCTTCAGGTAAGCTAGCTGAATTCTGTCCCTTTCCTGAACAAAATGGTAATTATCTATAGTAATTGATATGGTGATGGAGGTGTTTTGCTTAGGTATGGTGTGTTGTTTATATGGTGTGTTTGTGCTAAGGAAGTTATCTAAATTATATGATTTGGCTTCCTTAAAAACAATTTATTTTGGCTTAATTCAGTCTCAAATATCGTATAACATGTGTATGTATGGAGCCACCTCACACAACAATTTAGAAAGAATATTAAAACTTCAAAAAATGTATCAGGGTAGTGCTAAATTAAAATTTTAATGTTCATGCAGAAGATAAATTTTGTGAATTAGAAATTTTAACTGTTTTTAGTTTATATATTTATGGTTGTACCATTTTCATAAAGGAGAACATGTCCAATGAGATGCTGTTGGCCACAGTCATGAGTATGACACTAGATTCAGAAATTACTTTATATTGGCTAAACATAATTTAGAATATTTAAGAAAAAAACTACTTATATGGGAATTAAAAGTTTTAACTCTTAGCCAAAATGTTAAAAAAACGAAAAAAGCATAGCAAAATTTAAGTTCAAGTTTAAAGAATTGTTGATAAAGAATCCATTCTATTCTTTGAGCGAATTTTTTTTCAAAAATGACAAATGTTCATCAAATGGTCTTTATTTTGAATGTATATTTCTTCGTACTAAAATTACTCAGATGCAGTGTTTTAGTTTTAATTTTGTTTAGTATGTACAAAACAAAGATGACGCCATTCATGTACTTTGATTGTACAATTTTGATGAATAAAGATATTTTGACTATTGTCTGCCGCAGCTCACCGGGCCAGCGTGCACGGGCGCCAGATGAGCAAGGCGGCGGCGAAGCAGGCACGGACACTGGAGCTGGCGTTCACGCTGAAGCCCCGGCCCCGGCAGACGGAGCGACGCGGCGGCCGACCCCAGCGCTACCTGAGGTACCATTTTATCAGATCTATGTGATCATAAAATAGTGGTTATTTATGGTGAACAATGTTTAAAGCATTCAGGTTGTCCTTGACTTAAACAATAAATAAATAAATCCTTTCTTTCCATAATGTACACAGTAACAATTTAAATTTTTTATATTGTGAAGATTTTTTTACAGTGCTTAAGTGCTTTTACAATACAGTAGGGTACAGGAGCGTTTTCAGATACTTCTGAAATCCCTGCTAAAAACGATATTTATCTCACAAAGTGGGAAAAGATGAGATTTATATTTACTGAATATGAAAAATATCTTAAAAGGCTTTAAAACTGCCTCAATCGATTTCTTTACAAAAAAGACGATTTGTCGTGTTTTGATCAAGGCTATAGTAGGTAGACAGGAAAGGTGAGTGTATATTCTGCTTGTCTCATTGGTGAGTCATGTTTTTAGAACTGCCCAGAACCATAAACAGTAAGCCTATTGTACCAGCGAAATAACTGATAAAGCATTTCATATTGTCTGCGGCATTCTTCAAAACTTAGGTGACTTCATCATTCTTAGTTAAGAATGAATAATAAGAAAATCATGTTTCTTAGCACTGAATATTATATATTTTTTAGAGGATTTTCATTGGGGTAAAAAACATGGAGTTAGACAATTTTTATTTACATTTTCATCTCTTAGGTTACACGAATTTGAGGATGCTTTATTTAAGAAATTGCTGTAAATAAATTTTTGTTTGTACCTTTTGCATTAAAGTATGCCCTACAGTAGACCCTCTTATCTGGCCGCCGCAGGACCAAAATCCAGCCGGATAACGATTTGGTCAGTTAAACAAATGTGCCTTACAACTCATTACAGTATAGATCAACAGTACAGACAGCACAGTAACAGCACAGAAAGCTGCTAACAGCACACAGCTGACAGCTGCTAACAGCACACAGCTGACAGCTGTTAACAGCTGTAACAGTATAGTTACAGTGGATTGGGGGTATAGGCCCGTTTCATTTAAAGATGTGGCCTGTTTTCACGATGCCAGCTGGGGAGCCAATCAACAAAAGACTACTATTTACTCCGTGTGAACAATTCAGCCGTGTTTAATTCATGCCAGAAATGACTCATTATTAAATCTATTTATTGCTGATTTTCATATATTAATTTATAAATATTTGGGAACAACTGGACACACACTGCCAATATTTTTTGGACAATGGACTGTCTTATACCAATTGGCTCTTTGGCTGGCATTGTGAAAACGGGTCTTTCAACTCGTATTTCAAATGTCAATACTGATTATTGCCAAAAATGTTAAAAATTATTCATTTTTAAAGTACCTAATGTTTATAAAAATATTTTTATAGTATCCAGTATGCTGTAAAACAAAGAAAATTCCAGCTATATATCACATAATTTAGTAAGGCACGAGCAGATACCTGCAGCTTCGCTCACTGACAAAATAACAATGTTTAGTTTAATTATATTTCTTTTAGGAAAGACTAGGCCAGGATTTTAATTTGAGGAATAGAAGCATAAACAGCTAGCTTACATTTAAAAGAGTTAAGGCAGGCCAAAAGGGTTCAGGCAGGCCTTAGAACACATGAAGTAAATCACAACAAACCTCAATATTTTATCCCAATAAGGGACTTCTGAGGTGAGGAAAAGGAAAGAGAGTTCAACTAATTATAAAATGAGAAATAACTTAAAATATCAACCATTTAAAAACCATTAGGATTTAAAAATGCCTGCTTTGTCTACATTAAAACACATGATGTTGCCTAATTCAAAACTGCGTGCTAGATATTAACATATGGTGGATATGAATGCCTGTTTACAATGAAGGTATTTAGTACTATAGTAAAGAAGGGTTGTTTTAATTTAAATTATCCTCTATTATGAAATTAGGTTCTTTCAGCCCCTTCAAGCCACTAGTAACTGTACTATCAGCTTTAGGTATATGTTTGTACACGGCTGTAGACAATTTTCTACCATATTTAGTTACGCTTTGATTATGCACCTACTTCTTGTAATGTTTCATGAACATTAAAAACATTCACACTTATTGTACATAATAACAAATTAACACTTTGGGTGCGGTAAAATGTTAGTAGACCTTCCCTAGGGCCTGAAATTTTTTTTTATATAAAATCTTACCTTTTGTATCCAGAAGCCCGGATCATGGTCGCAAACTGAGTTTCTAGTCGTATTTCCCAAAAAAATGGCATCCCAAATCGGCGGACACTAGTGACCAGGCCGGCCTGCGCGAAGGAGTCCGTAGGCGCCGTGATGTAAATACCCCACTTTCGTCTCACAAACAAGGGTTTTCACACAAAAACTTAAATGACACTATAACTAATACATGGTGTTTTTTTTTAAACGCAACCCATTTTCAAGATTGAATAATAAGTATATAAATATGTTATGAGTATTGTTTTATTGATCTTAACATTTTATGCAACCTATTATTTAAGTTTGATCACATTTAGTTTACATTATGTGCTCAAACAGTCCGTCATTGGCATTTGTATAAAGTTATGCTCTCTCCATCAAATTCCCAAAAATGAGTTGCAAGGTACCTCTTTGAATGCATTAAATTTGCTATGTTTGTTTTGAAGTGCTGAATATTTTGTGAACTGTTTTCATCGAATGATGCTACTTTACATGTCTGTGGCAAATTTCATTCAGATCGGACTGCTTTTATGCAAGTTAACGTGCTTCAAGACACACACATTAAAAACGCAACCCAAAACTTTATTTTACCGGTGAAGGATTATTTCCCCCAAGATTCCCGGATTTGACCCCACTATATTATTTAATTTGGGGATACATAAAAATTAAGGCTTACGAAAACAATTCACAGGATATTCAGCACCTCAAAACAAACATGACAAATCTAATGCAAGTAATTCAAAGAGGTGCCTTACAACACGTGTTTGAGAATTTGATGGAAAGAACATAACTTTGTACAAATGCCAATGGCAGACTGTTTGAGCACGTAATGTAAACTAAATATGATCAAACTTAAATAATAGGTTGTATAAAATGTAAAGATCAATAAAACAATACTCATTACATATTTATATACCTGTTATTCAATCTTAAAAATGGGTTGCGTTAAAAAAAAACACCCTGTATTTACAATTATATTCAGCCCCTTCCTCCCTCCCAACCAGTGTCCGTTTCATTCACAGTGCATCATGGAACTGCTCAAAGCAATTACCAATACATAATCTCAGTTTGTCCTTACCATCACCAAAATGTCACCAAAACTATAATAATAAATTATAAAGCGTCTCGCTGTGTCATTTACACGCAAAAACACGATAGTAAGAAGTGAAAACACGCAAAAGAAACAAACCTTCAGGTCATAGGGGACCGACCGGCTCAGGCCCGTGGTAACGGCGGCTAACATGCACACAGTATAGGGCAGGTTACCGTGGCAACGTACACAACAACAACAACTGAACTGCTCCACAAGGTCGCAGCACTGTCGCTGATTCATTTCACCGGGACCTGGCCGGGCACATGAGACCAGACTGGCGCGCCCATCTCGCCACCGGTCCTCAGTGACCCAAAGTGTTAATTGATAGAAATTTCTCGCAAGTCTTTTCCCTCGGTTTACAAGTTGTTTTCTGTCGGCAGCCATAGTGACGAGGAGGAGGGGGCGGTGGGAGGGATGTCCGTGGACTATCGGGCGTCGCAGCAGACGACCTCCGCGCCGACGTTCTCCAAGATCAACACAGCGAGTAACGACGAGTTTCCCTCGCTCGGTGAGTCGGTGTTTAGTAGTCTTGAAAGTCTGGAACAGTAGACTCTCTCCGACTCGAAATACCACAGGAATGTGATTTTTCTTCGATTTACGTTGTGTTCAACTTAGGCATGGTTCGAGTTATAGAGGTAATTATTGGTTATTTTCAGCCTTCAGATGTAATTTGAGCCGAATTCGAGATATAGAGTTTAGCCAAATGAAAATTAAAGTTACAGAGGTAAAAGACATTGGAGCAAATATGACTCATTAACATGTCGCAACCTGTATGCTGGGGTTTCGACTTAAAGAGGTAAGTTGAGTAAACTTTGAGATATAGAGGTAATTATTGTGCTGCTTCGAATTACAAAGGTAGGCCTGTAAAATTATTTTGAGTTATCAAGGTATCAAGTGATTAAAGTATAGTACACTACCGATTACCCAAGTACCAGTTATCCAAGGTAGCTTTAGTCATGAAAATAATGTCTTTAGTATCAACGTTTTTAGTTAAGACAACAAAATCTTAGAACATGATATTGTATAGAGTCTGAAAAGGATTATTTGCAATTTACAACTGAAAATGTCTTAATAGTTCTTTGCTCAATGTTTGTTGGTGAAAAGAGTGTCTTGATATTTCATTATACACTATTACATAGTTGTCACATTGCGTCCTAACCTCAAAATTCAATTGACCTTCATGATATCGATGTTCTCGGTATCCAAGGCAACCTCGGTTCCACAGAACTCGGATAATCAAGAGTGTACTGTAATCATGTAAATCATTCTCTTCCTGCTAATAAAGTGTTGTACCGGAAATTTGTATTGGTTGTTTTCTTGCCGGGATTTTGATCTGCCAATAGTTAAGCTAGAATAAAATAGGCACTTAAAAATCATAAGAATACAAACACAGAGAAGAATCAAACAGAGGTATCTCCTAATGTTGCGCTCAGGGTGTGTCAAGCACTGGTCAGCTGGTGTCGAGGACTTAGTTTACCATTAATACCGCGAGAGAGCAGCACTGTCGCCGCCCTCTCCTAATTTAACTTAACTGTAACTGGATGAAACTAGTAACTAGTAACTTAACTGTAATTGGAATTAACTATACCTGTACTTGGGCGCAACAGAAGCCCATGTAACCCATATAAAAGCGACCTCTGTTTGATTCTTCTCTGTGATACAAAATATTACCGGTAGCTCCACACTCTGAATAACTAGTCTTCAGTCTTAAGGTTGTTCAGGCGGCGTTTGTGACATATTTTCCGCCAGGCAGCAGCGCAGTCTCGTGATTCTTTCCTTTATTTTCTCAACTTTCTTTCAGTGCATGTGCTTGGGATGTGTTATATTGAGTGTTTCGGCAGCCTTCTTTTGTTGAATGCAGGTTGCCTGGTAAAATATGCAGGTTCTAAGTTCAGTTTGTTCGCGCATCATTCCAGGTAAATGTTAAAAAGATTAAAATTTAATTTTTTGTGATGTATTGTATTCTCTGGTCTTCAAAATTACATGATTTTTCTAGCTTTGACACTAATAGTTTGGAAGACAAAAATTATTTTCTGGCAACAAAAGATATTTATTTATTTTTAAAATTTCCTTGGTCTTATGTTTTAAGATATTCGTTAATCGTAAATAAAATGATTCCCAATTGTTGATTCGTAATTATAGGCTCTGTAGGTTAAACTGTGTCCCTGTGTTTGATGCAAGAATAATGGGAATTTATGTCCTATTTTTGCACTTTGACTTATATAGCTTACAAAGTTAACATCAAAAATATTTATTTTTGATTCCTCGGCACTATGTTACTATATGTAATAGACAAGAAAAAAATTGATATTATAATAGGTTACTAACCTTATTCCGTCAACGATTCAAAGAGTAATCCTTTATAGGTTACTCAAAAGGGCCATTTTCAAACCTAGTCAAACTTGTCACTTCATTATAATGAAGGTCGTCGTGCTGTTAAAACATACTTAAAACAAACTATGAAAAACATTGAAGACGTAACACATAACATTGAATTTGATCTTTCCGGCCGGTTGTGTACTCTCAAACTTGAGTAAAGAAATACTATCGATTCAAATAATCAAATAGATTCAAAATACTACCCGGTCGGCCAGAAAGATCAAATTCAATGTTATGTGTTATGTCTTCAGTGTTTTTCATAGTTTGTTTTAAGTATGAACTATTTTTTAACAGCACGACAACCTTCATTAGAATGAAGTGAAATCATAGAAAAGTTTGGCTAGGTTTAAAAATGGCTCTTTGTGGTTAAAACCTGAAAAACCTATAAAGAATTACTTTTTGAATCGTTGACAGAAAAAGGTTAGTAACCTATTATAATATTAATCTAGACACAATTAAGGAGGCAAACAACCTGAATAAAATAGAAAAAAGTTTCATAAAAATTATTGCTTGCGCCACCCTAACAGTTTTCATTGGCCTGTGCAGGAGGGTCGTCCGCCGTCCAGTCGGCGCACGGAGTCCACTTCCGCAAGCCCGGGGTGACGATCCGTGCAGGTGGTGGCGGCGGGCTGGCGATGACGGAGGAAGACTTCCCTCGGCTCGGGCCGGACGGGGCGTCCGTCAGTCTGCGCGTCACCGGCGGCGGCAGCAGTAGCGCCGCGGAGAAGGCGAGGAAACAGCCCAACGTCTCGATACACGTGAACCACCGGCCGGCCTCTGTGGTAAGGTTGCATGGTGGAAGCGTAACCTAGCCCGGGTCTTTTCTGTTATATCCCCGCATTTACACGAATTACTCTCCATAGACTGAGGATTAATTAAGATAGAACTAATACTGTGAAATAATATAATAACTCACCATTTAAATGTTTAATTGTTGGGAAAAGAGTATTATAACAACTTTTTAACAAAAACAATACACATATTAATTACAATGTTACATTTAGCTTACCTGAAAATGAGTAGGCCTGTAGTCACAAACAATTAGGCTGGAACCTATCAAAATATCACCTATCAAAATACCAACCCCTTGAGGGATTTCCTTCAAAAAATAACAATGTTACATTTATTAACTGTTGTGTATGATTAACTGTAAGATGATGTAGATGTATATTAGGTTAGCTTAGGTAACCTAACCTAACCCTTATCTGATCTCAAAAAATAACTGGAAACTTATTCTCTTAAATGTTATGGAGAAGTAATAAATAGTTATTTGGACATTCCCAATTAATCCACAACCTATAAAAAATAGCCCGTAAAAGCGGGGATATATCAGAAAAGACCCCTTAGCCTAGCCTATCCTTCACCAACCTAACTTTTAAACCGACATCTTAATACGATGACCCTCCAGCTGGCTACTATCGTAAAGTGACACAGTGGGAAACCTAACCTAAACTAGCCAAGCCAAGCCTAGCCTTACCTAACTGAAGCTAGCGTAGTCTAACCCGCAAGCAAAGGCCTAAACTAACTTAACCTTTACCTCAATTTCTCCATTCACGTGAACCACTGGCCGGCGTTCGCGGTAAGGTGACATAGTGGGAAACTAACACAGCCTAGCCTAGCCTAACCTGATCTAATCTATAGCTCTGGACAGCCTTACTGGCGGGTGGCGAAAATTGTAATCTCCCAAAAAGGCTGCTAAATAAACACATGTTTTGGTAGAACTGTCAAAACTTTGTTTACGTTTCACCTCATTTACACTACAAAAGAATGCCCTGTAATATTTCACCGAGAGATTTCTTACGCAATTAAACTTTCTGGAAAATATTTGTGCAATGCATCAGCTGGTCTTTTAGTTTGGCAACCTTTCATCTTAAATGATTTGTTTACATTTAAGAACGTGTTTCCACACTTTCGTCTTCGTTCGTCATGAATTGTGTTGAGCTTGCAAGCATTTAACATTAGTTGCACTTGCGGTTGCAGCAAAATATTTTCTTGTACAAATTACCTCTACATAAACAAATGACCATGTGATTTATTACCAAAACATTGCAGATAATAAACACTATTTACGACAACAGCGCACTCACTCACCCGTCAGTAAGGCTGTCCAGAGCTACAGTCTCCTAACCTAACCTTACTAGGCCTAACCAAACTAACCTAACCTAGCCTATCCTTACCTGTCCTAGCTTATACTAACCTATCCATCCTATCTTAACCTATCCTAACCTAATTCAATTCAATGTCTGTTGTTTATGACGGAGGACCGAGGTTAAATTTAATTTAATACTTTAACTTTGAAGTGAAGTGAGGTGATATTAACAATTATTCAAAATGGACTTTATACGTGAAAGAGAAAGTTGAGCATAGAGCGGGAGGAAAAAGTAGTTACCTTTAAAAAATGTTCGTTGTAGTGTGGTAGAGATGCGGTGAAAATCATGATGAAAAATGAAGCGGTGACCCAGGCCTGGGGAATCCAATGGACATGATGAAAAACTGCTTGATGTTCACTGTTTCCCGGTCGACCACAGAGTGACACACAGGTTGAGTTGACCGTTGAACTTCCAGGATGTCTTAACATGACTAGGCTATTGTTAACTGTTTTGTATTGAAAGATAATGGATTCCGTGAGTTGGAGTGGTTTGTAGTGTGATTTTGTTAGGCCTATATGAAAATAATAAATATGCAAAACTCAAAAAATCCTTGTTTTTCCTCTTCATGTTAATTTATATTAATTAAAGAAATATTTTTCCCCTTCTTAGGATGAGAATTAGTATTATTTATTTTTAAATAGTCCAAAATAACTGCAAACAAAAAAACACTGAACATTCCGCCCCCTTTGAACCAGCCCAGGTTCAACAGTAACAAAAAATTGACGCTAAATTAACTGAAAACATTGCAAAAGATGAGGGGGAATGTGGATTAGTCCTTTAAGCTTCTTTAGGTAGAGGGAAGACCTTTACTGCAGGCCTTGTATCAGTCCAGTAGAGGTCCGCACTTTCACAACTCTGACGACACCATCCAGACCAGGTGAGGTAGCGACAACACGACCAAGTGGCCAACACAGAGGTGGGGTTCTTGAATCTTGAACTAAAACAAGGTCACCAATCTGCAGATTTTCTTTCTGAAGAGTCCATTTTGTTCTTTGTTGTAGAGTGTTCAAGTATTCTTTACTCCATCTATGCCAGAGATTTTGAGTGTAGGCCTGAACACGTTGCCAGCGTGTCAGACGGTTTGAAGACAGGTCCGTTAGGTTAGGTTCAGCGACTGCTGTTAAAGTTGATCCAATAAGAAAGTGACCTGGAGTTAGAGCACTAAGGTCCGCAGGATCTGATGACAATGGGGTCAACGGTCTTGAATTCAGGATCGCTTCAGCCTTGGCTGTTACAGTAAAAAATTCTTCAATCGTAAGAATGTCTTGATTAATAATTCTCAGCAGATGATATTTGAGGCTTTTGACAGCGCTCTCCCACAATCCTCCTTGATGGGGAGCAGAAGGCGGGTTGAAGTGGAACTCTATAGAATGGACATTACAAAAATCTAAAATTTTACTTCTACTTTCTGTCTCCTCAAAGAGCGATTTCAGATAGGAAGCAGCTCCCACAAAGTTCGTCCTGCAGTCCGAGTAGATCTTTGTCGGAAGTCCTCTCCGAGAAACAAATCGGGTCAATGTAGCGATGAAAGATGCAGTTGAAAGGTCTGTCACAGGTTCAAAGTGAACGGCTTTTGTAGAAAAACAGATGAAAACACATATGTAGATCTTGAATTGTTTGCTAGAACGTAGATTGTGAGATTTTGCATTGAAAGGTCCACAGAAATCCATGCCTGTAGTCTGGAAGGGTCGTGAGCAGTTCACTCTTGAGCCCGGTAAATCGCCCATGAGAGGTGTTGTATTCCGTGGTTTACACCTGAAACACCTTAAACATTTGAAGATGCGCATTCTAATAACACCTCTTGCGGATAGAATCCAATACTGCTGACAAATCAATGATTGAAGAAGTTGAGGTCCAGCGTGTAAATGCTTTAAATGAAAATAATCAATGAGCATGTTAACGATGTGATGAGACTTGGGAAGAAGTACAGGATGTTTACTAGAATAGCTAAGAGAAGAATGCTTAAGCCGTCCTCCTACTCGGAGAATATCTTCACTGTCTAGAAAAGGTGACTATCGTTGGATTTTGGTACTGCAGGGTTTTTTCTTCCTGAGGAGCTCGATGTCGTCTGAAAAAACCTCTTGTTGAACTAGTTTGATTACTAAATTTTCAGCAATTCTAAGTTCCGAGAGAGAAGGCTTGTTAGAATTATCATTTTGTCTAGGAATAGGCTTATTGCGACATTTCGCAATGAATCGCAGAACAATGACAAGGACATTTAATAATTTAGACCAACTTGAGTACCTAAGCAAAAGATCATTAGGCCTATTCTTTATGTCTGAAATGAGAACAGTCGTAGGATCGCTTTTTAACTCTGGAATTTCATCCTCTGGAAGAAATACAAAGTTACTCGAAGGCCATTGGGAAGGTTGATCTGCCAACCACTCTGGTCCTGTCCACCAAAGTTGATGTTCCTTAAGCAGCGAAGGGGCGAGACCGCGCGAGGCGCAGTCTGCTGGGTTGTCAGTGGTCCTTACATGGTCCCATGAATTTGTAGGAGTCAGTTCCTGTATTTCTGAGACACGGTTCGAAACAAATGTTTTTAATCTGTAAGGAGGAGTACTTATCCAAGCAAGTACGATGGTTGAGTTACACCAGTTTCGAATGAGCTCCACCTGATAATGACTAGAGAAAATCGTTACACTGTAGCTCATTAATTTAGCAAGTACATGTGCTCCACACAATTCTAGGCGGGGTAATGAGACTGTCTTTAAAGGTGCTAGGCGTGTCTTGGAGATCAACTGTCGAATGACGCAGTTGCCATCACTAGTAGTGGTACGAAGAAACACAACAGCGGCATATCCTCGGAGCGAAGCATCTGCAAAACCATGAAGCTGGATTGAACAGCCTTTAGTTAAAGCCAAGGTTCTTGGAATAAGAATGTTTGAGATGCATGACAGTTCATCTACAAAGTTAAGCCAGGAGTCGGCCAAGTGTGAGGGTAAGGGATCATCCCAGTTCAAATTTTGTGTCCACAAATACTGCATAAAACATTTTGCTTTCATGGTTACTGGAGACAAAAAACCAACAGGATCAAAGATTTGAGCTAATAAACTTAAAACTAATCTTTTTGTGAGCTGCTGTGCTGATGTAGGCTTATTAAGTTGAAATTCATAAGAGAAACTATCCGTAGTTGCCGACCAACGTAGGCCTAGAATGCTGAAATGAGCCTGTTGAATGGATTTATGAAAAAAACATGGGTATTTCATGATGTTCAATTGGGATGTCTTCTAACAATTTTTGAGAATTAGATACCCACTTTCTTAACTCAAAACCACCTTTACCCATCAACTCAATCAGTTGATTCCGAAGTTCTAAGGCTTCGGCTTCGGAGTCATCACCGCCAACACAGTCATCCATGTAGGTCTGGTGTAAGAGAATATCCTTGGCAGCTGGGAAGGCATGTCCTTCGTCACAAGCAAGTTGATGTAAGGTTTTAATAGCTAAGAAAGGTGAACTATTCATGCCATAAGTGACTGTAGTAAGTTTATAAATAGACAATGGATCAGACTTCTTTTCTCGCCACAAGATAAGCTGATAGAGCTGATCATCGGGGTGTAACTTAATTTGGCGATACATTTGTCTTTTGTCGCATGAAAACACAAAATTGTACTTTCGAAAATTAAGCAATATCTCGTGAACATCAGTTTGAAGTTTAGGTCCTGGCAGCAAAATATCATTGAGCAACAAGTTATTACTTGTCCGAGAGGAAGCATCAAAAACTACACGTAGTTTTGTTGTAGACGAAGTCTCTTTTTGGTGACTCCGTGGTGAGGCAAGAAAAAATGTGGTTCCTTTACAGGTAAATTGTCATGAAATATAGTCATGTGACCAGAGGAATGATAATCTTTCATAAAATCAATGTATTTTTCTTTAAATTCAGGTTGTGAAGAAAACTTATTTTCAAGTGATGTCATTCTAAGTTTGGCTGAGTCGAGAGAATTACCTAATTCACTATGGTTAGGCTTGAAAGGTAATCTTACCACGTAGCGTCCATCTTGTTCACGATAGTGGGTTGTTGAAAAATGATCGATGCAATATTGGTCTTCATCCGAGAGTTTCGAATGCTGCGGCGGCTCTTCAAGTTGCCAAAAACGTTGTAGAGAACTGTGGAGATCAAAGTCATTTAATGACAATAGTGATGTAAGAAAATTACTTGGATTTGTGTCACTGAGACAAGGTGTCTTACCCATGATTGCAAAACCAAATATGGTACCTACCACTTCAGGCAAGTTTTCACCAAGGGAATGCACCACCCCTGTAAAAATGTCAGCAAAAAGTTCGCATCCCAATAAAATATCTATCGGTCCAGTCAGGTGGAAAGAGGGGTCTGCTAGGCTATATTTCTTAACACTAGAAATAACATCTGGATGGACTTGAGTTCTTGGAAGAGGTGAAGTTATTTTATCCAAAATTACCACAGTGTGGTTAAGTGCAACTGACTTGCCATTAAGAGTCTCTAAGTCAACAGTAGTGACACCTTTAGACTTTGTACTAAGTCCTGATATTCCATCAATAGGTAGAACAGATTTTGATCTTACAACATTTAATAGTTGAGCAGCACGCTCAGAGATAAATGAGCATTGTGAGGCAGAGTCAAGTAATCCTCGGAGAACATGAGTATGTCCGGAGGAAGATTTAACTTTCACCAAAGTGGTGGCAAGAAGAACTGTAGTATTGCAATTAACAAATTTATCAGCCTTACAAACCATAGAGGTCTTACCTTCAGCTTCAGGAATACCTCTAGAATCTTTGAGGTTAGGTTCATCTTGAGATTGATTCTTCTCTTCAACCCCAGATTTTACAGATTTCTTAAAATGTAAAAGTGAATGATGAGGTTTTGAACAAGTTTTACAAGTTTTATTTGATTGACAAAGTTTAACCAAATGATTTCCAAGACAATTTGTGCAACGTTTCAAGTCACGCACAGCATTAAATCTTTCTTGAGGTGTTTTATTCTGAAAAACAGGACAACTGTATATATTATGAGCTTCATTACAACAGAAACATTTGTAATCCGAAGTACTTACTAGAGCCATAGGCCGATGTTGATTAACCTTGCGGTTAGGTTGAGTTTGGCCTAGGTTAGAAGGCGTTTTGGAAGTCGTTGCAGGTTGAACTTGGCTAAGCGAGGCAGCTTCACTATGATTGCAGAAATCCTTTAAAAACTTAATTATCTCGCTAACCTTAGGGAAATCAGAAGATTTGCGCTTATACTCGAATTGTTTGCTTAGGTTAGAGTCCATTTTGCGCAACAGCATCATACTTAACAGGTAATTATTTTCTGATACATTGTAATCAAGAACAGAGAGAGCTTGTTCATTTTCATTATAATCATTTAAAAAAGTCCTAAGACATTTGACAGATTTATCAGATATACTTGGTAAATCAAACAGTTTGTTGAGATGAAATGGGATTAACCTACGGGTTGAATGGTACCTATCTTGAAGGGCATTATAGGCTACCATATAATTTCCAGATGAGATTGGAAGCGACTGTACTAAGTGCAAAGCTTCACCAGAAAGTGAACTTAATAAATACTGATGTTTTTCTACCAGAGATAAACTTTTATTTTCATGAATGGTAGTATTAAAAAGGTTGATATATGAAAGCCAGTCTTTAGTTTCACCACTGAAAGTTTTCAAGTCAAGCTTAGGTAACTTAACTATGCTAGTAGGCCTATTATGCTGTGAGTGACTAGAAGAGATTGACTCATTTAATGCTTGATTTTCATCAACAGTACTTGAAAGCAAAAGAGAAATGTGTGTTTCAATGCTTACCCCAAGCTCCAGCATATCATCTTGGATTTTCAAAATAGCCTTTTCATTTTCAGAGAAAACAGTAGACGAATCATCAACACTGAGCAATTTATTCAGATTTTGTTCAAAGGTAGCTAACGTAGTTTTCGTTTCCTTAAGAATAACCTTAAGTTTTGCCACTTGAGTGGCACTTACCTCGATTTCATGAGGATATGCTTGTACTTGCTCATTTATTTCAGTTAACCTACTCAACTCAGCCGTACAGGTATTTGAGAATGTAGCAAACCTCATTTTGTTTCATTCCAGTCCACTCCTCCTGATTGTACTAGACTGAAAGACTGAAAACGTAGTGAAGTTCAAGTAGATTGACTTCAATCCACTCCAGATCGTACAGTACGATTTGTACTAGACTGAAAACGTAGTGAGCTTCATGTTGGTTGACTCCAATCCACTCCAGATCGTACTCTAGACTGAAGACTGAATCTGTAGTGGGGCGATGACGTCAGAGATGACGAATGAGCTGTTTCGAGAAGAAGGAACAAGGAACATGAAATGACAATCCAAACTTCAAAATGGCGGTACTGTCTTTCGTGAATGTTCAACTGACACTTAAATTCACTTTATTAATGTCTTTTAATAAAAAGGTAACACCTCCCGCTCTCGATATACAAATAATTACACTGGTAATCCTGCCCGGTTTGGACCAAAAATGTTTATGACGGAGGACCGAGGTTAAATTTAATTTAATACTTTAACTTTGAAGTGAAGTGAGGTGATATTAACAATTATTCAAAATGGACTTTATACGTGAAAGAGAAAGTTGAGCATAGAGCGGGAGGAAAAAGTAGTTACCTTTAAAAAATGTTCGTTGTAGTGTGGTAGAGATGCGGTGAAAATCATGATGAAAAATGAAGCGGTGACCCAGGCCTGGGGAATCCAATGGACATGATGAAAAACTGCTTGATGTTCACTGTTTCCCGGTCGACCACAGAGTGACACACAGGTTGAGTTGACCGTTGAACTTCCAGGATGTCTTAACATGACTAGGCTATTGTTAACTGTTTTGTATTGAAAGATAATGGATTCCGTGAGTTGGAGTGGTTTGTAGTGTGATTTTGTTAGGCCTATATGAAAATAATAAATATGCAAAACTCAAAAAATCCTTGTTTTTCCTCTTCATGTTAATTTATATTAATTAAAGAAATATTTTTCCCTTCTTAGGATGAGAATTAGTATTATTTATTTTTAAATAGTCCAAAATAACTGCAAACAAAAAAAACACTAAACATCTGTAGATTAGAAGAAAATAACATAACCTCAGGTTTTGCCTAACTCCCATAAGACCTGATGAATCAAAGCTTGTGACATCAATCGTAGATCCATTTCCAGTTTCAAGCAAGCTCTGTTACCCTATTGAGAGAACAGAGAAAATAAAGACTCAATGAGGTGTCAGTAGTATGCATCATCTGATTGGGTAAGATTAATTTTTGTCCCAGCTGGAGGCTGTAAATTTCTGGTCTATGAAATATATATGACAATTTGTGTACATTTTTGCTGACATAACTTGACTTACGTACCTCTTCTTTCATTTAGGCCTTGTTTGCACGACGACCAGACAGTAGAAAAAAATTCTTTTGTTCTCTTTTGTTTAAAGGTGTTACTGTCCACTGTACAGGGCGTCATGCAAACAGGCCCTAACCTAGCCTAAGCCTTACCTAGGCCTAGCCCCATTTACCTAACCTAACCTACCATAACCTAGCCTAACCAAACCTAATATATAGCCTTCCCTATCCTAACCTAACCTAACCTATTCTGGCCTATTTGGAAGTTATTTATTTCCAGACTGGGGGAAATTCTTAGAGACGTTTTTGAGGTAATTGTACCAAGATGCAAGCAAACACTGCACTTACACAAGAATAGGCTTTAATTACAATCCAAAATTCAACCCAGTAATTTAATTCCAGTTTTTAATAAGTCAATTTATTGATCAGTTCAAAAAGTGAGAATCTTATCTGTAGATAACCGATATTTTGTATCCATTGAAATTTATCTCTGTACATTTCTGTTTGATTTAAATTTTCTATTCTTCATTTTTTGTTATTAAAACTTCCTCTACAGTGGCTGATTATTGACTCGTTCCCCACCCACAGGCTTTGACCCATGTGGGGAACTGATTCCTATGTTGTTAAACTATGAATTATGAATAACACTGTTGTATTGTTTTTTGAAGGAATAAACAAATTTCATTTCATTTCATTGTAAAATGCCGGACACTAAAAACCATTCTTTTACTGGCCTATTTATTCTGACTTATTAATTTAGTTTATCTCCTTTTTATGATGTCAATAATAGATTTGAAAAGCTGCATTACCATCAGTATGTTACTCAGCATTAATCTTCAGTTTATTATAAAAAACTTGTTATTCTTATTATATCTTTTACTTTGACTAACAGGTTATAACGTCCATTGTATTTTCCAGGTAACCACCGTATCGCGTCCCAGAGATCCGTTTCCAGCTTTGGCCAATGATTTTCCGGCGTTGAGCACGAAAAACACATCCCAAAACGCGGCACAGTGGACCGCGCAGGCCTCGAGGGAACCCGAACCAAAATTCACAGTCAAAACCAAACAGAATTTGAACGTGAGTCAACCCCAACAAAAGTCAAAACAGAAGAAGATGAATTTTGAGGACGATTCTTTTGTTCAGAACAACTTCCCGGCGCTCGGCAGCAACGTGCCCTCCCACATCGCGAGTCTTGCGGCGACCCAATGGACTTCTGGTCGGGAGCCGGAGGCCAAAGTTACGGTGAACAAAAACACAAACCAGCCGCCCCCTAAACCGCCGCAGCCGAAAACGTTCCACATCGAAGACGATTTCCCCAGTTTAAACTCGAGATTCGACGCGAGTTGTAGTTTCGCGCAGGAACCGAAACAGGAAAAGAATAAAAAGGAATCGTCGATTACAGTGCCGGTCGAAAACGATTGGACGAAGGTAGTCAGAGGTGATAACGTGTCGAGCGACAGCGAAATGGGAAGTAAGAAAGGAAAGAAGAAGAAGACAAAGAGTAAAAAGGAAGAGAAAAAACCGGCAAACGGCAATGTGAACACGAATGTGAACAATAATAACGAGCCGAAGAGTAACAAGAAGAAACATAAAGTCGAAATGGGAGTGCCACAGACGAACGGAGAGGTTGACAATAGACCGAAGGAAAAAGAGAAGAAGAGGACGGAGACGAATGACAATGTGAATGGGCACGTGCAGTCGGAGAATTCTATCAACGTCAACGAGTTCCCGTGTTTGAACAGCAACCGACTGCCGCCCGGATTCTCTAACGGTAAATAATCACTCAGTAAATTTTGGTTCGTAGGTTTTACGTGATTTTATTAATAATAATTAGTATTACAGGTATCTATAACATGTTTAAGTCAAATAAGTCAATTATTTGTGTAAATTATGGTGAGTCATTGAATAAAGAATTCATATTATTATTATTTTGTCTCTGAACTTTCAAGTAAATTATACACTTCACAAATATAGAGGTGTTTCAGATGTAATAAAGACTTTTTCAATAAGACTGGAAGTGAATTTGAATAAAGTGGTCAAATCTGGGAAAATATACGGTAGATTGTCTCAAATTAAAAATGTTTGTAAGTATTACAATCTGTGCTATTTTAGACTAAGAGGAAGAAATTTTGCCCGCTAACTTATGCACCTCTAAGCAAAATTCTCCATTAGGGAAGAAGGTTTTAGCATCGGTAAGACCAAAGCATTGTGCGTATTTTTTTTACAATATGCCCAAATTTTTCGCCCAATGCTCAGGAACATCATATCGATTTATTTTGGGGGTCCCCAGATATCAAAAATGCCATTAGTTTATATTCATATATGGTATTCCAATTAAAACTGAACTGTTGAAAATGCTATACTAAGAAGAAACCCACATTTTCAAACCATATTTCTCAATTACTCAGGAAATCCATGATCCGCATAATTCGGGTCTATTAATTCATGATATTCGAATAGTGAATAAAATACCATAGAACTCAAATTGATTTTCTTACCCTTATATTTATCTATGTATCTGTCTAAAAGCACATTACAGCTTATAAAAATGGTTTGCTCTTAGTTACATTTTTACATTGGTGAAAGTTAAGTGTAAGTAACTCAACAATGACTGATCGTGATTATTTGAAATTTTTGAATTGGTTGAAAATTAATAAATTAAAAGTACTCATCTTGAGAACCAATCGAGGTATTAAAAAACAGATTGTGGCATTGTAATTAGTGAAAAAATCTAGCTTAAAATGATGGGTCACAACACCACGTTTACATTTGAAAAAATTATTTTGGATTCAATATGGTGGATCCAAGATGGCGGCTAAAATTGGGTACCCCCTCAAAATGAAGGGTGTTAACTACCCAGTAATGTTTAGGGGAGGTGTGGAATTGGTATTTGAAAAGATATAGGAAAAGGTTGGGGGGGGGGGAAGGACTATTATGGGGCACCCGGTATACAAAAGAAGTTAGGAAAGATGGTATGAAAAAAATTTCCCCCAAAAAGTGTTTTGAAATGTTTTTATATAAAAAAATCTATCTACTTTTATTTTGGCTTGCATTGTATGGTCAAATTTGAAAAGACCATAAATAATTAAGAATCCTTATTCAGTGCAGAACATTTTGTTAACAAGATACAGAGAGTGATGAACACAGTACAGTGGAACCTCTGTTAACCGTCACCCTTGGGACCGAGAGTGTGACAGTTAAGAGAATAGACGGATAATAGAAATTTCATTATAAACCTGTAAAGTAAGTGTATGGATATAAAAGGTTTTGGGGAAAAAACCATACCATACACAAGTGAATTAGACTTATTTTTTTATTAAATTACGTGGATACAAGAGTAAAATAGAACTGCTTTACAGTGATTTGTACTTGTTCAACATTTTTGTGGCATCTGTTTCTACAAATTTTAAGTACAGTAGCGGTGACGGATAACAGTGGGTGACGGTTAAAAGAGTGACGGTTGATCGAGGTTCGACTGTGCATCGTACCAAAGTCAACCTCATGGGAAATGAATCAAATTTTATATTTCTTACTGAAACTTGGTATTCAACTTCATCTAGTCAATATCATCTTGGCTATGGCCTAAAATCCCCTTTTCACATTTCCGTGGCAATAAACCAGTATACTCACTTCCAGAGTTATTCTCTATTGCATGATGGACGTACATTCATTTCACTTGATTTGAGGCTTTGTCTAAATTATTTATTTACTCAGATTTGCTGTAAGCGCTGGTCTGCTGCAAGAGGGGTATTAGTATATCTAGTCTCTTAGGGTTTAGATGGTTATTTTTTCTTTTACTTAAATACTCAAAGAATTTTCTCCATCTGTTATTAGGAACAGATTGTTCCATTAACAAATCACTATTCTTAAAGTGCAATTCAGACCATAAAATGGGTAATAGGAATAACCCTCCTCTTGACCAGTCCTGTTTCCTGTTCCTGTGTCCGGTCCTGTTTGTGTTTATCAGGTGTACCACCTTTGGGCAGCCAAAGTTACAGATGGTTTGCCAACCTAGACCACAGTTTATCAGATTGTCATGCCAGTAGATTTGCTTCCCTGGTAAACTTAACTTTTTACGGTTCCCACTACAGTAGGCCCTCTCTTATCTGACCCTGGTGGGACCAGACCTTGGTGGCATAAGCTAAAAGTTGTTACAGCTATTGATGCATTAATAACAAAAAAAATATAAGAACATTTAAGAAGTGTTAATACTTAAGTCATAGGTTTATTAAGAGAGGAGCATCTTTGTCACGATGTTTCTTGTTAAGGTGTATATTAACATGGCCAACTACCAGCATCATTAATGGAACTTAAACATGTTGGCATTCATACAAAAAATAAACACATATAGGCATACTTAGTAGAGTTATTCTTTTAAATATGAAAAGCTATTGTCAACCAAAATCACACAATATTTTGTAAGAGATTAGAAAAACAACAACCGCCTCTGCTCGACAAAGGTTATTAATGGTTTTAACTGACCCGGTTTTGGAAGCAGTTAGGATTAATATCTTCATCGAGGAATCAGGGCGTAGGTTATGATTCCAAGGTTGTGTTTGCTCAAAGTCCTTTTGAGTCAGTCATTTCACCATGCATAAGGACGGTTACCTACACTGTGATTCTTACATGAAGCGATTAATCGTAAACGATTTCAAAACCGGGCCTGTTAAAACCATTAATAACTTTAGTCCAGCAGATGCGGTTAATTCTGAAATTTAAAGCGGGGTCGGTTGAGAGAGGGTATCCTGTATGTCCTCATTATGATTCGGTTTTACGGTTTTATCATCGACTTTAAATACAGAAGGAGACCCATCCCATCCTTATGGCCCAACTGTACCTCTTTTTGTGTTTGCCTGGATTTGAAGTGGACATAGTTTGATATCACCAATAGATTAAGCTGTTGTTAATTGTTTATATCAGCTATTAATTTTTTAATTTTAAGTATTGTATACGCTAGAATACTCAATTTTTTACTTACATAATCTCCTTGAGGTATTAAAATGACCTTCTAATTACAAACATACAAATAAACATTACAAATAATGACAATAAACATTTCAAATAAAAGACATACTTATCTCGCGGACGCTGGCCAGAGCGTCCCAATCCTAACGCATGCTACCTCATGGCAAATGGGGCAGACAGTGGAGAGGGTGCTCTGACGTCATTGCCGAGTTGTGTTGTACGCCGTCTGGGGCTGTGTCCGAAGATGCCTGTGAACATCAGTAGTCAGTCCAGCCACCACGATCACTTTAGGGCAATAAGACGCTGAACCTTTGCTGCCGTTATGATTGCAGGATTCATGTTGGCGCACCTGTTGTTTATTCGTTTTAGAACCATAGTAACCCACCAATCTCTCTAACCTCTAAACTGTAACCTAAACGGTGAAGCATGGGAGCTGAAGTGAGGTTATTTGTTTACATGCTGTGTTTCATGTATCTATTTTACTCCAATGAGTCGGTAATCAGGGATGGTGATAAGTGATTGTTATTATTTTAGTAGTGAATTCAGCGGATATTGGTAATTTACAGACCATGAAATTGTGAATAACAATAATTGAAGGTAGGTGTAGTACACAAAATCCGTTATTCTCTTTTAGTAGTTAGTAGTAAGTGAGTCGTGTTCATTTAACCCACCAGCCGCCACTGGTTGTGCAGACAAGCCCGCGGCCCCGCCCGGGTTTGACGCCCCCGCCCCCCCCGCCCGGCTTCTCCATCACTCTCAACTCCGTCGCCCGCCCCGCCACTGCCCCCGCCGCCAGCAACGGACTCACGTTCACCAGCAGCAGCGGCCGCAACTACCCCATCTCCCCTGGTGAGTGACGCCCCCGCCGCCAACTACAGCGTCTAGATGCAACAGTAGACGTTTCCAAGTGTAATATTATAATCGGTTACTAACCTTACTCCGTCAACAATTCCAAAAGTAATCCTTTAGGGTTACTCTTGAGTTTTGGCCTCAAAGGGCCATTTTCAAATAGTCAAACTTGACTATAATTTCACTTCATTTTAACGAAGATCGTGCTGATAAAACACAGTTCACGCTTAAAACAAACCATGAAGGCACAACATATAATGTCGAATTTTAATCTTCCCAGCCTGCTGTTTACTAACGAACTGGTTATTGAGTGTTACGCTGGATAACACTCGGTAACCAGTTCGTTAGTACACGGCCGGCAGGAAAGATTAAAATTTGATGTTATGTTTTGTGGCTTCAGTGCCTTCATGGTTTGTTTTAAGCGTGAACTATGTTTTAACAGCACAATGACCTTCATTAGAATGAAATTATAGAGATGTTTGACTAGGTTTGAAAATGGCCCTTTGTGGCCGAAACTCAGAGTAACCTAAAGGATTACTTTTGGAATTGTTGACAGAATAAGGTTAGTAACCTATAATAATATTAATCTAGACATGAATCAGGAGGCTAACAACATGAATAAATTTCCATGTTGCTTAACTTTTGACAAAGTGACTTGGGTCTTATTACTAGAAATATAAAGTGATAACAAGAACTGTTATTACTAGAAATGTTAAGCGATAACCAAAACTGTTGAATAATTTCAGGGAATAAGCAAAAATTAGAAAATGTCCATTTCATATCTTAACCTTAGGAAATGTCAACTTTTGAACGGAAAAACTATAAAAATAATTCTTACCATTTAACTTCTACATTTTTTTTTTTTTTTTGTTTAAAAAGAGGGTGGCGGCCTCTTTTTACCTTGCATTTGCCCCCCCACATGGGCCTCAGGCCTGTGCGTGGAAGTTATCAAGCAAACCCAAGGAGTGAGCCGGTACAGTACTAGGATGAACAGTACTGCTAAAAGTATGCGGCATCATCGGGACTCGATCCTGCGACGCTACCGCCACAGAACCGGGGCCGAGAGCACTACCAACTGCGCCACCGACTCACTAAAATTCTTGTTAATGTATAGTTATTTTAATCTTTATTTACTTAAATACTTTTGTTATCGATGAAGACCCGTCTTCACAATGCCAACTGATGAGCCAATCGGCATGTGATAGTTCAGTGCCAAACACGTATTGGTAGTGTGTGAACACTTTTTACCTAATATTTATTAGTGAATTTTTAATAATGAACTATAAACTGTTATAGTGTCTTGTTTTTAATTTATAATAATTTTGTTATTGTGTGATCACGGCTGAAATGTGCACATGCCACAAATAGATTTTTGGACTGTCTTATGCTGGTTAACTCTTCAGCTGGCATCGTGAAAACGGGCCTTTACTTAAATTTAAATTTATAGAAAGCATGGATATGTCCACTTTGGGCATCTGAGTTGTGTTTTACTTTCAATTTTTAGGTGGTAAATGCCCAATTTTGATCCCCAATTTGTTGCTTCTGTTACAAGGATCATGGAATACAATAATAGTACCTTTCGCTCTATTTCAACCGAGTGTAAATGTTTACTTTTGCATGTATACCTGACTTGTTACATAATATTCCAATATGATAATTTTTAATATGGTCCGTTTGACAACTATGGCTAATAACTTAAGAGTCATTTGGTTACTGAGGTTCAATTATTTAATCGCTGTTTTCATTAAAGTCAAAATGAAACATTTTCACAGACCTTCAATAATGCCAAACTCTAGAATTGGCAAAATGTGAATAATGTTAGGCTCAACAAGTATTTCAGCAACTTTCCCTGAACAAAATAACAAAATTGTTGTGATTTATGATTCTATTTTTACACATCATCTCATCCCATGTCGACGAATAAGGATTTTACCATCCATTCATAATAATTTACTAGTGGCTTGAAGGGGCTAAAAGCCCCTCATATAGGAAAATTTAAACAATCCTTATTGGTTACATACAATATTCCTTTAGTTATGCAATATAACTATGCATGAGAGCAAATTAAATTGTGCATAAAATTTCAATGTTACATAGCTTCGACATTTTTCTTATTGCATATAAAGCAGAATCAGCTTTTTTAGAACATCATCGGCATGATTATCACAAGATGGGCCAATCGGCATGAGACAGTTCAGTGCCAAACACGTATTGGTAGTGTGTGTACACTTTTTACCTAATATTTATTAGTGAATTTTCAATATTAAACGAGGATAGCAAGGTGATTATCCTTGACCAGAATCAGCGATATGAAATTTTTCCTTGTTTGTTTGTACAACATTGTTTCATAACAAACTGGCTTTCAGCTACCATACGTTAATATCAAGCACATGGTTTCCAATCAAGTATCAGCAACACACATGTTTTATGTAAACAAAACAGACATTTTTATATCTCAATGCTTTTTCAATGGTAGATATTTTACTTTATTTCTAGTTTTCTGATGAATTTCAAGCAATTTCAGTATTTTTCCCGTCGTAACAGAATAGAGACCTTTAATTTGAGACCACTTCTATCTTTCTACGACTTGCCAGACGCCCACAATTTCGACACAAAGAATTGCCTTACGAAATTAAATATTTGATTCAAAACATGACAGTTATGAATAAGGATTGTCGAAGTATCATGTGTCGAGCTATCGAAGGCTTACTGCAGTCATGGTCAGGTTGAAAACTCATGACCATTGATACATTTTCTTGATTTTTCTATTCCCCCGTTCCTACAACACTTGCCATAGAGATATTCTTCAGTTTCCAATCTGAAGAACTGCTTTGTATGAAAAATCTCCACTGTACATGGGTAGGAAAATTTTTAATCATCTCCCCACCACAATCTGTCAATCTGAGCAAACAGTTTCAAAATTTCAAACAAAGTTAAAGGAATTTTTGATTTCACAATGCCCATACTCACTTGAAGAGTATTTTTCACATTAAATAGACTTTTGTTCTCTCTCTCGCAGATTTGCTCTTTAGTGGATTTCAATTGCGATCTTATGTATGTAAGATAACAATATGTAAGATATGTAAGATCCATATGTAACATGTTAGCTTAAGTTCAAAAGTGGAAATGTCACACGTTAATCTGTGAAAAATCACAAAGTTTTAAACTTGTGTAGAAATAGTATATTACGTTACTAGGCCGGGAAGTACTGTTATGCCGGACGAGCATGATAGTTCCTGTGCGAGCAAAAGCAAGTGCAGGATTTTCATGCGAGTACGGCAAAACGTCCCGGCCGTGTAACATACGATATTTTTCATCATACTACGCAGAAAAAAACATACTTTCAATCATAACGTAGTCCTTGCATAAACATACTTCTCAAACCTTCAAACCTAACCTCTAACAAACAAAACAAACATTTGCTATAGATGCAGTGCTGCCCTTACATTCCTCTAAAAAGAAACCAATAAACAAGCATTAAACGTCGGTATGCTGCAAATCAGCTGATTGATTACTTCCATTTTATCCACGGATTATTAGGCAATTGATAACTTTCGAGCCGACAAAAAGGAACTGAAAACAGATGTTTCTGTGTCAGTATGATGAAAAAGTATTTAATTTCATTTCCGTCGACAGGTGAGACGACGAGGACGTTCTCCTACGTTCCTCCCGTCGACATGAAACGGAGGAACGCGGACCTGGTCCAGAGAGTTACAGAGGCGCTGAAGACAAAGCCGGCTCTCGACGAGTTTCTCCAGATGTCGGCTCTGTTCAGGTACCTCGCTTGTCCCTCTACAGGTGGAATAAAATGATGTGGTCCTTAGGACTAATGTTAATTTGTTAATTTTAGCACTGGGCTTATGAACAGTGTGGGCCAAGGCTTGTGATCCGACCTCTATATCAGTAAATTTTGTCATTACAGGTTAAAGTGTCCTGTTGTGGCGAGATCGTGGAAATCGGGTGATGATCTCAGTTGTTTGACGATTTGTGTTTTTCTAAATAACTGCAATAAGTATTAAGATTTTGACTTCATGGAACGAACAAGAGAGTACTTTGTTGTTGGGTGGGATTTGAAAATCTGGTTTATCCTAAAGCAGAAGAAATTACAGTCTGCGAGAAAACTGAATAATCTTTTTGCTTGCTGCAAATCTGATTAAGCCTTTTCCACTGCTTCTCGATGACTGAAACCGTCTTTGACAGATAGGATGGATTTAGGTCAATAAAGTGGGTCGCTAGATAGAATATTTCATTAGTAAAGGTTTTTTCCCAAATTAGCCTACACTAAAAGAATTTTTTTTTGGAAAATCCTTGGGCTCAGTAGAGGATAATAACTAGGAAATAACTAGAATTTAACTACACTAGCTCACCAGTTTTCAAATCAGCAAAGAAACACAAAATAAGTATATGTATTTTTTTGGTATTTCATTCCTCTAGGGGATTTCTATGGGGAGATATAGAGAGTGAGACAAAGACACTGTTAATTTGAAATAGAATTTTCACTGTCTACTCCACTGTCTGCAGTGGACTGTCTACTCCACTGTCTGCAGTGGACTGTCTACTCCACTGTCTGCAGTGGACTGTCTACTCCACTGTCTGCAGTGGACTGTCTACTCCACTGTCTGCAGTGGACTGTCTACTCCACTGTCTGCAGTGGACTGTCTACTCCACTGTCTGCAGTAGACAGTCTACTCCACTGTCTGCAGTGGACAGTCTACTCCACTGTCTGCAGTGGACTGTCTACTCCACTGTCTGCAGTGGACTGTCTACTCCACTGTCTGCAGTGGACTGTCTACTCCACTGTCTGCAGTGGACTGTCTACTCCACTGTCTGCAGTGGACTGTCTACTCCACTGTCTGCAGTGGACTGTCTACTCCACTGTCTGCAGTGGACTGCCTACTCCACTGTCTGCAGTGGACTGTCTACTCCACTGTCTGCAGTGGACTGCCTACTCCACTGTCTGCAGTGGACTGCCTACTCCACTGTCTGCAGTGGACTGCCTACTCCACTGTCTGCAGTGGACTGCCTACTCCACTGTCTGCAGTGGACTGCCTACTCCACTGTCTGCAGTGGACTGCCTACTCCACTGTCTGCAGTGGACTGCCTACTCCACTGTCTGCAGTGGACTGCCTACTCCACTGTCTGCAGTGGACTGCCTACTCCACTGTCTGCAGTGGACTGCCTACTCCACTGTCTGCAGTGGACTGCCTACTCCAGTGGACTGCCTACTCCACTGTCTGCAGTGGACTGCCTACTCCACTGTCTGCAGTGGACTGCCTACTCCAGTGGACTGCCTACTCCACTGTCTGCAGTGGACTGCCTACTCCAGTGGACTGCCTACTCCACTGTCTGCAGTGGACTGCCTACTCCAGTGGACTGCCTACTCCACTGTCTGCAGTGGACTGCCTACTCCACTGTCTGCAGTGGACTGCCTACTCCACTGTCTGCAGTGGACTGCCTACTCCACTGTCTGCAGTGGACTGTCTACTCCACTGTCTGCAGTGGACTGCCTACTCCACTGTCTGCAGTGGACTGCCTACTCCACTGTCTGCAGTGGACTGCCTACTCCACTGTCTGCAGTGGACTGCCTACTCCACTGTCTGCAGTGGACTGCCTACTCCACTGTCTGCAGTGGACTGCCTACTCCACTGTCTGCAGTGGACTGCCTACTCCACTGTCTGCAGTGGACTGCCTACTCCACTGTCTGCAGTGGACTGCCTACTCCACTGTCTGCAGTGGACTGCCTACTCCACTGTCTGCAGTGGACTGCCTACTCCACTGTCTGCAGTGGACTGCCTACTCCAGTGGACTGCCTACTCCACTGTCTGCAGTGGACTGTCTACTCCACTGTCTGCAGTGGACTGCCTACTCCACTGTCTGCAGTGGACTGTCTACTCCACTGTCTGCAGTGGACTGCCTACTCCACTGTCTGCAGTGGACTGCCTACTCCACTGTCTGCAGTGGACTGCCTACTCCACTGTCTGCAGTGGACTGCCTACTCCACTGTCTGCAGTGGACTGCCTACTCCAGTGGACTGCCTACTCCACTGTCTGCAGTGGACTGCCTACTCCACTGTCTGCAGTAGACTGTTAAATTACAATTTCAAGAAACCAGTGTTTTAGTTTCTCTTCCTGAAGAAGTCATTCAATCCAGAGGAACAACATAATAGAGAGCATAACCTATACATTTCTTTTGTGTTTCTGTGCTTGCTTTAAAACCGTTTATTCGTGTGAGCTACCTGATTTCTGTTAATTTCCTAACAGAATTCTACAATTTAGGTTTTTTTAATGCTCCATTTAAATACAGATATTTAATAGCAAAATTCAAATTTAGAGTCGTGCCGAGATGCATTATGGGAACTTGGATTGCTGTCACTGGCTGAGTTGTAAATTTTGAAAAATGCACTTTATTGCAAGTTCAAAAGCCACCCAATTCAGGGCAGTAACGTGCACAGTTACAATACAAGGTCCAGAAATGTGTTCAGACCAGTGCAGCTCAGGTTGGCAGCTATGGCTCGCCTACCCTCTCATTTCTTTGTTTGAAATTCATTGTTGGTGATGGTGATTTTATATTTTGATTAGGATTTTTGCGGACATTTGCCATCACTGATTAGTAAAAAAAAAGTTTCACGACGTTTCGGGATCTGGAATCTGATCCCGTCTTCAGGTGGAAGAAAACCAAGAACATAACAAGATTAGTAACACATGGCCAGGAAAACCTGGAGAAAAACACAGCTAAAACAGCTGCTGTTTTTCTTTTCAGCTTATTGTTTTCGTGACTGCTTTTACAGTTCTCTGTTTTAGCTGTGTTTTTCTCCAGGTTTTCCTGGCCATGTGTTACTAATCTTGTTATGTTCTAGGTTTTCTTCCACCTGAAGACGGGATCAGATTCCAGATCCCGAAACGTCGTGAAACTTGTTTTTTACTAATCAGTGATGGCAAATGTCCGCAAATTACTACCCTCTCAGATGGGAGTTTCCCTTCTGAATAAAGTACCGGAAAGCATTCAGTTCGAAAACTGCGAGACAAAATTTTAATCAAAATTAAGGCGCTTTTTAGTGCCTCAAGTGTGAACGAGTACATGACCTACACAGAACTCAATCTCTGGTCTTGCAAACATCGGGGACAGCATCGGCTTGATGCTTCAGTGATTACATTATAAAACTAAATAAATGGCGCTGGCTGTAGCTTGAAAAAAACCTTTTTAATTTATTTATTGAAAATTGAAACATACGTCAGTGTAGAGTATCTGTATTGCTATTTAATACTTGAGTTTTCTCCCTTTAATCAAGTTGTAATAAATTTTAACAAATTGAAGTTGACCGAACCTGGGTCCAGACCACTCGTTTAAAGAATCCCTTCCGAACATGAGAAGTAACCAATTACAATTGGCGTCATTAAAAACCAGTTTTAATCGGCATGTCAAGATCAAGCTTTGCACCAGGTTAGCTGGTCCCAGGCTCATTTGACATGCTGCTTAGAAGTCATTTGGAATTTATTAGGACTTGTAAACCCCACAACACAGCAGCACAAAATCGTGGTTGTTGTTTTTTATTCTTGGGTCTACTTGTAATTATAATGTACTCGACCCACCATTTCTGTTGAGGCCGATTGTAGCCGGGTAGACAACCAAGAGTGGAAAATTAAATGAGAAACTGAACCTGAGTTTATTACAAAATTAATTGAGAAACCTTTTGCCTCAGGCAAGGTACGCTGGATGCAGAGTCTTACTACAGCCACTGTCAGAAGTCGATGGGAGATCAGGCCTTCTCGGAAATATTCCCAGAGCTCCTGGTATTGCTACCGGACATCGAGAAACAGCAAGTGAGTAACTTATGCAGCGAATCGGATGTTGTCATAGATTGTTATGACTTTAACACGTTAACTGCTACGCCGGTCCGATCAAGTTGGCATAGGTAGGTTGGGCGGAGCGATCTGCTGACCCGATCGGGTCGGCAACCGAAGTAGTGCAGCGTTTGACCAATTTGCCGATAGATGCCTGTGGTATTCACCTAGCGTCACTCTGGGGAACTCACATGATGTAGTACATCCCAAGCCTTTTATACAGCGTTCAAGCAGTTTTCTAAACCTACTGGAAGTGTCTCAAGCATTTGTGTCAATTTCATCGACTCGATCGGGTCGGCTTTGTTTCCTAGCAACACTTCTCATTATTAACACGTTTGGTGTGTAGCACGGGCATACCCGTGGTTGCGGTTGTTCTCGCAACGCATACTAAGGGTCTACCCGTAGATTCAACACGCAAACTTTACCGCTTAAATGTGCACCAGCGTGGCGCTCAGGAACAATGATTCGTTGCCAGCTTGTAGCTACAATGTGGGCTTTGTTTTGGTGTAGGTTGGTACTAAATTTCCCCGAAAAATTTCCCTCTGGTAATGTTGTAAAATCCACCATTTTGTCAGGTTTTCTGGGATTTTTCCCTCATTTTAGCAATACAAGCAGACTTTTGCAATCCAGGCAGTGCTGCTATCTGTGGGTGTTCCAAGGAACTACATCGACTCTCTTGGTTATGCAGTACCATTACTGTGCAACGTTTTACGTTTAGTTGGATGGAAATAAATCGGGTTTGCTAATCCGCTGCCCCCGCGATGCCCGCACTTCGCAAACCCCCCCATTGGGTGGCACGCAGCGAACGTGTTAAAAATGATTTAATATCGTTGAATAAACCTAATATAATATTGTTCTTGAGTTGATCTCGTCTGTTGTGTGCCCAAAAATGGTTTTTACAAAGCAATTTACTGAAATTTAGCATTATTTTCATAGTTTTTAATTTTGCTTTGTTGGCCCAATCGGGTTGGCATGTCAAAATATTATCGAATATTCCTTAAAAAAATTTAATGCCGACTCAATCGGTCACAAATTTTTTTACATGTAATTTTATTAATTTCGTTAAATGTCATCATAACTAACCTCAAATAGTACAAAAAACATGCGTGGCACTACGGTAATCAGCACAACAGCTAACATGTTAAGATGTGTTGAACTGTATGAATTGTTGTATGAATTCAAGTCAAGGTAAAAAGAAGCCGCCACCTTCTTTAGAGAAAAAAAAATAGTTTGATTGGACAAAATGACCAATGAGGGGATGGATTGTGTCATTGTACAGTTTAAAGACTGATTGAGACTAAATGGTTTTGCCAAACATCTATTACCCATTGGTGATAGCAATTTGGTTTTTTCCCAACTAAGATTTTTGCAGTTAAGGGTTAAATAGTATCACTGCCATGGCTATGCCACGCTGCACCATTTATTTATTTATTTCAATTCCAAAGGCAAAGGCAATTTTACAATATGCAACCATAAGTACACTCTTCCTTGAAATCTTGGTTTTATAGTTTGTTATTTGTAAATGAAAATGTACTGCTTGTAAAGAAAATGGAAAGAAAACCGTAGAAAATAAAGCTTTATTAATTTAATTCAAAGATCAGTTATTTTTCCCATCACCGCATGGAAATAATCACATTGCCACACCTTTAAACAGCATGCAGAATGGTTCATTTCCGATTTCATTTCATTCTAACCGCTCACTAAATCAGGGTTACTTGAAATGTAGAATAGGTTAAGGTGGCATTCAAGAGAGATAACTATGACGTCAAACACAACAGACCTGTTTCTATCGGTTAGAAATCCCATGACACTCAGCACATTCAAAATTCTAGTCGCCTTGTTCTAAATCAGCTGATTTCATTGTCACCGTTTCTATTTCAACTTCCGGTTCGTTTCAATAGAACAAGCAAATATAACCTCAATAAAGTTTAAGGTACAGGTTAGTTAATAAGTTAAACTGTATAAAAATAATGGTGGTAGGAAAAATACTGTGTGTTTTATGAGCACAAATAGTCATTGCTGCCATTCAGCTAACGCTGTGTGCGGTCATCTACAATTCTCAAGCGGCAATGACATACTTTGCGCTCTTAATACACAAATAACAATTTTTAATTAGAATACCGTATCACAACTCAACCGGGATGTCTTGTAGGAGCTGTGGCGGGTGGCTGAGCGCCGGAAGCAGTGGCGGTTGCAAGTCTGCGCCGTCTGCTCGCAAGTCGTGGCCTCGTCCGAGTTCAAGGTCCATCATGCCACGCACTCCCTGGAGAACCACTTCCCGACACTGTCTAACGGCGTGACCGCGGGCAACGCTTGGAGGAAGTAGAAACGAGGAAGAGACGAGAACTCGCCGAAATGTCAATTAAACTGCTCGCTAATGCGACGGGGAGTCCGTTTTGCTCGTTACTGTCTGCCGTAGAATGTACATCAGTTAAAATATTTCAGCCTGTTTTGTATCCTCGAATAGTTCGGGGTGACAGGGAATTCCGTCTCTGAATTTTAAATATTTCAATTGAGTTTATTAAAACATTGTCATTATTAAGACTGGATTTGTCAATGGAAGCGAGTGTATGTTGGAAACGAAGTAAATTTAAGTTTTTCATGATTTTAAAACTGTCTTGTTTATTAAAAGAAATAATAGGCAATTGTTGTTTTGACTGGGGAAAATTTGGGGGTATAGAGATTGTTGCTGAAAATTTACCGGGCGACTTTAAAGGTAAAGAAGTTGCATAGAAACTTGTTTTTTCTACAATGACTTGCTTTTACGGCTTGTGCTTGTTGCATATCTGTTAGACCTAATGTATTTATCTGGAGGTTATTTCTGATCACTCGAAAGTTGATATGAAGTAACAGACATGTTCGTGTAACCTCGGTATATCAATTATCAGATTTGTTATAATGTCATATAGTTGGTTTTAAAATGTTTTTTCACTTTCTTGGTTGACATCAAAAAGAAATCTCTATTCATCATACGATGTTTTTTTGTTAACTGATTCTTTCTTTAGTCTCCCTGAAATGGGCCTTTATATCTAAGCTAACTTTCTACCATATTTCCCTTAAACAATATGAACATTACAAAGCTCTACTGGCAGTAACGGTAGTTAACTTATGTTGGGGGGGGGGTACGTTTTATTTTTATTCCCCTCCTCTTGTGATGGGAAGAGGTTAACCTTATTTCAGATCAAAGAAGAGCTTGTTTTTATGTATATAATATTTGTTGTATTTTTTATTTCAGTTTTAGTCTATGAAGGTGTTTTAACAAACATTTTAACTCTGTTTATTTTCCCTCTCTTATGGAGATTTTTGGTGTCATTTTGTATAGAATTTTGCTGACACCACTTTAATCTATTAGTGATAATAAGTGATTCTTTTTGGTTTTTGGTTTATTTTAGTTTACCGCACATTATTAACTTAAACTCTTTTAAATTATCAAATGAATGCAGTTGGCGTTTGATTAAAACACACTCTAATAGTGTTCGGCTTGGTTTACTAATTTCGGTTATTTATTGTAGTTAGTTATGGATGCCATAGCGTTGTTTCAATCAGAACAGTGCGACGCAATAGTTTTTATTTGCGTTGAAATATAATTTTGTATTTATTGGCGTTGGTTTTACCTATATTTTTGTACTTTTACTCTCTGTGAATGAAAAAAGTTACTACATCATTTCTGCAGATGAATTTTCTTTAACTAGTTTATTGATACATCTTTAAAAGTTGTAAAAATTTTCAATGATGTCATGGAAAGTCAACTTTTTAAAAGTCTTTAAAGTGTTACTTCTCAAATAATTGCATATTTGTTTGGAAATTCAATCCACGCTAATTTCTTGGGATTTCTCTTGTGAGATCAAATTGTAATTGATATTTCCCAAGTATGTTTCTAAAATTATTTTTCTTGTATTCTACTAACAAAACGGGCAGCAAAAAAGGTTAAGGGAAACAAATTAGTGATCAAGATATTCTTGTAATTCATAAATAAGGCTATTAATTTTTGAACGGTAGCTAATTTTTATCCTGTTAGCTCAAAATGTATCTATGTGTAAATGTACATATGTTAATACATTGGGCGTTATTATTTTGTAAGATAAATTTGTTGATTCTCTCACAAAAATCCTTGGGGTCAGAATGTGTTGTTCTGCCTCCTAATTGTGATAGACTGTACATTTTTCAGAACCGCTTTATACATATTTTTAAAAGTGTATCATTGAAAACTAATATTTTGTAAATTGTAAAGTTAAATAAAGTGTTTCATTAAGGCTTTTGTTATTTTGTTACTCCTCTTTGTTAAGTTTAGTGGACCTAAGTAATGAAATTGAGTTTTTATTAGGGGCCCCATGCGCAAATTGCGCATTTTTATATTATTATTTATGTTAGTGAGAAACTCACCTACAGTTAGAATAAATTGTATGGTTTCAAACTTGCCTTTATAAATCAAATTAACCTTTTCAATTGAAATTTAAAAATCTCACCTAAATAAACAAAGGCCTAACTAAACAAAACACATAAACACACATATTATTCATCACCCGTGCACTATGTTTTTGAATTTGGTTGTCTTCTCGCACAACAGTAGGATAACGGAGGTTTTTTTAGGAAGCCCATGTGCAAATTGCGCATTTTAACACGTTTTCTGATGTTCAATTAGTCTTTTTCTCTCAGCAGTTCTCTGTTCTTACCGAAGGTCACGCATATTTTCTCCCTAATCACGTTTACACATTTTTCTCAATGCTTTCTTAATCTTTCTGTTTCTTGATTTAGTTTACAGTTTACAACATATTTATAATCTAACGATCATGCATCTTTACCATAAAAAATGATTTACCTGCCTCAATTTGGCTAAAATCTTCAATGAAAGTGGCCCAAATTCATTTTTATAAGATGTTTCGGATCTTGTTTTATTTTTGTTTACATTGTGACTGGTTAAAAGTTCGTCTTAAGTTAATCAGCTGTTAAATTTCAATCACATTTTAAAGCCGTAATAACGCAAGCTGGTCAGCACTTGAGCGTTGAAAGCGCCCTCTAGAAATGAATCAAAGCCTTGGGGCTCGAAGCCGTAAAAGAAATGTCCATTTTAATCATCAGTCGCAGGTGCGCTACTTTATAAGCTTTAAAAAAAACACCTCAATTGTAAAAATCTGTTAAGTAGGACGGCTGAAAAAGGGATCTAACAGAAAAAACCCTTATTGTATTAAGTATGTAGATGCATCAAAACCTGGAATTGACCTCAAATTGTTGGTTTATAAAAAATATAGTTGTTTGAGAAGAAGAAATAAAAGAAATACTTTCTATCTTTCTATCATCCTCTCTTGTTCCTTAAGATGTGTAAAGCAGGATTTTCGGATGGGTGCATTGACTGGGATGGATCCTACTTGTCAGCACTGTGTCAAAGTTGGAGACAATATTTCCACTTGGAGACCAATCACTAGAGGAGTGCCGCGAGGTTCTGTTCTTGGGCCTCTTCTTTTTTTATTGTACATTAACACGTTAAGTGCCACGCCGTTTTTTAGCCACATTACCGCAGTGCCAAACAGAAATGTAGTTCTTTTTTTTACCATATGATGTTTTTTATACTTGTTTATCGTAGTTATAAGGTTTTCATAAAAAAAATTAGGATTTTGACCAAAAATAAAATTTGGACCAATCGGGGCGGCAGTGAAATTTTTTAGCAAAATATTGCTAGAAAAAATCAGTGCCGCCCCGATCGGACCCCAGGTAATCTTTCGGTATTTCAGGGTATTTTGCCCCGCGAAGTTGGCAGTAACTTAGTTTCCCGCCAAACCTGGTTACAACATATGGTTTTGTACACATCCCCGGGCTTTACACGTCTTCCCCCTCCCCTACCACCCCTCAACCCCCGCCTTGACTTCGTGACCTTCACTTAGTTCCAGTTGTTTTGTAGGTTCTTGGTTATGAAGGTTATGTAGGTTCTTGGTTATGAACCTAGAACCTTCATAAAGGTTCTAGGTTCTTGTTTTGTAAATAAATTTGTCTAAAATAAAAATAAAACGTTTTTCTCAATCACACCCAAAAATAACAATTACGATGGGATTTAGGTTTTTTTAGAAAATATTTATGAATTAATTTTCAGGTAAAATAACACTTACTGACGTAGATTTAGTGAATTATTAATATTAGTTGTGCATTCACAGTCTATTTTTAAGTTACAGCAAATGAAATGTACAACATTTACGTGAAGTGAAACCACGCCGCTCCAGTCGGGGCGGCGTTTTTGGAGCAAATTTGTAAGTATATTAGGAAGGCTGTGGGAGCAATACGAGGCTACGGCAACGCCATCTGTGAGGCACGGAATCTACTTTGCCGATTTAGTTCGTAAGATTGCCGCTAGAGGTCCACCAGTGAACTCTAGCGGCAATTTGGTGAAAGACTGCACAACCCAGGGCGCCGCCCCGGTTGGAGCGGCGCGTCACTCCGCCCGACCTACCTATGCCGCTCCGATCGGGGCGGCGTGGCACTTAACGTGTTAATGACATCATGGAACACATTACTTACTCTCGTTTTCATCTTTACGCTGACGACTTACAAATTTACTCTCACTTTTCAGTCAATGATCTGGATAACACAGTTCAACAAATGAACTTGGACATCGACTCAAATACTCACTGGTCCACCCAAAATGGACTTGAACTTAACATTGACAAATCAGAGGCTATGCTTGTTGGTTACCCTCGACTACTAACTAGGATAGATTTGTGGACTGCTACTAGACTGTGTTCACGGAAATGACCTTGAATACTCTGACAAAGTTAAAAATTTGGCACTTACTATGAACAAACACTTAAAATGGACTGACCAAGTAAACATAACTTGTAAGAAGGTCTTTGCTGCAATTCACAGAATTAAACGATTTATTGAAATTGAAATAACTTCTCGAATTTCATTCTCTTCGTCTGTTGCAATCAATAATCAAGAATAAAGTTCCTTCTTATATCTCAGATAATTTTGTATTTGTTTCTGAAATTAGCAGTTGTTTTACTCGAAGGGGTTCCCGTCTATTATCCATTCCAACTCACAGGACAACAATTGAAGGGGTCCCCCCGCGTAAAACGTTCTAAGCGACAAAATGTCAAAATCGGGGATATTCAGTGAAAAAGGTTCTCCAGGACATGAGCTACACCGTGGTATATTTTGTTTTGAAGATATTTGAGTTGGTAGCCCTGATTTCGTCTGTCAAAGTTTGCTTGCTTCGCGAGACTGCACGGACTTTCTGGGTAATAACGTTCTATTCGCCGAAAGATGGAATCCCCGCCGGTCGTTGCACTGTCACCCAAGGACCAAAATCGCGTAAATAAAAATTAAAGACGTGAAGTAAATATTGGAAAGTGGAAGGATAAGACCAGGACTGAATATAGAAAAGTTGGATTACCCTATATTTCAAGAAATAAGAAGCCAAGGCCTGGAAATTGCCCCCAAAAGAGGTGAGTAGAATAACGTTTTAAGTACCACATGTGGATAACTTTTAGCAAAGTGACGTATCACGTTTTATTCACAACATTACGTTTTTGTACTTTTACATCAATAAAATTGTTTTATATTCAGTTTTATTTTTGTTTCTGTTGGTATTTCTACTCTCCTTCATGTTTTCTTCCAAAGTAAAAGAGCAGTCCGTCAGAAAACGTTCCAAGCGCCAGTCATTTAGAACGTTATAACCCCTAAAAAAACACTTAAAATGTTTTAAAATGCTTGATGGCAAGTAAAAATTCAATATAATGCTACTTTATGATGTTATAAATAGGGTGTTAAAAGATTATGCATGATTATAAGTTCTAACCTTGAAAAACCGTAAATTTTAGAATTCAACTTTCAACCCTTGATTACTCAAAACTAGGTTTTTGTCGTTTAGAACGTTTTACGGGGGACCCCCTCAATTAATAAAAATCTTTCACTGTTTCGGCCTACAGACTCTGGAATACTCTACCTGATTCTGTTAAAATTCAGGAGAGCCATGTTCGGTTTGGGGCGGAAGTCAAAGATCTTTTACTGCGTGGTGGGCGGGAGTGATGGCCTTTGGCGGTTGCATGACGGGATATAGGGCGACTTGTGTGTTGTGTGGATGTTTACTTTTAGGTTAAGTTTTGTGTTTTTTAAATGGTAGATATTTTTATTTTACGTTATTTCTCATTTCCTAGAAGGATAATGAAAAGTCATTTCATTATTTTTTCTGAGTCTCGCATCAAGACCTTCAATTTGAGCCCTCTCCCATCATCCTGTGACTTGCCAAACGCCCACAATTTTGGCGCAAAAATTTCTTTTACGTAATTACATCTATAGATTTGTGAAAACCTATATTTATGGATATTCAACAAAAGGACTGTATTTTTTACAAGAAATCTTGTTTACTGACCCTAATTAACAACATATCGTGTAATTTTGACTGTGTAGTATTTTCATACTTCTCTCACCTTGGAATCTCTCATCATACTATTTATATAACATCTTATAAACCAAAAAAAATATATTCAGGGAAGGAAATAAATTAATCACTCATTCTTAGAAAAAAAATTTATTCATCCTCGTCATTCCTATATCACATGTTGTACGTTTCGCTCTTAACTCTAAGTAATAAATAAGTTAGTACTTCGGAAAAGTCTGTTTATGAGCCCTAAAACTCGAATATCGATTACTAATGTATTTCGGTTGATGTACATTAAAACAACAGCTACAATATTTTTAAATACTACTCGCAAAACTATGTTGAGCCTTAATGCCTATATTGAGCTCTTCAAAGTTCCGTTTTGAGTTGTATAACCAACTCTACATCTTGCATCACCTTCACCATCACGGAAAAACATCAGTTTTCGTTTCACGATGTAAATGAATTATTCTGTTCAAGTCGTATGATTGTCATACGGCAATTTATTCAAAGGTAGCTCTTGAAAAGAAAAAAATGTACACAATTTTCTGTTATGTGGGAGTTTTAAAGGTACAAAAACCATTTTGATTAAAGCTTGTAACTATATGATTGCAAATCTAGAATAAACCAGGAATCTTCCCTTCATGTTTATTGTTGTGACATAATTCAGGGGAGGTAAAACTGTGTTTATTTGAAAACTGATGAACACATCCAATTTGTTGTAGGCATCTTGGAATTCAAACTCCCGGCCTCTTGAACCAACATTTAAAATGTTGCGACCGGGCTGGACATTCTAATGATATCAGACAAACTAGTAGTTCCCTTACCTCATGGTATTGACAGAAGCCTATTGTCAATCTTTAATTTTCAGTTATTTTTTACAGGAGACGAAAAATTTGAAACGAAACAATGACGTTTTTCCATTTTACGTTATCACCAAACTATTGGCCTAGTACATGTTATCGTACATTGTCTTAAAGCATTTACACTTAAGCTTAAATCTTAAATAAACTATTCACAAATGTGTTAAGTGAACCAAAATTATTCAGTAACACATGTCCGGTAAAACTAAGCTTATATCTCTAACAAATGTTTTACATTATCAGTTGTGTGTTTGGTCCACTAATTTATGGTTTTACCATTGTTATGTATATGCTATAAATTCATGGCAACTATTGGAGGGGCTGTGGAAATGTTTTTTCCTAATGAAAGCTAAGAGAAAATTGTATAATATATAAACAACTTAAAGTAACAAATGTTTTCAGAGAATATTTTTTATAACCCTCTTTTTAACCTTGATGAATATTTTTTATAACCCTCTTTATGTAATCCTTGATGTCAACAATAACGAGTTTAATTGTCCTTTTTGAAGTACATCAATGACATCAATCCTAATACTAGGCCTACAATCAAAAACCTATACTCTAAATTTGTTTGGCACCTTAGAATAATATGTTCATCATAAGAGCTTGATTATCTCTCTGTTTTAATTTATAGTTTTAATTTTACGAAACAGAGATCCTCGAAAAAAAGTGAAGTTTAAAAAGGCTTAATAGTTTTTTGTGGATTAAAACTTAATTCTAACCCTTTCAATCGGCAGTATTTTAGGCAGTAATCAAATTAGGGAATCTAATTGTATCTAAGGACGTTGACCTTGAGGTATAAAGTCTTTATGTCTAAAAAACTTAGGTCTAAAGCCTTAAGGTCTTTTACCTTTGATGCCTAAATCCATAAAGTCTTTAACCTTGAGGTCTATGGCCTTAAGATTTTTAACCTAGGCACCTTAGGCCTCAAGGTATTAACCTTAAATTCTAAGGCCTTAGTATCTTTAACCCTGAGGTCTAAGACGTTGAGGTATTTAACTTTGAGGTAAAAAGGCTTCGGGTCTTTGAATTTGAAGTTTGAAGACCTTAAGAACTAAAGTTTAAAGAATTACAGGATTTGGACTTAAGTCATAAGGTCTTAAGTTATAAGGTCTTAAACATTGAGGTCTTAGGCCTCAAGGTATTTAACCTTGATATCTAAGGCCTTAAGATTCTTATCTAAGGCTTTAAGATCCTTATATAAGGCTTTAAGATCCTTATCTAAGACCTTAAAATCCTTACCTAAGGTCTTAAGATCCTTATCTTTCACCTAAATTCTGTTACGGACTTCCGTAGATTCCTGACCCTATCGCACCCCCAGCTCCGTAGTTTCCAGTGGCGCACTCGTGGGTCTCCACAGCCTCTTCGGCCCCCCACGAGGACACTCCGGGATCTTCGCCGCTTTCTCGCATCGCCTTGAGACGTCCCAGAATACGTAGCCTTCAGGACACTGGTACAGCGCTCCTTGCATCCTGCAGGATGGTAATTTGTGGTATCAGTTACTTACATATACTAATCGCGGAAGAATGTCGGTTTTAAAATATCTATTACATTGTATATATAATAGGTTTTATATTGGTTTTCTTTTTAATGCTTTCTGGTAAAACACAATGTTTATCTTGGTGTTGAAATAATCTTTTCCAAATAGTAAATAAGTAATTAAGTTGAAGAAATGTGAGTTGGTGGCGCAGTTGGCCCGGCCCCGGTTCTGTGGCGGCAGCATCGCAGGATCAAGTCCCGATGATGCCGCATACTTTTAGCAGTACTGTTCATCCTTGTACTGTACCGGCTCACTCCTTGGTTTGCTTGATAAACTCCACGCACATGCCTGAGGCCCATGTGGGGGGAGGGGGCAAATGCAAGGTAAAAAGAGGCCGCCACCACCTTTTAAAAGAAGATGAATGAATGAATGTTTAAAGTGTTTCAACATACATTTCAAATTGATTTGTGCCCTACTTTTATACTTCTAATTGTCATAATCGAACCGAAAGCAGTTGATTATTTTCTACTCGGTTATCACATAGGTTTGTACCTGCCGGCGGCGCGGCGACACTTGTAGAACCTGAGGCAGTCGCCCTCGTAGGGGAAGTGGCCCTCGGCCGGACACAGGGAGCGGCGGGAGCTCACCTCCACCTGGGGAGAACAACAAGAACATTCACAATCCAGTTTAGCGAATTTCCCCTATAGGGAAGAAGCTGAAATGAAATTAAATCAAATCAAATGAAAAATAGTTTATTTTTAGTAATGTTAGCAAAAACAACAAATGTTCCATGAATTTGTATTATAACAGCTGGTAATTGCAAATACAAATATAAACTAAATAGTATTATTTGGCTAAATTTTAATTAATTACAAAACATTGTCCATGAAAGATGGTTCATAACCAGGGAAATAAGCCTTCATGGGCAGGCTGCCTGTGCGAAGGCTTAGCCGATTATTATTATTACTGTAGTACTTATGGTAAAGAATACATGCTTGTTTTACAGCAAATTTGCTTGAATTCTGTTAGCAAAATTGCAATAACTCCGTTAATTATTGTAGTTTGATCTTAATAATATTTAAATGGTCTTGTGGGAAATAAAATTTTGCAAATTTTTTGTTCCTTGTACAATTTTTGTAAAAGTTACGGTTTTAAAGGTATTAAGTTTTAAAATATAAAAATGGCTGCCATTTTGAAATAGTACAAAGTAGAAACTTGATACTCCGCAAAAAATAGGTCCTATTAGTCACCATATACGCGCCAATTTTGAAGTTGATTTCTTTAGCAGTTCCAAAGTTATGCAAAATCATGTTAAAAACACATACTGACCGACAGACGGATAAGCGAGCATTTTAGGACCCACTTTTATAGGAACTTTTTTCTTAGTTTTGATGTAAGTAACCATATCCCGGGTTTTTATCAACACCCTGTATAAACACCTGTACAGTTGTAGTGGTAGCAATACTCACAGGAGGTATGGATCCATCGGCCAGCCGTCTCGTCAGTCGGCGACCCATCATAGTTCCCTGGCAAGGTGCTGCCTCCTCTGCCGAACATACAATCGTGTTTTCAAATAATTTTCTATAAAATATTTTAATGAACTAATGAATTTTAAATGATAAAACTTTATTACATTGTTGTTAGCAACAACAATTTAATGAGTTGGTGTAGCAAACAAAACTTTGACCAATCTACTTTATATTAATGTAGGCAAGCATGATTTTTTAATCCCTTTTTCTCAGCCTGTGGGGGTCATAGGAAAAAAGTAAACACACCGTTAGAATTGTATTTTGTGTTTGTGTGTAGATGTGCACAATCCTCTCATAATATGCGCTGTCACTTAATATGTGTATTTTATTCCTTTTACTTTCATAAGCAATTCGTAATTCATTTTTATTTTCATAATTTGACTTAGTGAGATTGTTTTCTCCATTTATGGTGTTGTTTAACTTTGTGTATGGTTTGCATTCCTCATAAAATTCGCCAGCACATTTTTTAAAGGAGTCATTTTTATAACTATCTTTCTTTAAAACATTTGTTAAATTATAACGTTTTCCTTGTTTTATTTTGTTTTTTGAAATACAGTTAGATTCTTGAGAGTCATTTTCAGTTGAAAGATCTATTTTGTCATGTTTATTGGAATCCTGATTGGTTGATGTTATCTTTATTGTTTTTGTTTCCAAATTATTATTGTTTGTGTCTTCAGTAGGAATATAATCTAAAGTTGAGAATTTATTACAACATGTAACTTGAAATGGGTTATCATTTGATAATTTCTTTTTTGACCATCTTTTCGTTTTAAGATTGACTTCTGACCAGTCGGAAGTTCCCTTGCTATCAAGAATGTTTTTAACGGTTGAGAAATTATTTTTAGTTTTATGATCTGAATGAAGTGTGTGATAAGTATTGATTTTTATTGGGGATACAAATTGGTTGTAATCTATGATTTGTGTATATTTAGATTCCTGGGTTATTTTTTTGCAGCTTTCTTTTATTTCCCTATTAACCTCAATAGTACAGTCAGTGCAGTTAAGGTTATTTGTTAAAAACTGAAATAAAGTTTCAGTTTATTCTGGATCAAAAAATTGGATACTATATGTTTGCAGTTCACTAGCACAAATAGTCCACATTCAAAAGAATTTAGGCCTACTTGCTCCAAAGTTGAGATTTCTATAATACGCTTATCTCTTAAGCCTATATTTCTAATTAATTCTTCACATACCGTGTTTGTTATTCATATTTTTCAGACTATCTAAATGGAAAAACATTTCGTCTTAGAATATATTAATAAGCTCCAATGAGAACCAACTTGCGAACTCAGGCCCTGCAACGCGAGCCGCCGGCAGTGGTTGCGTTTAAGATTTTGTAGGAGCGATGGGGAACTAGATCTTTTGCCGGCCAACTTATATTGACCGTCTATTTAAATATTACTTGTAATTACTTAATAGTTATAGCAATACATCTAGCTAGCTTTGCCCGTGAAACTGCTCCAAAATCCGTGCGGTTTCAATACGGTTAACAACACAGTCTCGCACTTTTCCCCCCAACGCCCCTTCAATTCGGCCCGGCTGCAACACCAACGCACAGCTGTGTTGGCTCAGAAATACCTACACGAGCCTTACGGGGAGCGAGCTATCCAGTTGTATTTATTTACATCGATGTGTCAGGCAACGAATTGTGTCTGACAACTTAGTCAGCAATGACAACTCAGCTACGTTTAACCATTCTGAGCAAAAAATCTTTACTGTATTTTAGCCGAAGGAATATAACAAGCAATCTAAAAATAAATGTTCAGTACTCACTTTAGTCATCAATATATTTCAACGGTTGTCTCTTTGATATATTTTTTCAAAACAGTCCTATGAATTTTATCAACTGGGGTCGTCGTATTGGAAAACAAAGAGAACTACCAGCTGCCCAAGTAAGGGTTATTGTATCGTCTGCAGGGGACTGGTGCGTATTGGATGCCAAACCGGTTCAGGTAATTACTGCCTTGTGCAGAACTGGGAGTTATATTGGTCTTCTTTTCATTCTCATCTGTCTTACAGAGTACGTCTGCCACGTCTGCCGTGCGGTATGCGTGGATATTCCTATAGAAGTGACAAGAGGCTCAATCAATCAAGTTTGGATTCATCATACATTATACATAAGGTGACCAGATTTTGGATCAGCCAAAACGGGACGCCGACCCCCGGTGGGTCCAGGAGACCCCCCCCGGAAACTTTTAAAAAATTAGGAGCATTATGGTGCATTTTTAGACTCTTTCAGATGGTAAAAATATGCTAGACTCTAGTTCATTTTTATAAATCATTTTAAGTTACTAGGAAACTAAAAAGAACCGAAACTATTTATTTAAGAGTATTTTATATCAAAACGTATTTCCATGCTCCCCACAAAGAGAGGGGGGTTCGAGGGTACCCCTCAGAAAATTTTGAAAAATCAGGAGCATTTTGGTGGGTTTTTAGACACTCTCGGATTGAAAATACGTGTTAGACTCTTGTTCGTTTTCACCATTAATTTTAAGTTATTAGGACACTACAAAAGAACCGGAAAAAATTATTTAAGAGCATTTTACATTAGAACGTATTTCCATACCCTCCCCCCACAAAGAGAGAGGGGTCCGAGGATCCTCTCTCGGAAAATTTCGAAAAATTAGGAGCATTTTGATGGATTTTTAGACACTTCCAGATTGAAAATATGTGCTATACTCCAGTTTATCTTAACCAATAATTTTAAGTTACTAAGAAACTATAAAAGAACCGGAAACATTTATTTGAGAGTTTTTTCTTATTGAGCCGTATTTTTAAAGCATTTCTCTACCAATAACGCCAAAACGGGGCAATTGGGCGTCCCGAGTGAGTTCGTCGGGACAATGGGACACGTTGCTAAAAAACGTGACTGTCCCGTTCAAAACGGGACGTCTGGTCACCTTAATTATACATTGCTCACTCATACATTATACGTTATGTACACGTTCATGTAGGTCCTACATGTGTTTGTGGTTGTTCATTATATACATTGCTTGAAATGGTGACCTACTCAGGAAGATATTTTAAGCCAAGAATGTATGACAGATGAGTGAACGACGAAGTTTATAATTAATTGTGTTATACTCCATGTGATTTGTAATATTTAATTATATTTCTAATTACAGATACATGAGGGGGGCTTTCTTAATGTGTAACAACACAATGACATAATTTAAAAAAATATTATTCTTTATTTATTTTTTATCAAGGCACTTGGAGAGCCTTATTTTTTATTGGACTGTGGTATGGACCCAGTCGTTTTAAAAATTAAGGCCTAACTCTCTGTTGGCATGAAAATGAAACGAAAATTGAAATATGTAAATGCTGAGATCTTGAGGTCTTAAGGCCCCTAAGAGTAAAAAAAAACTCTTAACAGGATCTTGAAGAAACTGTATTCATACAAAATTGTGGGAAAGGTTTTTGTGTTGAAACAGGGAATTTAGCAGGATCTACCAAATACGTTATCATTTAAATTGTATTACTAAGCAAACTGTTTAGCGTACATTTTTTAAATTTAACTTTTTTCAACTAAAAGGTGTTGTTACTCGCAAACAGTATTTCACTATTAATTTGTTATAACAATTTATATTTTTATCTATTTTCTTTTGACTCACCCCAACATTTTAAATTAATATATCATCTGTTTAATTTATTTTTCATTTATGTTTACACTTGATTGTTGCATTTGTTTTTTTTCATAATTGCCATTCATTGAATTTCATTTTTCGTCTTATACTTAATATTTTATGCATTTGTTTATCCACGGATGTCTAAAAACATAATAAGTGTATTAAGACAGGAAGTGTGAGGAAAGTGACTTGACAACAAAAACTCAATCATGATGAAATGGAATAATTATGGACGTTACAGAAATAATATGATGAGTGTCCTACCGTATGAAAAAAAAATTAATGACCTTTGTGGAAATAAAATGAATTTGTTTTTGTACATTAGTACTGGTCCTTCACCCATATTGATAATCAATTTTTAAATCTAAATCCTTCAAATGAATATTCGGAGAGGCCAAACATAACAAGATCAATCCCTTTAAATCCGCGGATTCCAACAGAAAAACGAATGTTTGAAAATAATTTACAACGCTCGCTCACCGGACCGGTTTGGTTCTTGTTGAAGGTGGATTTAAATTCCATAAATTAATCCTATTTTTGCAAGGAGTCATTGATCCCTTGACCCCTGGAGTGGGTTTGTTCAGCCTTTTATCATGTTTACATCAAAACTTTTCCCCGAGGCAACGATCTGTCAGACAGATGAATGGTCCCAAGCACCGCTCGTTACTTTGTGGAATTTGTAATTTTTGCACACTCAATCAATCAATCAATAGTTTATTTCTCACATAATTGGATACATAGAGTATTTACAACTAATATGAGTGAAAAATGGGTCCCTGCAAAGCTACGCTTGAGCGCAAATCAGAGCAAAAATCAGACAGTCTGTGTTAATTAAAAAAAATTAATAGATCATTTCAGTAGCAGAGTTCAATCACTTCACCATTAAGTTAAGAACTTAAGTTGAAACTGAAAAAAATACTAATTAGGCCTACCATTGAAGATGGAAATAAGTATAAACTTTACTTTTTTAACCAACCATAAAATCAACTTAATATTAATAAACATATTTCGAATGGTATTTATGACATATTTCGATTTAGATGATTCTTTATTTATGATTAACTGTTAGATCGTAGATTTATACGTAATGTTAATATAAAAGTGTGATGAGTTGTTGTTGACATTGTCTGTAACCACTTGTTTGTTGATTAACAATATATTATTATTTTTTGATTTGGATTTTTGCGGACATTTGCCATCACTAATTAGTAAAAAAAAAGTTTCACGACGTTTCGGGATCTGGAATCTGATCCCGTCTTCTGGTGGAACAAAACCTAGATAATAAGATTAGTAACACATAGCCAGGATAACCTGGACAAAACACAGCTAAAACAGAGAACTGTAAAAGCAGTCACAAAAACACTGTGCTGAAAAGAAAAACAGTCTCAATCTCAGCTCAGCTCTGATTGGGTGTGGACGTGCTCTCTCGTGACTGGTGATTCTTGTGATTTCTGTTTTATTTTGTGTTCTTGTTTTTCTTTTCAGCATAGTGTTTTTGTGTCTGCTTTTACAGTTGTCTATTTTAGCTGTGTTTTTTGTCCAGGTTATCCTGGCTATGTGTTACTAATCTTGTTATGTTCTAGGTTCTGTTCCACCTGAAGACGGGATTAGATCCCGAAACGTAGTGAAACTTTTTTATTAATTAGTGATGGCAAATGTCCAGAAAAATCCAAATAAAAATATAAAATCACCATCACTAACAATAAATTTCAAACAATAAAATATTCTAATTCTTAACCTCACCTGGCGGCAGGCACTGGACCTTCTTCTCATCGTACACCGTGCCGTTGGTGCAGGCCAGGACCAGGACCTTGAGGTCGTGGTTGTCCGGCGAGCTCGTGCACTGGTAGAACAGGTCGCAGTGTCGCGGGTGTCTCCGGAACCCCGTGGGGCACACGAGGTGGAACTGCCCCTCCTCGAGCGTGGGGCAGGAGGCGTCCGTGCCCGGGGGGTAGGTGGACGGGGAGTCAGTAGACATCGGCTGCGTACCTGTGTACCGGATTCTTAGTTTAAAAAAAATATACAGGGTGTCCGGATATTATGGTAAAATATTTTAGTTTCAGGTAGTAGAGGTAAGAATAGGAAAAAATGTTTATATAAACATAGGTTCTAAAATGCTTTGTTTTCCTTCTGTGTGTCTGTTTGTGATTTTTACATATTTAATCATATCTCACGAACCTCTGAACGCATCATCTTCAAACTTGGTATGTGGATGACCGCTATTAAGACCTATTTTTGTTACAAGTATCAAATTTATACTCATCTGCATGCAGGCCCTACCATTTCAAACTGGCGACTGTTTTTTGCTTTCAAAGCTAAATATCTTAAAAACCGTGAATTTTAGAAAAATTATACAAGAGTCAAAAAAGTTGAAAAATTTAATCCAATTAACAGTGACATTAATATTATGATGATCGAACAATGATTAATGGAGAAATTATGAATTTTCCAAATGAAAACATACTAATTTCAGACAGTATGTTCTAAAAAACCGTGTTTTTAATCAGAAAAGTTAATATTTCTCCTTTATTAGTGGTCCGATCATCATAATCTTAATATCAGCGTTAATTCGATCGAATTTGCAACTTTATTGTCTCATGTATAATTTTTTTTAAACTTACGGTTTTCAAAATATCTAGTTTTGAAAACAAAAACAGTCGCCATTTTGGAACGGTACCAAGTAGAAATTCGATACTTCTCACAAAAATAGTTCTCAATAGTGGTCATATATATACCAAAATTGAAGTTTATACGTTAAGGGGTTCGTGAGATATGATTAAATATGTAAAAATCACACACAAGCACAGACGGAAAACAAAGCACTTTAGGACCTATGTTTATATAAACTTTTTTTTCTTACTTTTACCTCTACTGTCATATACCACAAAGTATATTAAAACGAATTTTCTAAAACAGCGTTATTAAAACCTAGGGATAACTTATGGTTGCAGTTTTTAGTTATTAAGTTTATTTATTAAGCATCAAATTCACTCAGTATATACTTCCTCCCAAACCATGATTAACAATACAAGTGTAAATAAGAGGGTGTTTCCCAAGAGGGTGAGTATCTCTGGGCTGTGGGCAAATTGGTAGTCAGCAACAAGAAACAACTGGTCTACTTGGGACTCGGGTGGTTCGACTACCCTGATAGAAATTGGGTAACACAACGGTTTTCGTTACAATTCATATAATTTTCGTGATCAGGATTAAACACATCTACCATGAAATTACTTTTTACTAGATTTCGATTCATTGCGAAAACTTATTTATGTAGGATTCTTGTTTAAAAGTTTAAGCTAATTAATGATTCCCTAAAAATGCTTAAAAACAAATAATAAAATACATGGAAAAATCCAATAACTATTAAGCTTTCGATGAACAACAATGATATAAAAATATTGTAAAACACCAATGATTAATTGTTTTAAAAATGTTATTTTATATATAGGTTTTTTTAACAAAAACTAAAAATGGTAGTAAATCGTAATGTATAAAAGTTATACCTTAAATTACGTTTAACCATTTAGTTCCAATATCGTATTGATAAAAATTTTAATCTTCTGAAAATTTAAAATCATTTTTACAGCTACATAACTGCATAAAGGGAGAACAAACTATTAAGAACAAACAAATGTAAGTATGAAAGGGTGCATAATATGAAATTATGTTTACATAAAGTAAATGTGCAAACGTAAGTCATACAGTTGTTAAAGTTTGTAATTTTATTCTAGTTACAAGTATGTATGTACTCTCACAATGATCCTATTTTTAATTATAATTTACGTACTAAAGATTTATCTATATACTCGAGATTTATGAAGCTTATATTGTTAAAATGTTTAAAAACGCAATATATTGAAAAAGGCGTAGGATCGGAAATAAAACTAGTCGACCGGAAGTGAAAAAAACGACCATCCGGAAATCGGAAGCGATAATGAGGAACAATAAAGCTGTGTAAGCAAACATTGTTGAAATAGAGAATAACGGTACAAAATATCTCATATTGTTCTTTATATAATAAGTGAGGTAAATAAATGATTTGCATATATCTTCATATTTAACCAGATAATATGAATCACTTCAGTGACTTTAAAATGAATGTTCATCACCAAAACATTAAGATAGATTTTTATTTGAGTTTGACGAAATTCATATTACTATCTTACTGTGATAGAATATTTATTAAACTTTAAGCCGTATGCTTATTCTACTTTACTTGCCTACTGTACTTATTAAATACTTTGGATAAACTTAAGAAATACTCCACGGGATTCGTTGAAAACCTTAGTAGAAAGTGAATAAAAAATTTACCTAGGCAACATTCTGCTAATTTGATACTAAAATACATAGTAGAAATATCTTGGAGACCAATGGACTTAAAGAAATTACTTAAATTACCAAAGTGTTTGTCTTTTCGAGCTAAATCCAATGCTGAAAACAATAATTGGATAAATATAATTTTTGCAATGTGAAAACTCAAAAAACCCATATTTGGGGGTAAAATGGAGACTAACTCACTTTGGATATGTCGATCTGGCTGGTTTACGAACTCGTCCAAAAGAACATAGTTTTCACATAAATACTAATATGACTGCTGAGGTTACTCTAAACAAATATTTGTTGCCCATTCTACTACAGAAATGGAAATAGTTTGTTCTAGAGGAAATTTCCTAAATTAGATTTTTTGAGTTTTTTATATAAAGAAATGTATTAAATGGTTAAATTTTGGTTCACACATTTAAATTCTGTTTTAAAAAACAATCTGTTATTTTGAAGCATTGCGCTATGTCCACTGGTTCTTGAGATATTGAAAACAATACACAAAGTAAATTATCCCCATTTTACCCTCTATTGGAAATAATAATAATTCTATATCTCGATTATTTCTAATCATATTTGAAATAAACTTGATTTGTGGCATCCTCTGATTGATATGTATTTTATTTTAGCATGAAATTAAAAATTTAAACTTTTATTTGGCAGAAAACCTGGACTCTTATTCTCCGTATTATCTTCATGGGGAAAAATATCCTTTTTTCTTGACGAATTTTGACTGTTTTTGTACCTCTTGGTTTGTGGCTTCGTAGAGGTCAGATAACTGATTATTGATTTAAGGCCTCGCAATTTTTAAACAACTGTTGCAGCAGACCTGAATACTTATTCCCCATACGAGTATTGATCTTTGTGGGCATTAAAAAATATGTTTCATCTTGCTTATGTTGAATTAAAATATGTTGTATGCATTTTAAATTGGCTAAGATGCAGGTTTGCTGTAACTGAGGTATTTTACATTTGAATTTAGTCTAATATATATTAACCAAACAAGTAAAATATTGAAAAGTGGATAGCAATTAGCGGTTAGGACTTGCATTAAAACCAATGTCATACTTCATACTGTAACGATACTGCAGTATACATATTCTGTATTTGCAGTACAGTATAAGGTATAGCATGATTTCGTTTCAAATTCGCACAACTGTATAATGTCTACCAATTAGAGCTCACCATTCTCTGTCATTTCACATTACTTCTCTGTTTAACCACCTGTTTTAGTAATTATTTTATATAACTATAACTTCAGTCCAACAATAATATCACAACTGTTCAGGATGGCTATCATCTCAACTACCATAGCCCTAGCAGTTTTGTTTCTTCCGCTCATCATGGTACGTGTATCGCGCTTTATTTTTATTTTCAAATGACATTCTGTAGGAAGCCTTATGTTTATATCATTTATTTAAGATAGGAATATACAGGTGTAATATCAAAGTCTTATTGACATACCTAAATATCATAGATAAATGTTAGTATCCGATAAACCGAGCATTGTTTGGTAAAATTAAATTTTTAACAGTTCATCTCATTATTGATAGTATTAGTAACATTATATCTATGCATATTATATGAATTTCTCAAGCAACCTTCATTCCACACGCTCAAACAAGCATATTATTCATGATTGATTATGTAGTTTTAATTGAAATTCGTAAATCTGAAATATCTACCTCAATTAATTTTGTCTTTCAAGAATTATGTTTTATGAATAAACAAATTTGTTCGAGTATAAAGACTCCCGTCAACTCATATTTCAAGTGATACTTTCATTGTTTTAAACCAAGTAGGCCTAATACCCAAACAGATTATAAAGAGTATTTTACTGTAGCACATTTTAACGGTTCTAAATAGCACAATCTGCTACAATTTGTGGGCGTTTGGCCGCGGGTAACTGTGGCGGTGAGCCGCGGTAGTTCCCCAAGCCGCCACGCGCGCCGCTAGGAAGACAATCCAAAGCACGCTGGAACTGTGTGAGAGAGCCGGGGCGAGCTAGGGGGGGGGAGGGGTTACGTCACCACCGGCTCGCCTTCCCCCTCACCCTCACCGTTCTCTTTCACCTGTTCGCAACTTCTCGCACCTCTCGCCTTTGCTATCCGTGGAGTCGTCGTTTCGCGGGCGAATTTCCGGTCACACGGGTCATTACTCTAGCTCGTCGCAGGTCAATTTATTGTCAGCTAATAAATCACCACTCTAGAGGTTTTAAGCAAGCGATTGTTTTTGTAATATGCGTTATACAGTAAAATTATATTTTCCGAGTATGAAATCGTTACCGTTTCAAACAATTATGTTGTAGTCAAACATATTTTGGTTTATTTAATTATTAAAAAATATGTAATATAAAAAAACATTTCGATGAAAAATTGCTTTAACTTGTATTATGTATCAGCTGCTTCAAGCTATCCATCGTAAGCGAAGCCACGGGCAACTGCTAGTAAATTTCAATAATAAACATATCCTGTGATAAAATTTCAAGTTACGATGGTAAATCAAAATAATTATTGAATTAATTGGTTCATTTGATTATTACTTGTTTTTGAGTTTGATATTCTCATTAGGTGGTATCATGCATGGTTACTAGAAAATAGATACCGTGGGTAGTATTAGCGTAGACCGCATTCGAAATGCATCCCAAGTAGTTGGGTACAAACTTTATTTTGTAGGTAATCTCGTTGGTGGACTCATGCTGCAGATGCAAATCAGAATTGGATGGTCCCAACCTCGTATTTGGAGAGCCCAACGACTCACAGGAGGGCGAAGAATCCGAGAGCTATGGCTGGTCCAGCACCAGCGGTAAGAGGGAGTTATCCAATAACCGGGGCTATTGTCAGTTTTCAGTACCCCACATAGCACAGTCACATCAACTAGATGTCTAATAGATGTACCTCATGTTAAACCACACACGTCTATTAAACGTGACCGTTATAGACGTCTAACGTCTAATAGACATTCCTACAACGTTCAAATGTCACCATTATCGACCTTATATCAACATTCTACGTGGATGTAGAATAGATGTTCAATAGATGTTAATCACACATCCATATATTGACATCTACAGAACATCCAATTAACATACAAAAAGTAACGAATAACAAAATTGTAATGATAATTATATAAAAAATCCATAAAGTGTAATAAAAAAAATCTAAGTAAGGATATGCATTTGTACATAGTTTCTACACACATTACCACAGTGCAAATTCTGTTGACCTCTGTTGGGATTTGAACCCGGGACCTTAACCTTCGTATGCTGAGCCTGTATCCACTACACCACCAGACCTGATAACTACAATAGGGCAAAATCTCATCTTAACTACTGCTTTGGTGGTAAACATTATAGGATCCAAATGTAGTGCAGAGAAAACCTTTAAGGACTGAGAACGAGTTATAAAGTGCCTCCTTGTTACTTTTTTCCCCATTCACTCTTTAGTAATATTTTTTCAGTAAACAACTATTTTAAAAAGTGTAATGACAAAAACTTTTTACCTAAAATTTACCTCGTCTAATTGTTTAAATACTATTTTATTCTATTCTACTCAAATCGATGTAAAGTAATTATAAGCTCAATGCGAGTAGTTAAAAGAGTAATGTGGTAAGTGTATACATGAAATTTCAAAATAACGTGAAAGTGAAATACCCCCGTTGCAGCAGATATGCATACTCGGCTAATTTCTAAGGCAAAAGAACATAGTTCAATCAAGGCCACACTACACTATAGTGTGGCCTTGGTTCAATCGAACATAATGAGATTTGACTTGATTTTGACATTAAATCTCATCTAGATGAAGCCGCAAACCAAGTTTTATTATATTGAGAAATAAGCGAGATATAGGCCTAGAATTTTACTTATTTCCTATAAGGTTGACATTGGGGCAACGTACTGTGTTTACCACTTTCAGTAACCAGTAACCAATGGACATAGAGCAATGATTCAAGGTACTAAATTATTTGTTTTTTTTTTTTTAGCTGAAGCCAAAGGTGCTAACCAAAATATTATAATTATTATTATTTTTCTATGTGAACACCACCTACGGTGAATATGTGAAATGGCAAACTCATGTTAAGTTGCCGCCAAGTTGTCATAACTATCAGGAAACAGCTTTGCCTAGACAAAGAACTGCAAATGTGTGACAAATTTGCTAGTGAAAAGTTGCTTTATCAGACGAACAGCAAATGAAGGCAACTTTGCCGAAAAACAACCTGTTATGTGGGCATAGTGAGGTAAACAATAACAGATTAATTTGGGATTCAAACCAATAAAACTGTTAAGTTTTTTTATTATTGTCGTCATCAGGGAAATAAAATATAATTAAGGAAATAACGTCGTTACATTTTTATTTCAAAAAAGTTTAATTGATATTCTGTTCTTAGCGATATTGTTTTTATTGACGAAAAATATACTCATTTGTACTATATACCAGGGCCATATTCTTTAGCCCTGCTATATACTTGGTTTATTATTTTCGGCGATGTCTATACATCGTCTATTAAATGTTTTTACGTTGACGTCATATACATGTACGACAACGTCTAATTGACGCCATTTTTACATCCGCGTTAGATGTCTTTTTGACATGATATCGCAGATGTCTAATAGATGTACGAATATTGACCTAGACGTTAATGTAACTTGCAAGCCCTTACATAGACGTTGTATAGACGTTATGTGCTGTATGGGACCGTACGTACTGAACACAAATAATGAAGAAACCGGTTAGATTGGTTTTTGCTCTTTTGCGAAGAAATAATAGGATTAAACCCTTTATTTGAGCCCAATTTTTTATCCTAACACAAATGACACTGAGCTGTCATATAACTGCTGGATGGCTAAAATAGTTTAAGTTTTCAAACAAAAATATGAGACGGTCAATTTTATTGTAATCGGACAGAAGATAACCTTCCTCAATATCGAAACGATTTGAAAGCACATGCTGTAACAACATAGTAACATTCCAGACTTGACAAGGTCCAGTTGAACCCCTATAGCCTCCAAAGGATCGACAGTAATTCGGTCTGGAGCGTTTTGACCACTGATTAGTGTTAAAATATTGTCCTTCTTTATAACATTTTTAAATGATTTGTATTTTTAATATAGTATTAATTTTCTGCTAAATCATGATCAATGGACTCGAACTATTCAAAATAAAGACAAATAAATATACACCTGAAAATGTAATCATATGTTCATAGTTTCATTACAAAAATTCCCTACATTAGGGTAATTGTATTAATTTAGGGTAATTATTATGCAACTTTTGAGTATTTTCCACACAAACAGGGTAATTATAATTTTTTTAGTGAAATATAAAAAACATTATTAGACATTAGACAACGTACTGACTTTAACACATCCAATATCTAAGTAACGGATTGATGTAGATTAATAATTTAAAATGCTTAATAGTTTATTTTTTAAACTGAATCCAATTTATATGATTAAATTGACATAAAATTAACAACAAGTATTATATCCTAAAAATAAATTTCATTATTTTATAAAAACCTTCTTTAAATTTAACCAATTGTACTGGTTATCGAACTCGAAGTAATATTTGTCGCTCTTTACACATATATGGCAAATTTCATCGCGATCGGACCTTTTTTACGAAAGCTACAGGACAGGTACACGTAAATATAATCTAAAATTACTCGAATTACAGGGTTATACTTGTTACATAACAGTAGCATTTACGCCTGTTAAATTAATGTCATTTGCGAATATATATATATATATATATATATATATATATATATGCGGTAAATATATTTTCCGTAAAAGGTACATCAATAGCTGGGTGGTTAACGGTTCTTCAAATAAAAAATCCAGGGGAAACGTTCTCTCAATGTCTTTTACTAAATCGTACATCAGAAACCCGCCAGAGAGCAGCAGTAGCTGATTCCCACATATAAGCCAATATGGATAAACCTTTGTGGAATAGCTCGCCGAAATGATGCCATTAAATTTTGAAGCAATACTTATAAATTCCTATAGGCCCTACCTATAAATTTAATGCCTATAAATTCCTATATATATGTCCGTTAACACGATAACGGCTGTAAATATGGCCCGATCTTTATAATATTTGGAACAGACATGTAAAGTGGCAATCATTCGGACACGTTCGTAACCCCCTCCCCCCCCCGACCCACCACGGTCCCGATGGAACCGTAGGAAGTGGGGAAAAGGGGACCCCCAAACACGGGTCCATGAGTTTTACCTAGAAAAATAAAAATAATCCAATTTTTGTCTACACTATTGAATTCATCTCAAAAAACAATCAATTCAGTATTTTGAATCATTACAGCAATGATACAAAATATTGATTGTCCATTTGTTACCGAGATATTGAAAGTGTAAGCACAGTATGTTGTCCAATGTTAACCTTATAGGAAATAAGTCAAATTATATTTATCGTTTATTTCTCAACATATCTTAATACATTTTTAAAATAAATATAAAACATAATACAACTTTATAAATTACTTAATAAAACATTAACTTAATAAAACACTGTATGTCAATACAAATATACAGTGATGTACAAACCCTCTAGCCCGATGTGTTTTAGTCATGTATTTAGTCATGTATTTAGTTAGTTATGTATTTATGTCATGTGTTTAGTCATGTAAATACATAACCTTAATATTAAAATGTCAAAATAATTAGTTTTTTTCTCTTTTTACTAATCATTGAAGCTCCTACAATATTACCAGTTCTTTCCGAATGCATCAGTTCAACTACTCATGATTATAATGATAAAACCGTGTCAAAAGGTACGTAATATTTTTTAACTGTGAAATTTAATTAATGTAACGTTTATGTTGCAGGGCATAAAAGAGGAAGCTATTTGAGTGCTGGAAAAGAGGGCCCTTTCCAGCCGGTCAAAGGAAAGGCCCTAAATGTAAGGAGTTCTCCTGGTAACGTTTTCTTTAGGGCGTAAATGAACCAATGTCTGTGTAAAATTTAAAGAAAAAAAATAATTAAATTTTTACATATAAATATTTGTTTGGATAAAAAAAGATATCCAGTGAAGAAAACCAATTTAAGAGATTATCTGAAATTTAATACCTAAAGCCTTACGCATAATACTGAAAAAGTGAATTTAAACCAACATTCCAACCTTTAAGGAATTTTGTTAAATGAATTCACTCGAATTTTTTTGAGTAATTAATATTTTTTATTATTACATTTTTATATTAGAAACCAAAAAAAACAAAAAAAAAACATAGTCTGGCCTCTCTAACACACAGTGGTCAGTAATAAAATAAAATAATCTTATGCAATCACTGATATTCTCATGATAACATAATGTTTCGTTCCTCAGGTCATTAAGAATGCAGCCAGATTAATCAAATTGTCATTCTATTGTGGCAAGACAATTGATTGAATAACAGGTCCCACTTAGTTTATTTTTAAAATGTTAGTTTTTAAGACTGTACCTGAAAACTCAACAAATCAACAATTCCTTGCAAGTTATAACAATGGTAATTTAGGAAAAATAATCTTACTGGTAATAACAAATTAAAAGAAAATGAGTTAAAATAGCTGTCAATTTAGGCACAAACAAAACAAAAATTAAATGATGAACAAACGAAGTGAAGTGAATCTATGTATTCACATTAATTCAACATTATATGTCACATTAAATCTTTAAAATGTTTTAATCACATTAAATCTATAATGTCACATAATTTGACATTAAACTTGTAAGATAAAAATTTATTTGATAGAAATGGAAATTTTAAGAAATATTGATTAACCAAATATGAGATGTAAAATTTGCTCAAAATAAAATTGGTTATCATTATTATTTTAAATCATAGCTATGCTTTTTGTTTTATTTAATGATTTTGTTTTTTATTTAAAAAATACCCAACAATTAATTGATACATCCTAATTATAAGAAAAATATGTTATAATTTATTTTCATCTAGTTCAGAATTGGTTTTGAAATCATGCAAACCAAACCATATTTGATTTATTTAATGATGGGGACTATATCAGATATCAAGGTGGCAATGGACATATTGACTTTTTTAAGATATAATTTGCTCATTTAAGAAGTAAATAAATCACTCAAGTAAATACAAACTCCCAGCCGTTTCCTCGAATCCGTCCTAGTAACTATAAATATTTTCAATTATAATAGTGATTTTGAGAACTCCAAAAATATGCTTTCAGAACTCATATCAGGTAATATTGGAATAATATCATCCTAGGAAATTTTCCCTATAGAATCTTACAGCAAGATCTATGCCCGGGACCATCATAACCTTTAGTTTTTGGCTCTGAGTAGCAAAAAACACAATTTGTTTGTTTATATACGTTCGTTTACATATATGGCGTTCGTCTACTAGCGGCCGTAAAATGGTCTGATCTTAATGAAATTTGGCACAGATATGTAATGTTGGAATCAATCGGACGAGTTTGTGAACCAGACCAATCGGACCACCGGAGGAGAACCCCCCCAAAATTGGGTTTTCGAGTTTTTTTTACATAGAAGAATAAATATAATCAAATTTTTGTTAGCACCACTGAATTCAGATAAGAGAAAACCCACAATTTAGTCTTTTGAATCATTGCTCTATGTCCATTGGTTACAGAGATATCAAAAGCGGCAAACACACAGTACGTTGACCCTATGTTATCCTTATGGGAAAAATACATTTTTGAGCTGGCTGAAGGCTACAGACAAGCTACACTCTTTCGGTCTATTCATGACATCACTAGTTTAAATTTTTGGGTTAAATATTAATAAACCTATGAATCTATTATTCTAGTACCTAGTGGACTGAGCCTTGATTCAAGGCCACACTACACTGCTTGATTGGTATTATTTCATGTTTATTCAATCACTATAAATTGTTTCAGTATCAGGATAGGGGGAAATCCGCTAAAAATCATTACATTAAACATTATCATCATCATCATTATCATTATCATCATTGGGATCATCTGTTCGATTCATAGAAAAAGCTACAAAACATCAATGTTTCAAAAAGGATTAATGTTGTTTTCAGGTTCTTGGAGATTCTGTATACCGGACCGGACCCGAATAAGCGGAATATTGCAATACAATTATTTTATTAATAGGCCCTATATTTTAAATTAAATCTTTAGATGTTGATCTTCAAAACTGTAAATTATATAAACTTGCCAAACAGTGTGGAATCTCCCACAGCTGATCAGATGTTCTTTTTTACATTTCCGCTTCTGTCAAAACAAACTTTATTTCGAAACAGCTTTTCGTGCTTTTTTCAAGTTAAATTGCCTAAATAAAAAAATCTTAAGCCAATTTGTAAATCTGCACATAGCTCCATATGATTTAATGTATAATATATGGGGTAAGTCTTAAAATAAAAGAGCCTTATCGTCTAAAAAGATTTTTATGTATCATATTAATAATAAAGAGATATATTAGCGGTCCCCACTTCCGTTTGTTTATTTTCATTCTTCCGTCAGATTTAACATTGAAACTTAAGAAGTCTTGAGTGTGTAAGTCATAAGCGATTTAAGAAACGAGAATTGGGCAAAAAACTTTCCAATTCTTAAATCCCTTTAAGATCTGTCCCTTGAGCTTTCAAAGTGTCAATATTAAATCTGATAGCGAAATCTGATAATTTTATCACAGATCTAAGCATCACAACTAGCCTGACTATAAAAAATGCCTTCTGAACCGTGGGAAGGACGGGTGAAACCGCTAGTTGTGATGTTATTTACAGTTTGGAAGATCGTAATTTTATTTATGTTGTATTTAACTCAATGTATATTATGTTTTTGCCTTTATTCAATAAAGTCTATTTGGTTTGATCTTATTTAATTTTGTTATTTGGCACCTCTAGTCCATTTACGAAAGTAAAAATTCTAAATGAACTCATAGATTGTTCAAGGTAGAGCATAAAATCACATTTTAGCGAATTTCCCCTACAGGGAAGAAGCTATTACCGTAGGTCTCATGGCACTATAACTATAACCACTATAACTTTTCGTTTTGGGGCCCCCAGAAGCCAAAAACAATATTCGTTCAAAATTATATATATATATATATATATATATATATATATATGTGTCTGTGAGCACGATAGCGCTCGCAAAAATGGTCCGATTGGAATGAAATTTGGCACAGACGTGTAAAGTAGTCATTATTCGGACGAGTTCGTAAACCAGCCCGATCGAACCATTGGAAGGGGGGGTAAAGGGGGATAAACCCCCCCAAAAATGTGTTTTTTGAGTTTTTTACATAGAAAAATAGAGATTATCGAATTTTTGTTGGAACCATTGAATTCAGCTCGAAAAAACAAACAATTTAGTAATTTGAATCATTGCTCTATGTCCATTGGTTGCCGAGATATTGAAGGTGGTAAACACAGTACGTTGTCCCAATGTTAACCTTATGGGAAATAAGTAAAATTCCATATCTCGGTTATTTCTCAACGTATCTTGTTAAAACTTGGTAAATAGCTTCTTCTAGTTCAGATCTACTAAATATTGAATTAAACCACCCAGTTTTTATATACCTGTAGCAGCAAACCTGCATACTCATTCCCCATGTTATTCTTATGGAGCTTACCAAAACATGTCAAATCTTGATATGTTGGATTGAAGTATGTTGTTTTGCATTTGAAATTCGCTAAGTATGCAGGTCTGCTGCAACGGGGGTATTACTCTTTTATGGTTTTCTTAAGAGTTAGAACAGCTAGGGTAGAACAACTTGTAATTGTAACTATGCCTAATATTCAGTACTTGAACAAATTAAATTACTCGTTTTTTACAGAAACTTAAGAGAAAATAATTATAGTATAAAACTGTTAACGAATCGGCATCAGCTTTTGATCTAGTCCAATACTTCAGACTCCTGTTGCATTCACATACAAGATACTAAGCATATATTAAAGATGGAAAATGGTGACGATTTCGATTGGTCACACCAATTGCCATAGGGCCCAATGAGAGCCTAGCAGGATCAACAGGAAGGATGTTCCGCTCAGGTCAAAATTGTTGTGTGTTTAAAAATTTGTTAATTTCTTGAAAATTTTCATTAAAAATAATCTTCCTATGAACTCATAATATTTCATTTCCTGCAATTCTTTAAAATATTGAGTGATTTTTGAATTTTACTTTGAGATTTTATTTTCTACAAGGTGTTCTGCAACATTCGATCTCTCTGATCAGTTGTTTTTCCGAGATGATATGTGGTTCTTGGGTCTCTTGATAAAATAAACAGATGCCCAATGTAAAAAAATTATCACTGTCGCTACAGTTGATCTCGTATATTTTGGGTGTATCGAATATGTTGCAATCTTCTATTTTTAAATTTTATATTCTGCTCATATTGCTTTTAAAAAGCTATTTTGACCCCGTATGTCTTGAATCTGTTTGTTACTTTCTGTGTATTTGCTGCTGTTAAGTCAAATACTGCAAATTTCTTTGTTGTTTCTTCTTATCCATTTAATGTGGTGTTTATCGGAGTTTTTCTTGGTTCTTCATTTTTCGTTGTATTTTCTCTCCAATATCATCAGTCATATTACTTGGAATTCGATTTTCTCTGCGATGATTTTTATTGTGTTTGTGGCGGGGTTTGGTCATACATACCATTTTGATTTTTGGATAGTTTGGTTTCACACTAATTCTTAGGCTTTTTTTGTTGAAGTAGATATCGGTGATTTTTACGTGGATCTTGTTTCTGGCGTCTCTGTAAGATACTTCTGATTTTGCCTGTATGTTAACACTGAATTACTTCTTGATTAGGATGATACGTGTTATTCGATTCGTGAAATCGATCGCCATTTTCCATCTTAAATGTATATTAGGCCCTCATATAAACAGGCAGTGACTATATGAAGGCTCCCTACATAACTGCATGATGGGAGAACAAACTATTAGGAACAAACAAATTTAAGTATAAAAGGGTGCATAATATGAAGTTATTTTTACATAAAGTAACTGTGCAAACGTAAGTCATACAGTTGTTAGAGTTTGTATTTTTATTCTCATTACAATTATGTTTATACTCTTAAAAATATCTTTCTTCTTCTTTATAATCTATCGACTAAAGATCGATTAATTTGCACGAGATATATCAAGCGTATATTGTTAATATGTTAAAAAACGCAATTTATTGAGAAAGACGATGGAACGGAATTGCAAAACACGACCATCCGGAAACCGGAAGCGATAATGAGGAACGATATAGCTGTGTAAGCAAACATTGCTGAAGTAGAGAATAACGGTACAAAATACCTCATAACGGTTTTTATATAATAAGTGAGATAAATAAATAAATTGGTAAATATTTTAATGTTTAGCCTGATATGAAACACTTCAGTGACTTTAAAATGATTTTATATTTCCAAAACATTAAGAGGGTTTAGTATTTGAGTTTAATGAAGATTACATTACTATCTTACTGTGATAGGAACGTGATACAACTTTTACTGTATGCTTATCCTAATTTACTTGCCTACTGTATTTTTCTTTTTACGGATTTATTGAACTGCATTGAATTCATTTAGTCCTCCTTATTTTAAGAAATTCCTATTCATTTCTATTTCTATTCATATTTCTATTCACATTTCTATTCTATTTTCCTATTTCTATTTATAACGTGTGATGATATGTGACATCCATATTATTGCTATTAATGTCTGCAGGCTGCTCATAGATTATTTATAAATGTATAATTGATACAGCATATATTTTTTGACTGAGTAGGATATTTAGGCGTTCACAAAAAAAGAAAATTCATTCAGAGAGAAGAACCCATTACTTGAGTAAATTATTGTTCCAATATACAAAAAGGTCTTCTGGGTTTTCTAAATAATGTTTTCGAAAACCACAATATCATTTTTTTTTACAAAACATTATGGTGATAACAGTCACTTATAAAAAATTATTTAATATTATAAACTTCTTATTTGCACTTTAACCTTTTACAAATTAACTGATTACCTACTTGCGGTCATTTAATGAGGTATTGAGACATATGAAAGGTTGAAATGAAGTGTATAGTACAAGCTATATTGCGCAAGTTATTTAGATAAAGGCATTTATTTTTATGATATAACCTGCATCAGTTTTAATATAAATAATCTGAATGGTTTTTCTTACGTTTCAAGTTGAGTCAATATTTTAATGTAACACTACGTAAGATGTTTTAATCATAATTTTATAAACATAAACTATGTACTTTGTAAACATTTAACACGTTTTTTAAATGACTAGCAGCGTTAAATATGTTTTAACGCAGAAGTAAGGTACCTTTATTACGATTATCAAAAGAATTTTTTTTCATAAACTCTTTAATAATGGAAAACTTGCCACTGCAAACTCTATTGTACCTACAGTATTTAAATATTGCACCATTATCTTTAGTTGTGAGCATAAAATATAACGCTTCCGTGGAATCATGGATGGATTTTAGCGAATTTCCCCCTATAGGGAAGTAGCTATTACCGTAGGCGGCACGGTGAGACTTAAGCGCGGGACCACCGTAACTTTTCATTTTGAGGTCCCTAGACCCTAAAAACACCGTTCGTTCATTTTCATATATATGTATATATATATATATATATATATATATATATATATATATATACCTGTCCGTAGGCGCGATAACTTTTGTAAAAAATGTCCGATCTTGATGAAATTTGGAACAAACGTGTAAAGCGTCATTCATGACTTCGAGTTCGAAAACCAGCAAGATTGGTTTACTCTAAGAAGGTTTTTTTCACAAAATAAAATTTATTTTCAAGATTTAACACCTTTTTACTAATTTTATTAAAATTTAATTGTTAAAATTGAATTCAGCTTAAAAAAACAAACAATTTAGCATCTTGAATTATAATTCTACGTCAATCCGTTGCTTAGATATTGGATGTGCTAAACACAGTACGTTGTCCAATATTATTTTTTATTTTCCCTCCAAAAGTACAGCTACCCTGACTTAAGAGATTTTTAAAATACAATTCTGAACATATGATTAAATTTTCAGGTGATGAATATTCCATGTGTGTTTATTTTGAATAGTTAAAAGTTCATTGATCAAGATTTTGCAGAATGTACGTACTATATAAAAAATTCAGTTTCTTTAAAAGTAAATAAAAAGAATAGGTGTAAATATAATATTATTATATAGTTTAAAACCAGCTATAAAAATTGAAAACAAAATTTTGCTTGGTAATACTTTAAATGAATTTTAAAAAATATTGGCAATTTTACATGAAATTAAACTAAATGTAACCTGAGCTTTGGATGTTACATTTCACCCTTATGTTTATGTTAATTGCAGTGGCCCAGTCCAAGATTTAAATTAAAAGAAAAAATGCCGGCTGGCTGTAAATGGCAGGGATAACCCCATCATCCCTGCTGTTCTGTTAAACATCTTGGGATTTTATTTACAAACCTATAATAATTAATTTTTTTTTATTAAAAAGAACATTTTGGTGAAATGATCCTCGATTATACAATCAACTCTCACCAAATCGGTTCTCGAATTATTTTAACATCAGTTTAGGTTTGTAGAGTAGGAGTATTAGAAGGAATGCAAGTTAGTACGCAACAGTCAATTAATTCCTCAGAGTAAACAGTTAAACAAGTTGAATGGTGCGCAAGTTGACTGTTCTCAACAATTGGGAATCAGCTCATCCTTACAACTCAGGAGCGGCCTGGCGTAGAAGTAGAACATGGGACTTCGGCTCCCAAGGTCCCCGTTCAAAACTGATTGGATAGTTGAGCGGATAAAGCGCTCACCTCATAAACTGGGGGTTGCCGGTTCGATTCCTGACAGGATCGAAACTGGGTCCAGTTGCCATTTGTCAGTGGGCTATGAATTAATGATGCTATCTAACAAAAGGTCGCCATTAGATAGTAACCCGGGTTTGGACCGATCCCGATGAAAACGTTAAAAAATGCCACTGGCGTAGAAAGACACAAAATGACGTAGTTGGGCTCGAGAAACTAGCGGATCTCGCAGTTTGACTGCAGAACTAAGACCATACAAAATAATTTGATTGAGTTGTATTAAATGGTTTGTTTTGCAATTGTCCTAAGCGCTAGTAACGAGCGCACCGAGCCCTAGTAATCGGCCTAATAATCGTTAATCGGTGCGAGTAACGAGGTGAGGCTTATACATCAATTTCCCTCAGGTATTAATTTATCTCAAATATGAATTTGAATTACTTAAATGAAAATTATTTAATGTAAATTCATTTAATGTAATCCTAAATTATCATACAATTATAGATTATCTCAGAAAGTTGAAGAACCTAAAATTACCTCTATCACACGAAGATCAGTTTATAGGCTAAATCAAATTAAATTTGGGTTAGGCCCTACCTTCACATGTCAAAGTTTACCCTATGGACCTCTGCAATTCGATATCCAAGCGTACAGGTTACAATGTTTCAGAGAATGATTAAATTAGATTAGAATCATTAAGTTTAGGCAAGGCCTCACTAAAAGAACAGGCCTTGCTCAAGGCCACACTACAAATATAGGCCACGCTGTAGGACTTATGACGTCAAACAAGTATGGTCTGAAAGTCTGGCTCAGGACTCACACAGCTGTGCTGCTCATCAGTTACTTTTAAATGAAAACAAGAAAACGTAAATAAACAAGTAATATTTTTAAATGTAAACAGAAAAAACATAAACAAACAAGGGATATATGACATTTAGCAATAAAAAAATGTAAACATAAGATGTTAGTTCCCTGCCTACTTGTGTGACCTGGCGCAGCGCTGGGATCGCTGCGGCATGGCCTGTTTTTTCAGTGGGGCCTTGCCTTGCTTCAGAATTCTTTAAGTCAAAACAGTAGTCCGGCTGAGAGTCTTGCTCAGATATCACAGCTGTGCAGCTCATCAGTTTCTCTCAAAACAAAACATGACAACTTAAATAAACAAGAAATATTTGACAGTCAGTTGTTAATTATTCTCATATATAATGATCATGAATGATTAAATATACTTATTTAGTCCGTTCAACTATTCAACATATCCAAAACAATACAGTAGAGCGCCGACTATCCGAACTAATTGGGGACAAGAGGTGTTCGGATAACTGAATATTCGGATAATCGAACATGTAAAAGACAACATTTTAAAATTATATATGTAATGTAATTCTTAATAGTAAAAAGGCTAAAAAATTATCAAACAAAAATTATTCACTTAATTTTATTATCAAATCTATCAAAATACATTGATATCCCAGCGCAAAGGGAGTCTCGGTTGGTGCGCGAATTTGAATTGCTTGAGAATCATGTACAAAATATGAATTATTACGGCGTTTGGTTAACCGACGGTTCGGATGATCACGTTCGGATGATCGGCGCTCTACTGTAATTTTTATTACACATGTTAGATATGCTCACATATAACAAACAATTAATACCTTGCTACTTGAGCATTGGCCTGAAACTAAATTAATGTCGCATAATTATTTTGATTTTTCAGTCACATTTGTATATTTGTATACTTCGTGATATGGAATAAAGAAACAACAAAAAACTAAATTTAATGTTCCATAAATAACCACAGTGCAACACGAGTAACCGGTTACTCGTGTGGAGTTAAAAATAAAATTGTATTCTCTGAAGGATTACGAAGTAGTGGATATAACATTCATAGCGATCATATTACAACTGGCCGAGATATGCATAATGCACCCAGGGAATGATCGATTTCAGCTGCCACACTCTAGGCAATGACCGGAACGAGTAACCGGTTATTCTTGACGTAATGAAGGTGTTAAAACATCAAAACAAGAAATGTAAAAAGAGAGAGGCCTACAAATATTCCATAGCTACCAGAATGTGCTAATGTTTATAACATAATATGATAAAATATTTTTACTTCAAAACTTTAAATAAGTAATTGGACCATCTATAAGTTGTAGGAAATTGTAGTTCGGATCCCACGTTATAATGTAGGTCCCTAAGTTGCCATTGGCTGTTGGGCTATTAATTAACAGCCCTGTCTATGGGACTTGTCGGCCTTAATCAGTAACAAGACTAAAAGATCGCGCCACAATCATCTTTCATTCATCTGTCATTCATACAGTCATTCATGTACTTGGTTTAAAATACATACCTGAGTAGGTCGCCATTTCAAGTAATATCTATCTATCTAATGTTCTGATCAATACTTTCACTCAACTTTTAATTTACACTGTGATATAAAAGTGTATTTCTTGTAGCAGCTGTTATATGATAAATATTTTGTTTGTATGTTTCATTGTTTAGTCAATTTCAAAATATTTAAACCATTTAAATAGTTTTTTGTCTAGATTTTAATATTATACGAGTATAAACCTCATGACCATAATAGTAATAGGATATATTTATTCCAAGAACAGGTAAAACTTAACATGTTTATTAACTTATTATTAAATTAAAAATTTAGTCTAAATTTGTTTAAAAAGATAAATTATTAAATTGAGCAGGGATGTATTTAAATTTGTGTACTTTTGAGATTTACATTATAGGTAAACATTTTTTTAATTTTGTAGCTAAATTTTAAATTTTATAAATAAACAATTCATTTTATTATACCTAATTTAAAAAATATGATTTCATCACTCAATTGGAAGAAAATTTAACCTACTAAGTTACCTATGCTGAATGTTAACATTCATAAAATGTCTGAAAAGTAAAATTTAATTTAATAGACCTAAGTTATCTATCAAGTGATACTATTTGTTATCATTTTTTATTAACCTAAACTTAATAAAAGTTATCTTGAAACTTAAATTAAACTGTCCATTGATAACCAAACAAAAATATAATGTTTTTTGTTCTACTGTAACTGAAATTTCTTCATCTTTTCTTACAATAGCCTAAATAATCGGTTGTCGAAAGAATCAATTAACCCTTTCGCTGCCAAGAATAATTTTATATTTTGTTTCCATACTGCCATGGTAAAAATGCTGCTACAGTCTGAGAACTGCCTGGATGAATTAGCTTCTTTAGCGGTAAAATTCCGTTAAGAATCTGAATAGGCCTAAATGAATATTGCAGCATTCGATGTATTGAATTGAAAGAATAATTGACTATCTTTCATATTTTATCAAAAACCGAGACAGTAATCCTTAATGGAATCAATTTGATTATCTCAACAGCCGCCAACCGATCTGGTCGGCCGCAGGCAGTTCTCTCGATGAAGCTGATGTAGTCGGCTCTTGACAGCCAAAGGGTTAGTAGGTGTTAAGTTGATTATTATTATTGGATCAACGCTGAGGGCCTTTATAACTTAAACTTATTAATGCCTTTATAACTTCAATAAAGGCATTTGGCTATTTATTAAATTTTTTTCATTACCCCTTATTCTTATACGAAAACCACTGAGATCTACGAAAATCCTCGATTTCATTACATCAAAACAAATCATGATCAGATTCCTTTTCCAAATGTAAACAATGCTTTTCCGCACCAAACAATATTTTGCCTTGCCCGAACAAACGAGGTTGTATGTTGACAGTTAAACCAGCTGACTTTAACTAGAATAGGCTGTACCGTACAGACAATGATGGTTACAGAAAAGTAACTAAATAATGAAATTTAGGATGATTTTTAATAACTTTAGTGCTTATTTTCATTGTGATTAAAAGTATTGTTCACAAATCACCAAAAAAGTCCCATTTTGGGCTACGATGTTGCTTTAAATGTTTGGATTATGTCTCGCAAGTGAAACAACATCTTGCCATAAAATAGGCTAATTTTTTTACTAGTAGCATGGCTAGGCCTATCTCTAGTTATAAGGCTGTAGCCTTTGACCTGGCAACACTGCTTACTAAGGGTTTTTTGCATAGTAAAAACTGGTAAAACCCATTAAAGGGTGAGTTAGTTTCAAGTAAACAAAAAATAAAGTGGCATAAGAGAGTATGTATATAAACAAATCAGCTATTTAATAGCGCGGCCTTGTTACTAGAGATGGCTATGCTAGTAGTGAAATATACTATTTTAGCATGATTGTGTTTTAAATTTGTCGCCATTTGAATTATCGCTCTGCTAGAGTAGCGCACGATTCCGTGCGCTCGGATCCACTAGTTTTGTTTTATGTTAAGTGAAACTTCACTATCCTTAGGCCTATTCCTTGTTTTTTAAATTGAATGGGCCTGCTCAATGTTACCTCAATTTGATAAATAATACTATCACATAAAATATAACAATTTTCATTCGTTATATTACTTTTGTTATAAATATCCTACTCATTAGTTTTTTTCTATTAATAAAATATTTATCTAAATACTACCTTGATTTGATTTAAATACCCAATATTAATAAGGCCTAGATCTATAACTCATACAACTTTTATATTACTACATCTCTATTTATTTAATTAGGCTACATTTTCCTGAGCTATATAGGCCTCCAAATATATTTAAAATAACATGTAGTTTTATATTTTAATTAAATTTTATATCGATTTATTTTCACACATCACATAATAAACATAACCTATAATATGAACACAAAAAATGGAGAACTATCTTTAGAACAACTGCTCAGCTGACATCTGGGGGGTGTTTCTAAACACGTTTCACAAATACTAGCTACTAACCACTAATCACTAGTTACAAGTCATCTCCATTGTATCCTAACGGTTTTGAAACGGAATCTTAGTATTACAAAATACGAAATTAATTTTATTAATTCAACAACATCATTTAGAAACAGCCCCCAGACGCAGACTGTTCATAAGGAAAGATTCATACATTAATGTAAATTAAATATAAATTGTAGCCAAGTAAGTTAGATAATTCAGTATTACATTTTAACAATGAACGCTAGTATAGAGTCAATTTTTATACACTACAAAGTGTTAGTAGTTTAAGGAGAACACTTAAAAATAAATCCAGTAGTATAAATATATACCTATCAAATTGTGTTGGAAATTATAGAATAAGGTTAAAGGAGTATGATTTAAAACAAATCAAAATTACATTTTTAATCAAGTTCACTATAGTATTGTAAAAAAATTTTATATTTTATGAAATTTGTGACATAATTGCTGTATAATATTTGTAATTTTTCATTAAATTTTTTTAATGAAGAAGTTAGCTTGCTGTGCCTTTTTTTGTGAGTATATGGTAATAATTAATGGATGGGATTTTCCATATTATATTACCAAGACATACCTACTGCTTTTACTGTACAACAGGTTATCAAATTTGAGCTTGGATATTTTCAAAATTGACTTAAAAAATAAAATGATTTCATACTTTTTAGAGCGTTTGAAGTCGGTAGTTTTTTTACCAAAAAGAAATTATCATGCTAATCAATAATTGCATTTCATCATAAATTATAAAAGAATTTTGACTATTACATATATTTAAGAAATAAAATGTTGTTATGAATAAAAAGTTTAATAATAAAAGTTTTTTACTTGATTTTTTTTAAGTTTAAGGTATTTTTACTAATGGAAAATATTTAATAACATAATTTTTTACAGGATTTGAAAAATAATTTGTGTACATATTTGTGTATAGTAGGCCTTTTATCATATTTGTATTTTATTTTGTTATTTTTATTTAATTATCTAACTATACAATTTAGATAATTTAAACATTATGATCATGATTAAGTACTTTTTCACGAACCTCAACCATCACCAACCCAGAATGACATTAAATATCTGCATGGCTAATAAAATATATAGAGTCACATTGTCGCGAACGTATAAATATGCCTAAACTAAAAAAGAAGAGCAGTAATCAACGGCGTGCAGAAAAAAAATCACGTATAGCCCAACGCCGACAGGATGAATCAGAGAAACATTATCTTAAAGAAATTGATAGAAAATCAAAAGTCATTAGAAGGCAGAATGAAAGTGTTCGCCTTCATGAGAATAACTTGAATCAAATATATAAAAAAAGATGGCTAAAAAATAAAGAAAACAGAGATAAGCTCCGGAGAAGGTTAACGTTAAGTCAAAAATCCCGTCTCATGAATGAAGAAAAAAGAAAAGTTCACCTGTTGAGATTAAAAGTTTGTCAAAAAAATCGACTTATGGATAAGGATGAAAGACAAGTGCATCTCCGTCGTTTAAAAATATGCCAAAAAAATCGACTTATGGATAAGGATAAAAGGCAAGTGCATCTCCGTCGTTTAAAAATATGTCAAAAAAATCTACTTATGGATATGGATAAAAGGCAAGTGCATCTCCGTCGTTTAAAAATATGACAAAAAAATCGTCTTTCTATTAAAGAAATGAGAAAAACACATTTACGTAGGTTGATTGATGGACAACAAAGACGTTTACAAAATGAAAGACTTTTACAGAGACATAATTTACTGAATAAACTTTGTCAGAAAAGAAGATTGTCAAATTTACTTCAGCAAAAAAGCATTTGAAACAATTAAAGAAATCACAATATAAAAGAATGCGTATAGCAATTTATCGCAATGAACATAAAAAAAATTGAGGCAAAGTTATTGTAATAGACTTAATAATAATAGAAATCTCTTAAGGACAAAAATATTTGAAAAGTATAATAAAGCTATAAAAGACGGGCCTTATTGGGAGTGTGCATCATGTTGTCGTTTATTCTTTAAGACATCTGTTACTTTTTGTACAACTGATATGTTTAAAAAAGTACCTCGAAATTTTTTAGTCGAATGTTGTATTAAAATGATAAATGAATCTGAAATTGGATATTTGTGTTCATCATGTAAAAAAAGTTTAAGCAAAAAAGAAAAGCCAAGATTTTCTTTGTGTCACAAAGGTTTGAGATTTCCAAATGTTCCTAAGGAGGTCAAAAACCTCACATCGCTCGAAGAAAGATTTTTATGTCCTAGGATACCGTTTATGCAGATTAGAACATTTGGTGGTCATCAACAGTATTCTGTTAAAGGTCGAATTGTGAATGTTCCAACAAAGATGTTCCTGAAAATATTGATGTCTTACCAAGACTACCACACAATACAGATGTCATTCCTGTTGTATTAAAAAAGAAAAAAGGGTACAAAAGTAATGTGATGTTTCAGACTGTTCGACCAAATGCTATTCTAGATGCCCTTAGGGTTTTGGAGAACTGTCCAATTTATAAAAAAGCTGATGTAAAAATTGATTATGAACAAATAAATAAAATCAGAGAAATGCAAAAAGAACTAGAAATTGAAAATAGTGACAAAGACAATGAACTAGATAATTCTGATTCGGAGAGTGATGATGAACCTTTAAATATACCAGCAGATCATACCATGTTGAACTCTGAAGCTATCGTATTTGCACCTGGAGAAAACTTTCAGCCAATACCTTTATTTTTAGATACAGACGCTGAAGCAATGAGTTTCATTCGGATATACGGTGGTGAAATTAAAGAGTATCCCAATCACATGAGTTATCAACAGATTACTAAGTCTGAAGTTATGCGTTCTGACAAAAGAGTAGCTTCCTCTATCGATAAATTATTTTTCTCAAGTACATATTTAAGAGCTCAAAAAGTATCAAATAGTGTAGCTATGTGTATGAGGAAATGTAGTGGAAGAGAAAATGTTACAGCAGCTGCTGTACTGGTCGATGACTTTATTAAATCAATCACATTGCATGATAGTGGTTACAAAATGTTTACCCCTGACCGAGGATCACCGGCATTTTGGGAACAAAAAAAGAAGGAACTCTTTGCTATGATCCGTCAGCTAGGACCTCCTACTTTCTTTATCACTGTCTCTCCAGCTGAAACTAAATGGCCAGAACTTTTAGTGATTTTGAAAAAAGTTATTGATGGGATTGATATATCCGAAGATGAGGCTTTTACTATGTCATACCTGGAAAAAGAACGATTAATCAAAAATGATCCTGTAACTTGTGGTTTGTATTTTGATTATCGGCTTAGAAAATTATTCAATGTATTAAAAGAAAAAAATTGTATTTTCCGTGAGTATGACCTGGTTGACAGTTATATACGGATAGAGTTTCAGCAGAGAGGCTCACCACATGCACATTGTTTAGTTTGGCTAAAAGATGCACCACAAGTTCGACCTGGTAGTTTGGATAGTATTAAAGAATGTGAAACATTTATTGACCGTTTTATTTCTTGCAGTCATGACAATATTGAAATAGACACTGAACTTATTAAATTTCAAGTGCATAAACACACTTTCACCTGTTGGAAAAAGAAAAAAAGTGAGAAAGTTTGTCGTTTTGGGATCCCATCTTTTCCAATGAAAGAAACAAAGATACTGGAGCCACTAGGAGATTCAATAAGTAAAGTTCAACTTAAAAAATATAGGTCAGACTTCCTTAAAATACGTAAATTATTAGACGAAATGTATAAAAATCAACAAGATATGTCAATAGATGAGTTTCTTTTGAAAATAAATATGTCAGAAGAAGAATATATTATGACTGTTAGGAGTTCGTTAAAAAGACCAAAATGTTTTCTTAAGAGGTCAATAAAAGATATCAGAGTAAATGCGTATAACCCAGAGATTCTTTCATTGCATAGATCTAATATGGATATTCAGTTCATTACTGATGTGTACTCATGTGCCATGTATATTTTGAATTATATTAATAAAAGTCAAAGTGGAGTTTCTAAAATATTGAGAGATGCTATGACAGAAGTAAAAAAAGGAGATTTTTCTTTAAAAGAAAAGTTACGATTTCTTGCAAACAAATTTTTGAATGCTAGTGAATTTTCTGCTCAGGAAGCAGTATTTTATTTATTAAGTTTGCCTTTATCAATCTGTTCTCGAGCCACAGTATTCATTAACACATCTCCACCAGAGAAAAGAGTATCTATTTTAAAAACTAAAAAGGAGCTTCAACAATTACCAAGTGACTCAACAGAAATTTATAAGAAAGGAGTGATTGATCACTATGCGAAGAGACCTCAAGCGCTAAAAAATGTATGCCTAGCAGAATTTGCAACTTTATACAATATTTCTAGTAAAAAAACAGTAAATAATAGTTCTGATTCTGAGCATAGTGAAATAAGTGAAGATGAGTTAGTTCAAAATGAACCAAATGCCTCCTTGGGTTTGTACGCTAAACGAAAGAAAGCTAAAATTTTAAGATACGTAAGGTATAATGTTGAGAATGATGAGATTAATTATTTTAGAGAACAGTTAATGCTGTTTTTACCATGGAGAAATGAACAAGAGGACATAATAAATGTTAATCATAAACTAACATTCTTAAAGTTCAAAGACATAATATTAAATAATCGAGCGCAATTCATATATGGAGACATGGGAGATGATGTCCCTACTGATGTTATTGATGCAGCAATAAAAGATCATGATGCTAAAAATGACAGCAGCGAACAAGAAAGCAGTGACAGTGACGATGGAAATGAATTTGATATATTAAATAATAGAAATAATGAAGGTGATATTTTTACAGATACTGGTATTCATGTGAATAAAAAAACAGTTGATGAAATTACTTTTCCTGTTCCTCATATGGTCGATGACAATTATTATGAACAAATGGTTCGTACACTTAATGAAAAACAAAAACAGTACATGTTGCATGTACTTAACAGTCAAAAAGTAAGCAAAACTCCTATCTATGAGTGTGTGTTAGGAGGTGCAGGTGTTGGTAAGTCAAGACTTATAGAGGCAATACATCAGTCGCTACTGAGGTATTATAATAGTCAGGAGGGGACGGATGTAGAATCCATCAAAGTTTTAATTTGCGCACCAACAGGTAAAGCTGCTTTCAATATTAAAGGAGTAACTTTGCATTCAGCATTTGTACTGCCTTTAAACCAATTTAGTTTAGAAATGCCACCCCTGAGTAGTGGTGTTAGTAATACAATATTGTCAAAACTTCATGATTTAAAGCTCATTATAATAGATGAAATTAGTATGGTTGGGAGCAAAGTATTTGGCCAAATTAATTTAAGATTACAGCAAATTTTCCGTTCTAGTGAACAGTTTGCTGGCAAATCTATCATTCTATTTGGAGACTTTAATCAATTGCCTCCTGTTGGTGATAAGTACATATTCAAACCAGATCCAAGTAATCCTTATGGTAAATTAATAGGAAATCCTTTATGGGATAAGTTTTCATTTTTTGTATTAACGGATATCATGAGACAGAAGGATGACGCAAAATTTGCAATCGCACTTAACAATTTGGCAGAAGGAACTTTAACAACGGAAGAAGTTGAAATGTTCAATTCCAGAGTGAATTGTCCAGAACCTCCAGAAACTATAAGATTATACAGAAGTAATGCTGAGGTAGATAGTTTTAATGAATCTGTGTTTAAAAATCAATTGGAAGTAATAACTGTTAACGCTTATGATAGAGTGATCGGAAAAGTTAATGAAACGGTTAAAAATTCATTATTAAAAGCAATAAAAAACTTAAAGGTTTCGTCTACATATGGTTTACCAGAATCTCTAAAGTTGAGTATTGGGATTCACTACATGTTGACTAATAATCTAAAAGTAGATGATGGTTTGGTTAATGGGGCTGTTGGAATTTTGAAGTATGTAGAAAAGAATGCTGTTGGAGATATAAAAAGGCTTTGGTTATTTTTTAGAGACCCAAACGTCGGTAAAAAAACCCGTACAGAAATTAAACACGTATTCGTTGCTAAGGGCATAGACGAGTCCTTAACACCAATTGAAATGGTTTCCAAAAATGTAAAACCAAGGCAGAATACCTTGGCTATGGTCATGAGAAGTCAGTTCCCGGTTGTTCCAGCAGAAGCGATTACAATATACAAAAGTCAAGGTGGAACATATAACTCTGCGGTAGTAAATTTAAAACCTGGAATGAAGCGTAATGAGCTTTATGTAGCTCTTAGTAGAGTAACATCGCTTAATGGACTCTTCATTAAAGGCAATTTTGTCAAGCCTCAAAAAGTTAACGATGAGGTAAGCAAAGTGATAAAAAGTGCTGTTGTTGAAAAACCAGTTAACATGGAGTTAATATTTTTGGACAAGAATAATTCAGAATTTACTATAGTTTTTCATAACATTCAGTCTCTAAGAAAACATCACGGTGACATTGAATCTGATCAATTTTTGACACGTGCCACTATTATCGCTCTTGTAGAGACCTGGACAGTAAATACTGACAACGTTGGTTTAAGTGGATACAAAGAAGTCTACAGAGTAGATGTAGAGAAAAACTACCGGCATGCTTATGGAATGGTAGTGTACTGTAAGAGTGAATTGGCTGAGCAGGTTAATATTCTATTCCAATACAACTGTGAAGAAAAACATAATGCTTGTAATATGGTAGTTTTAGGAATTAAAGAAATAAGCCTGTGTCTAATCTATAAACCACCTTCCACACCATATTCAAAAACAAAAGAATACCTGAATACAATGATTGATCTTGCATTCAAATACAGTGACAAAGTTGTAGTATTGGGAGATTTCAACATAGATATAATGAAACCACATGGAAAATTTTTTGATACATATTTGAGATCAAAACAAATATGCAATAAAATATTAAATCAACCATCAACAAATGGTATGACTCAAATCGATCTTTGCTATTCAAACATAAATGGACTGGTTGCATCCTATTTTGAATCATATTTCAGTTATCATAAACCAATTATTTGTGTTAATAAGGAAGACAAACCTATACCTATGATAACATCACAACGGTCTAATGATATTGATTCACAAGTGAATAATGTTACTCCAAACATTGTTATAAATGGTGATCAACATCCAAAAGAAATTTTTGTGGAACGTGTTCCAGATGAATCGATTAATGATGAACCACCAAACTCAAACATGGAACCAAACTTTGTGGGTTTTGAAAATTTAGATGGAGTATCGTGTTATGCCAATGTTGTCTGCCAATGTATTCTTTTTATCGCTCCATTACATGAAGCAGTAATGGCTGAGAATAACGAGGTAATAATTAACCTTATGAGGTCTTATATTGATCCTACAGTAAAAGCTTTAAGCTCATTGGAATTAAGACAATTAGTAGATAAAGATAATAATTTAAGAATGTTCACACTGAATGAACAGCAAGATGTGCCCGAGTTTATATTGTATTTAAAAAATTCCTTTCCAATGTTTGAAATAGTTTCACAACATTCACTGTGCTATGAGTACAAATGCACTAACTGTAACTATACCTCAATCAATAATGAAGGAATTAAAAATATTATTCTTCCTATTTATACGTCTTACAATACAACTTCTTTAAAAAAATTTTTTGAAAAAAGTTATGGAGGCTGGGATTTTGATCAAAGAAACTGTAATCATTGTGGTTCTATTAACTCTATTATGTCAAGAAATTTTGTAAATTTGGATAGAAATTGTTCGATATTATTTTTACAACTATTAATCTTTGAAGGAAATGGAATTAGTACTTTTAAGAAGTCCCTCACTCTATGTAATTTGCATTCTGAAGTCATAGAAATAAGTGATTATAATTTTAAAATCTCTGGTATAATCAATCATCATGGTACACACTTATCAAGTGGACACTATACTTGTATACTTAGAAGTGGGGACTCTTGGTTCAATGCAAATGACAATATAGTAAAACAATGCGATGAACCAAAACTTGTAAATGACTGTTATGTTATAGTGTTGGAGAAATGTTAAAAGCATGTGTTGGAGAAATGTTAAAAGCATATATAATAATGCAAACTACATGACTTAACAAATAATTATCTTACAATTATAGCCTGGTATTTAAAAAATGTATTAATACTATATTACATCTTTTTTTATGAGAAAGTATGCACTTAAAAAAGAAATACTAACCATGATAAATTTGTTATGTTTTAATAGGACAGTTTGATGTCATTTCATGAAGAATGAAGGTACAGTAGATCCCCTCTTAAGCGGCCTTGTTTTTTAACTGACAATCTGATTATCCGCCCTTGGTATAAAAGATTAAAGACCGTTTTAACCAACCCTGTTTTTAGAATAGTTCGGTTTAATCACCATTTTCTAGAAATTGAGATATTGCCGTTTCAATACTCGCTGATAAGAAAGTCACGCTCAACTCTACAGTTTGTTACGAGTTAAAACATTTTGAATACAGCATGCATAGATATATTAAAACAAAACGTACATTAGATGCATTGACAATCAATACCGCATTAAAAAATATGTGTTAAAAATTTTTAACACGTTAACAAAATTGTTATTATAATAACTTTTTTTTAAACATGTCTACTATTAACTTTATAAAAAAGTTAAGTTTTGACTATGTTTTGGAATTATTTGTAAATTTCTACAGTAATTATTTTAAAAAATACATTGATAACCATAGTTTATTTTCTAAATAATCAAATAACAGCTATATAATTATGTTTATTTAATCCTAAATCAATAGAGCTTTTATTTTTAGGTGTTTAGAGGATTACCCGTTTTAACTGACCTTTTAAGTTGTCTGACCTAGGACCGGCCCCGTGTGGGTTGGTTAAGAGGGGGTCTTCTGTACACCTTCACCTGTCATTGATGAAAGATCTAAGTCTACTTCAAGTCTGGATTTGCAATCTTGCAGCTGTTGAGCCGCCATATTAATGGCGGTTGATTTCCAAGCCTTAACAAATTAAAATAGTGAGCTGTCCTTTCCAGGACGGTAGGATTCAACACCTTCATGGTGTAATAGTAAGCCGCCTTGTTCAAGGCGGTAGGGTGTCGCACCTTCTTGGTGTAATAGTAAGCTGCCCTTTTCAGGGCGGTAGGGTGTCACACCTTCATGGTGTAATAGTAAGCCGCCATTTTGAGGGCGGTAGGGTGTCGCACCTTCTTGGTGTAATAGTAAGCCGCCCTTTTCAGGGTGGCAGGGAAAGGGTTTTTTCTCCATAGCACAGTCCTTTTGTGTGACAAAGGCTGTGTGAACCTCTTTTTCCCTAAAAAAAAGTAGCGACCTCCAAGATGGTGGAGAGGTTGACGCCCTTTGGAGGCTTATGCAATCTTGCAACAAACATCCACTAGTCACACACTTAAAAAAATGTAAATTTTGTTTTTTAGAAATAAAAAGTTTTTATAAAATTAAATTTCATATGATAGATCAATATAGATTAAATAAAAAAATAACAATAATTTACACAGTTTTATTATTAAAATAAATTCAAATGAATATGTGCCCATAGGAAAACTTTTTACATTGCTAGGTAATATCATTTGAAAAATGGAAATTCGCTGAGTACGCAGGTCTGCTGCGACGGTTGTATTATAATGAAAATTTTTTGTAAATGAACAGTACTGTATATCTATATTATTATCATCATGATCACCTCTAATTTTTTTAATATTGAAATGAAAGGACGTAAAATAAATAATGACTAATTACTTTAAGGCAGACAAAAATGTTTTATAAATTATTTACTAAGTAATGCTAACTAAATGTACCCGTATGAAAACCAAAACATTAATATTGTAAAAGATATTTAATTATAAATTTTAATTAAAAATTAAACAAGGAATGAATGAAAATGTTCTCGTCTATTACAAGGAAATTGTAATAAAATGTCGTGGCAGATGCATTATACTTTGTTTAAAATTTTTAATTTTTGTATAATATACGTTTTTAATTATATCAACTGAAAATAAATATTGAGTTTTTTCTTAAATAGAGTCAGTAGAATATTTTGTTCCTCTAAAGAAAATTAACATAGGGATAATTAAAACAATTCCTTGTCGCTTTTGTCTGCTCTTTGATAGCAATGAAATAACTGTCACAACCGTCTGCTTAGAAATGCTCAAAAGTCTCTAATTAAATTTTGATGAAAGAAATTCGCATTTAAATTGGGAATGAAGGATTAATGAATGACATGATTTCTCTGTTTTTCTTTACAAGAACAGACTGTCGAAATTAAAAAGTGAAAAAAACCACTAAACAAATCTAGTAGCTTTTAAAATATAATATAAGGTCTTAAGTGATATCATGTTATATATTTTAAGAGGATTCATTTTAATGGAGGTTATTGTCTTGGGGTTTTATACGTGAGCAATATGAAGAATTCAATTCTTAAGATTTAAAAAGTTTTTTAGGTTCTAGTGAATAGCAGCTAAACATTGTTATTGAGCAAAATTAATGACTTTGCTTAGTTGTGTTTTATTACGCCTGTGTTTTATATATTCACTTGGTTTGTTACGTTTACTATAGAAGTAAACAGTAATATGTCAAATTTCGTCACAGTTGCAAGGCGGTACAACGAAGTTACAAGTCGAGGAAACTATTATCCATATAATGAAATGTACCAAGCTTTCATGCCATAATGAAACTTCAAATTTGGTCATAAACAAAAAAATTGTTGATAAAACTTCAGAGAAAGGTTAACTTTAACTTTCTGCTTGTATTATTTTTTATTTTAATCTACTTGAAGTTATATATACTTTAGTTTCAAGTTGAATATATTTTAATTTCATCGTAAATCACTCAAATGACAAAATAGCAATATTGATAGACATCTGATAGAAACTATTACTAAAAAAATCATAAGTTAATATTTTATTGTTTTAATTGCAGTAAAAAGTATTTTAAGTATTAAATAACAGTTGAAATTTTCCCTACTCATCAAATAAAATTCGACAGAAATGGTGGTAATCTAGCAAATCTGGCAATTCTAGCATACCTGTTTGTAAGTCAATGACCCTCCGTGGGTGGTCTGCCGGAGCGCCCGCGAGCGAGCGTCCGTATTCCGTATTACGTAAGCTCATTTTCATATCTTATCGATTAATCTCTTATCTCATTTGCATATCTTATAATCTAATCATGATCTCATTTACATATAAAAAATAAATAAATAAAAAAAGGTTGGGTTAGGTTAGGTTAAGTTAGGTTAGGCTTCGTGGGTGGTCCCGTCGGGGGGGGAGGTCACGTGACCGGAACCACCACCCTGTTGGGGTCAGAACGACCAATACCATCTACTAACCAAGCTGTATGTAAATTATAATATTTATACACCTAATTGGCTGTTTAAGGGTGTATACCTGTAGATCCTTCCGTAGAAACTTCCGTGTTGCTCGGAGTGGACTCGGTTATCGTCGAAGCGTCGGTGGTAGAATCGGTTCCGGAAGTGGAAGAATCGGTTCCGGAAGTGGAAGAATCGGTTCCGGAAGTGGAAGAATCGGTTCCGGAAGTGGAAGAATCGGTTCCGGAAGTGGAAGAATCGGTTCCTGGAGTCGAAGATTCGGTGTTGGTAGTTCCCGGGGTGGAGGTCTCCGTCGCCTAGAGATGTGCCAAATTAGATATTTTGTGATATTAGTTACTTCCATATTAGTTGCAAAGAAATATTAGTTGAAAAAAACATAATATTTGTATTAGGTTTCATGGTTTACTGTTTATTGTTTGAGAAACTTTGACTAAAAATTGACCCTTAAACTGATGAAAATAGATTTGTGTCGATTGAAAAAATATAAAAATAAAAAATCACCAAGATTAAATCAATTTTATAAATTTATTTGTTTATGAATTAATTACAGTTATTACGTTAAAAAAATAAATTTTATTGAAAACCATTAGCCTACTACTGTTTTTAAAACAATCACAATGATATTAAGTAGACCATTTAAAAATTATTTGCAACGCAACAATTATTTTTATTTTATAACATATATGAATATTCGTATAATATGAAATATTCGTAATACATAATATGTAGGATATTATATCTCCTGCCCGGCGACCGCCTAGAATCAGCTACATATTGAATTACATGAGATAACTCATATTAGTTTAAATCATATTAGGAAAATTTACCTCTTTTATTAGTTAACGGAAGCGATGAAAGAAACAGAAAGTCGAATTAATTATATCAGTATCGAGTAAAGAATTAATAAGGCAAAGATGTATTAGTATTAGTCTCTTTAGAAATCAGGGTACGAGTTTCATATCTGATCTCCTGCCGTTCGTTCCTGTAGAAAACGATTCAACATCTGATTTCTAAGAAAACTATATCGAACAATCTACCGATAGTCGAAGTTCGATGTATTTCGATGTATTGTTTGTTGGGTAGAACTTGACATCCGATTCCATTGTATTTCATATCGATTGTTTTGTTACCCTATGAAAATATACATTTAGCGATAGTGTTTTATTACAAGATGGCGGATGATGAGAAATAAGGTAGGTTGTTTAGTTAGTTAGTTATAGTAACGTTTTAACTTAGATTTTAGCCAGCTTTATTATGTTTAATTACATTATTAATTAATTATTTCAGTTCTATTATATACTTTTGGAATGTTTTATTATTCATAAGAAAATTGAATAGTATAACTGACAATGGTTTCGGTTATTGTTTGTTATCGATGTTTCTTCATTGACGATTGTTAAAAGTGTACATCAGTCGAGTTAAACACGATAGGTTGACAGTTGATATCGGATTACCGAAACCTAAACCGAGTACCGAAAACAAAACTGATCTTCGTCCATGTTAAATCATATTGGGAAGTTCAGTTACTAAACCTGGACAAAACATATAGGTAAACGATAAGTAGCATAAACATAACCTGTAAAGGCAGAAGATCAGGTAGTAAGGACCCCCATAAGGACTCTCGGACGCCGCCCCCCCAGAGGATTTTCAAACATACTGAATTAAATTGGTTTACATATGTATCCGATAAATGTGTAAAAAACTACTAATTTTAATTATACTGACCATTAATGATAAATTAATTTCAACTATGTGCATCGAAATATGTTGCGAAAGTATTTAGGCCTCAACTGCTATTGCGCGTATATCTCGCGGACGCTGGCCGGAGCGTCCCAATCCTAACGCATGCTATCTTATGGAAAATCATACAGACGGTCGTGAGGGTGCTCTGACGTCACTGCCATGTTGTGATATAGGGAGTCTCGGGCAGCGTCCGAAGATGCGCGCGCACATCAGTAATCAGTGCAGCCACCACGATCTCTTTAGGGCAATAAGAAATTGAACCTTTGCTGCCGTTATGATTGCACGATTCATGTTGGCGAACCTGTTGTTTATTCGTTTTAGTAACCATAGCAACCCGCCAATCTCTGTAACCTAAACGGTGAGGCCGAGGCATGGAAGCTGAGTGAGGTTATCTGTTTACATGCTGTGTTTCATCCAATTAGTTGGTAATCAGCAATGGTGATAAGTGACTGTTATTATTTTAATGGTGAATTCAGCTGATATTGGTAATATTACAGACCATGAAATGTGAATAGCAATCGAAGGTAGGTGAAATACACAAAATCCGTAATATACTCTTTTAATAGTTAATAGTGAGTCCTCCTGTTCATTTAACCTACCAGCCGCCACTGTATGAAACTCGTACCGAAATCAGTTACTTTTATAAATCTCATACGAAAAAACTAATACTAATATATTCGGCCTCCCTACCGCCGCCCCCGGCGTGGAGGTCTCGGGGTTCGTAGTTCCCTCGGTGGTGGACTGGTAGGTCGTCTCGGTCATGGTCGTCCCTTCCGTCGACTTGTCCCCCGCAGTCGACCCCGGAGTAGACTCGTACGTAGTACCTGTGACAAGGTATTTGACAGCTGTTTGATATCTCTAAAATGTTTGTGTTTATGTTATTGTTTTGATTTTTGTAACTTGTATGAAAATAATTTAATTTCAAACTTATAACTCGTGGCAGCTAAGAGGTAAAAAATATAATTAAATGCTGTTTAAATAGATACAATGGATTTGAAAACACCATCACCCTTAGATTTGGGTCGCCGGAATTGTATCCCCCGGATTTGTACCCCCCAGAAAAAACGCTATGTCATTTTGACGTCACAGGACGGGGGGTACAGTTCCGGCCGCGAACTTTTGGGATAAATTATTATGTATTTTAATCAACTGACATTTCACGGTTGGCTGAACAGCTGCATACTTGATATAAATCCAATTAAACTTCTTAAGTCCGACCCCGGAATTGAACCCCCCGGATTTGTACCCCTCGTGGTCAAATTCTTAAGTCCTACCCCGGATTTGTACCCCTCGGATTTGCCCCCCGCCGCCAAATCTTCAAGTCCCTGGATTTGTACCCCCCGTGGCCACATCCTTAAGTCTTACCCCGGATTTGTACCCCCTGTGCTCAAATCCAGTTTGACCGACCATGGAAATATACCGGGTCAATATTCGTTGTTGTTGTTGACTTTTTTAATTAGTTCTCGTAAATCAACGGCTGTTCGTTAAATTATTGCCTAATATTATTCTACGAGTATGTCTTATTATTATTATATTGTGTAGTCTTATTCATCATTAAGTAGGCTAGAAAATCTGTCAATAATACGTGATGAAAGTATTGGATAAAATATTGTTTTGAATATCCAAATTCATAAAAAGTTTGTTCGTTTGATTATATATGTTTCACGTTTATGGTCTCGTATTCCGTTGGACTGTTAGCCATGAAACTTGGTATAAATATGTAAAATTTCACGGAGGAGGTTTTTAAGCCATTCATTTCGTCCTAACGCAATCGGGGGTACAAATCCGGGGGGTTCAAATCCGGGATAGTACTTGAAGATTTGGCGACGGGGGGAACAAATCCGGGGGGTACAATTCTGGGGTCTGACTTAAGATTCTGACCATGGGGGGTACAAATCCGGGGTAGGACTTGAGGATTTGACGACGGGGGGTACAAATCCGGGGTCGTACTTAAGAATATAACCACGGGGGGTACAAATCCGGGGGGTACAATTCCGGGGTCAGTCTTAAGGGAAATAATTTAATTGCAAACCATTTAGGTGTTGATGATTTAATAATGTATTGGGGAGTACATTTCCAGTCGCGGGCTGTTTCTCGAGCGATTTAGGCCCCGCCTCCTGTGACGTCAAAATGACGTACTGTTTTTTGTAGGGGGTACAAATCCGGGGGGTACAAATCCGCTACCCCTTAGATTTAAACAGTACCAACACACCAGATGAATGGATTAGGTTCAAGCAAAAGTTCTTTTTGTACCAGGAAGCCACAGAAAAATCCAAAAAATCTGGGAAAATTAAAGTTTCCTTTTAAAACAACAAAAATGGAAAAAACTCAATCGTCAACTCTGAGAATGGAAATTGAGCGCAAGATCGTGTGCGACCTTCAAGATGTTCTAAGCAACCAATAAGATTTAAAGACTACGCTGTATAAAACAAGGCCTCTCAATGTCACTCGTTGTTTTAAAACTTTCTAAACAAGGACGTGTGACGTAAGGTATTAACAGCTGTTTGATATTTCTAAAACGTTTATATTTATGTTATTGTTTTGGTTTTTGGAACTTGTATAAAAATGGAATAAAGCTTTCTACCTATACTCAATTCCACGTTCACCTTTCAGTACAAGCCTTATGGGAGATAGCTATTCTATTACCTTTACGGAGTGTATTTGTTTACTAAATCTGTATAATGTGATGACTAAATCATCAGCTGGTTATTATTTAATATGGGTAGTAACCTTATTTGTCATTTGAAACACATGGCTTATGAAAATTCCATACTGAAAGGTTAATGTGGAATTGAGTACACGAGGTACTGTCAAAAAGTTCCCGGAATGAATTTTTGTAGACATATAGCGCGATCGCTAGCGGGAAATTTCTCTTGCAGTAGTTGGTACGACTCCTAGGGAGGGCATATCGGTAGTGGTGGCATAGCTGACTTGCCGTAGTGCAGCAATGGAAAGCGCTTTTCGTGTACCTGCAAGTCGACGTTGTCGGATGTTTGAAAAATGACATTTCATGAACAGCACACGACATTGCTCTGTATTCAACTTTAAAAATCATCTTCATCGCCTCTTCTCCATAAGCTTGAATTAACAAGTCAAGAGTCTCACTGGGTGATGTTTAAAGTTAAACACAGAGCAATGTTCGTGTGCTGTTCATGAAATGCCATTTTCCAAAAATCCGACAACGTCGACTTGCAGATACACGAAAAGCTCTTTCCACTGCTGCACTACGGCAAGTCAGCTATGCCACCACTACCGATTAGCCCTCCCTAGGAGTCGTACCAACTACTACAAGCCTAATTTCCCACTGGCGATCGCGCGATATTTCTACGAAAATTAATTCCGGGAACTTTTTGACTGTACCTCGTAGTGTAAAGTTATGTTATTATTTTAATTGCATTTCAAACTTATAACCGTACCCTCTGTAGTAGTGGACTCCAGGGTGGTCCCCCCGCTCGGCTCCGTAGCGTTGCTCCGCTCCTCGCTCGGCCCCTGAGGGACTCCGCCGCAGTCCCTGGGCGGGTACACGGACGCCGGGTGGTTGCACGTCTCCACGGCCGGGTCCCAGATCGTCCCCGGTGCGCAGTCGAAGTGGTACACCGAGAACCGCTCGCCCTCGTCCCCGTCCCAGTCCACGCAGCGGTAGAACTTCTTGCAGTCGCTAGGGTGTGGGTAGAAGCCCGCTTTGGTGCAGACGATCTTGCTGGGAGGCTTTGTCTCGCAGGGTGGGCTGGTGCTCTGGTTGGGTTCACCTGGTTGCCCCGGTTGACCTGGTCCTGGTTGTCCTGGATGACCACCTTGTCCCGGTTGGCCTGGTTGGCCTGGTTGGCCTGGTTGTCCAGGTTGTCCCGGTTGCACTGGCTGTCCCGGTTGTCCTGGTTGTCCCGGTTGTCCTGATTGTCCCGGTTGCCCTGGCTGTCCCGGTTGTCCCGGTTGACCTCCTTGTCCCGGTTGGCCTGGTTGTCCTGATTGTCCCGGTTGCCCTCCATGTCCCGGTTGCCCTGGCTGTCCCGGTTGTCCTGGCTGTCCCGGTTGCCCTGGCTGTCCCGGTTTCCCTGGCTGTCCCGGTTGCCCTGGCTGTCCCGGTTGTCCCGGTTGTCCTGGTTGGCCCGGTTGTCCTGGTTGACCTCCTTGTCCCGGTTGCCCTGGTTTATCTGGAATCTCACCTTCAGACCCCGGTATTCCATTGCTCTCTCCCGCTCCACCAGATTTGCAGTCCTCTCGCCTCACAGCCCAGGGGTGGTTGCAGCCTGAGATCTCCGGGTCCCACACTGTTCCCGGTCCACAGCTAAAGTCGTATTTTGTGAATCCTCCTCCGTTATCTACACATCTGAAGAATTTATTACAGTCACCCTCGACAGGGAAAAATCCTTCAGATGTACAGTCTTTAGAAGAAGGTTTAGGTGTTGTTGAGTCTGGAGACATTGGTGATGTAGGTGACGGTCTTCCCTCTGGTTGCCCTGGTTGTCCCGGTTGCCCTGGTTGTCCCGGTTGCCCTGGTTGTCCCGGTTGTCCTGGTTGGCCCGGTTGTCCTGGTTGACCTTGTCCCGGTTGGCCTGCTTGTCCCGGTTGGCCCGGTTGTCCTGGTTGACCTCCTTGTCCCGGTTGGCCTGGTTGTCCCGGTTGGCCTGGTTGTCCCATTTGGCCCGGTTGTCCCGGCTGCCCCGGCTGCCCTGGTTGTCCCGGTTGACCTCCTGGTTGTTCCGGCTGCCCAGGTTGTCCCGGCTGTCCTGGTTGTCCCGGCTGCCCAGGTTGTCCCGGTTGGCCTCCTGGTTGTCCCGGTTGTCCCGGTTGGCCCGGTTGACCCCCTGGTTGTCCCGGTTGACCTGGTTGACCCGGTTGACCTCCTGGTTGTGTCGGTTTGCCTTGGCTTTCAGAGTCCGGTATCTCATTACTTTCATCGGTAGGGCTTGACTTACAATCCTTCCTTTTCACAGCCCAAGGATGGTTACAGCCGGTAATTTCAGGATCCCAAACTGTTCCCGGTCCACAGCTAAAGTCGTATTTTGTGAATCCTCCTCCGTTATTTACACATCTGAAGAATTTATTACAGTCACCCTCGACAGGGAAAAATCCTTCAGATGTACAGTCTTTAGAAGAAGGTTTAGGTGTTGTTGAGTCTGGAGACATTGGTGATGTAGGTGACGGTCTTCCCTCTGGTTGCCCTGGTTGTCCCGGTTGCCCTGGTTGTCCCGGTTGTCCCGGTTGACCTCCCGATTGTCCCGGTTGGCCCGGTTGTCCTGATTGACCTCCGGGTTGTCCCGGTTGGACCGGTTGTCCCGTTTGGCCCGGTTGGCCCGGCCGCCCCGGCTGCCCCGGTTGTCCCGGTTGGCCCGGTTGACCCCCTGGTTGTTCCGGCTGCCCAGGTTGTCCCGGCTGCCCAGGTTGTCCCGGTTGGCCCGGTTGACCCCCTGGTTGTTCCGGCTGCCCAGGTTGTCCCGGCTGTCCTGGTTGTTCCGGCTGCCCCGGTTGTCCCGGATGTCCCGGTTGGCCTCCTGGTTGTCCCGGTTGTGCCGGTTGGCCCGTTTGACCTCCTGGTTGTCCCGGTTGACCTGGTTGACCCGGTTGACCTCCTGGTTGTGTCGGTTTGCCTTGGCTTTCAGAGTCCGGTATCTCATTACTTTCATCGGTAGGGCTTGACTTACAATCCTTCCTTTTCACAGCCCAAGGATGGTTACAGCCGGTAATTTCAGGATCCCAAACTGTTCCCGGTCCACAGCTAAAGTCGTATTTTGTGAATCCTCCTCCGTTATTTACACATCTGAAGAATTTATTACAGTCACCCTCGACAGGGAAGAATCCCTCGGATGAGCATTGGTTTGTGGATGGACTAGATGTAGGTTCAGGGATCATTGGTGAAGTCGCAGTGCCTCCCGGACGTCCTTGGGATTCTCCTGGGTAGCTCGGTTGGCTTGGTTGGCCAGGATGGCTCGGTTGACTCGGATAGCCTGGTTGATTTGGATAACCTGGTTGGCTCGGATAACCTGGTTGGCTGGGATGGCTCGGTTGGCTAGGGTAACTGGGTTGGCTTGGATAGCCTGGTTGACTCGGTTGGGTCGGATAACCAGGTTGGCTTGGTTGGGTCGGATAAACTGGTTGACTGGGTTGGCTTGGATAACCTGTTTGATCTGGTTTGCCTGGTCTCTCCGGCCCAACAGGTTTTGTCTGCGGGTCTTCACCCGGTATCTCATTACTTCCCTCAGAGTCTCCTGGACCCTTACAGTCCTTTCGTTTCACCGCAGAAGGATAGTTGCACGCTAAGACCTCAGGGTCCCACACAGTGCCCCCGCTGCATTGGAACTCATACTTTGTGTACCCAGCGCCGTTGCCGACACACCTGATGAATCGAGAACAGTCGCCTTTGACCGGGTAGAAACCCTCTCCGGGGCATTCGCCTGGCTGGCAGGGTCCTTGCGAAATTGGTTTGTTCGGCGTGCTCGGGTAAGGTTGACCAGGCTGGCTTGAGCCGGGACGTCCTTGCGATTCACCTGGGTGGCCGGGTTGACTTGGATAGCCAGGTTGACTTGGTTGTCCAGGTTGGCTGGGGTAGCCAGGTTGACTGGGGTAGCCAGGTTGACTGGGTTGTCCAGGTTGGCTGGGGTAACCGGGTTGACTGGGTTGTCCAGGTTGGCTGGGATAACCGGGTTGACTAGGGTAGCCAGGTTTACTGGGGTAGCCAGGTTGGCTGGGGTAACCGGGTAGACTAGGATAGCCAGGTTGGCTAGGGTAGCCAGTTTGGCTAGGGTAGCCAGGTTGGTTAGATCCAGGAGAGCTTGGACCACTTGGTTTGCTTGGATATCCCGGTTGACTTGGGTAACCAGGTTGACTTGGGCCACTTGGTTTGCTTGGATGTCCGGTCTGACCGGTAGTGCCAGTTTGGTTAGGTCCAGTTGGTTTATTTGGCTTGGTTTGCTGAGCTGGTGCACTAGGTCCGGTGGGCTTGGGCTTAATACCTTGAGTCGGTTGAGGTTTGGACGTCGTGGTGAACTGCGGTGTCGTAACTTGACTTCCACTAGTTGTAGTGCCTTGACTTCCAGAACCCTGTTGAGAAGTTCCTGATGTTGAACCTGACTGTGACGAAGCACCACTCTGACCATTGGATGTTGTTTGTTGGTTGTTTTCGCTCGAGGTTTGTGAACCACCAGAAGTTGATTGCTGGTTACCAGATGTCGTGGTCTGAGTGTTACCTCCGGATGAGGATGATTGTTGATTACTACCTGAAGCAGTGGTTTGTGTGCCGCTTCCAGAAGATGATGATTGTTGATTGCTTCCCGAAGCAGTAGTTTGGGTGTTGCTTCCAGAAGATGATGATTGTTGATTGCTTCCCGAAGCAGTAGTTTGGGTGTTGCTTCCAGAAGATGATGACTGTTGATTGCTTCCCGAAGAAGTAGTTTGGGTGTTGCTTCCAGAAGATGATGACTGTTGGTTGCTTCCTGAAGCGGTAGTTTGGGTGTTGCTTCCAGAAGATGATGACTGTTGGTTGCTTCCTGAAGCGGTAGTTTGGGTGTTGCTTCCAGAAGATGATGACTGTTGGTTGCTTCCTGAAGCGGTAGTTTGGGTGTTGCTTCCAGAAGATGATGACTGTTGGTTGCTTCCTGAAGCGGTAGTTTGGGTGTTACTTCCAGAAGATGATGACTGTTGATTGCCTCCCGAAGCAGTAGTTTGGGTGTTACTTCCAGAAGATGATGACTGTTGGTTGCTTCCTGAAGCAGTAGTTTGGGTGTTGCTTCCTGATGAAGATGATTGTTGATTATTAGCAGCTGAGGTAGTTTGAGTATTACTTCCGGAGGAGGACGACTGCTGATTACTTCCGGAGGCTGTAGTTTGCATGCTACTCCCTGAAGATGACGACTGTTGGTTATTGGCAGCTGATGTCGTTTGTGAACTGCTTCCAGAGGATGCAGACTGTTGATTGTTCGCTGCCGATGTTGTCTGAGACTGACTTCCCGAGGATTGTTGGTTTTGTGAGCTCGATCCTGAGCCACTCTGACTGCTCCCGGACGTCGTGGTAGTGGACCCTCCAGAAGCTGCCGACATTTGACTACTACTCGCCTCCATCGATGCCTGACTACCACCGGCAGAGGAGGTTGTCTGTCCGTTGTTGTTGTTTGACACGGTTTGTGTCGTGTTCCACGATGACGATGAACTCGAGCTGGAGCTACTGCTGCTGGAAGTGCTGTTGGACCAGGTCTGCGTTATGGTGGAGTCGTCCAGTGTGGAGTCAGAGAGGGGCACCCGAGGCGTCGTCAAGCCACAATCCGGCCTCTGCACCAAATGAGGGTAGTTGCAGGTCTCTTGAGATTGGTCCCATACTGTTCCTTCCGCGCACTTGAATTCGTGCCTAGTGAATCCCCCTTCCCCGTTGGAAACGCATCTAACGAATTTTTTACAGTTGTTTTTTACTTCCTTGAATCCCTCTGAGGTGCATTCTTCTCCACTATTATCGTCTTCCTTATCTTCTCCCTCAGGTTCCTCGGTCGTATATCCTCCAGGGGTTGTTCCACCTATCTGCCCTTGCTGAGCTGTTGTAGATGACCATCCCTCTCCCGTCACAGGATGCTGAGAACCTGAACTAGAACCACCCACTGGACTCGATGGGTACCCACTACTTCCCTCTGTGACGGAACTTATGGGAGAAGTTCCCCCGTGAATTGGCTGTCCTCCTGAAGAACTTTCACCCTGTGAACCATTCGAACCTCCACTTTGCACCTCCTTACAATCGTCCCGCTTAGCAGCCCAAGGGTGGTTACAAGACTCCGTAGCTTCATCCCACACGGTGTTCTTAACGCAGAGGAAGTCATACTTGATATATCCACCGGCTCCATCAGTAACACAACGGTAGAACTGTCTGCAAGCTCCTTTAACCCCAAAGAATCCTTCATCTGCACAAGGAGGTGTCTCCACCTTCTGTTCTGATGACCCTTGGCCCTCACTATCCTCTCCCCCGTCCCCTCCGCTGTAGTCCGGATATTCATCACCTCCTGAGGGGTTACTGTCAGGATACGGTGGTCTAGTTAGGGGAGGTTTGTTTGGAGATCCAGGCGGTTGACCTTGGGGTCCAAAAGGTTGACCTGGATGTCCAGAAGGTTGGCCCTGAGGTCCGGAAGGTCCAGAAGGTTGACTCGGGTAACCTGAAGGTTGACTTCCAGGTCCAGAAGGTCCCGAGGGACCTCCCCATCCCTGACCAGGAGAAAGCTCATTACTCCCCTCCCCAGGCCCCGGCTCAGGCTCGGGGTCCGGAGGAGGAGCCAGCGCTCGACACTCGGCCCTCGGCGACGACGAGGCGTGGATACAAATGGCACTGTCTTTGTCGAACACCGATCCGGGGCCGCACTCGAACTGGAACGCGGTCAGTCGGGGCTGGCCGGACGAGCCCCACTCGACACAGCGGTAGAAGATGGCGCAGTCTGTCGGGTGAGGGTGGAAGCCTTCTGAAGGGCATTGGAAAGCTCCCCCGGTTTGTCGTCCGAGCGCCTTGTCCCTTCGGTACTCTGGAACAAAAATAAATCTTTAGAATAGGGAAGTGAACATTTTGAGTCGTTTCATTGGAAAAAAAGATTGAAAAAGAAGGAGGGTCTTTTGCAGAAGAGGCCCGCCACTATTTAATGTTTCCCTACACGATTAAATTGTTTTTGAATGAGTTACTGGTATTGAGAGAGCATAGATGAATGAAAACTATCCGCAGTGTGCATATTGAAAGTGAGGTTCAGTCGTGGGATGTTATCAGCCGTAATCTTATCCCGTATCGACGCTACCTGAAGTAGCCGGGACTGGTAATAGTCAGGTAACGCTGGTCATAACGTGTGTGTGGTAAAATTATGAAGTCGTCATCATCACTAGCACCGTGAAATAAATAATTGAGAATGCAGTTAGTTTTTGCAGGGTAAAACAGCTTCGAGACTCACAACTCACTTCAGGACTTATTTTAGGTAAGGTTAGGCAGGTTAAATTAGGCAGGTAACTTAACCTTACCTAACCTATCCTAATCTAACCCAACCTAACCCTTCTAAACGACTTTACTCACTTAAATGATAGAAATAAGAATACACAAAAATATCCTTTACAATAATATGGGGAGTGAGTATGAAGGTCCACTGCCACAGAAATGAAAAACGGGATATTTTACTCTGTGACCCGATAGATCTAAGCTAGATGAAGTTATCTAACAAGTTTTAACAAGATATGTTAAGCAATAAGCAAGCTAGGAAAATTTTTAATAGTGGCGACCCACTTCTGAAAAAGACCCAAAAAGGAACCTGGCATACAAATAAAGGGTAATAAAATACAGTACACATATGTACAAGGTTAACATTCACAAGGTACGCATCAATGGAATAATAGGTATGTGAACTGAATACGCCCGAAATAGTGAAAACTGAGTTCATCTATAATACCATGCTCATAACTAGACAAGTTCGTAAGTGATTGAGGAAATTGTGGTTCGGATCCCACGTTAAACTGCAGGTTTCTTAGTGTCCATTGGCTGTTGAGCTTTAACAGTTCAAGGAGCATGTTGGACTTAGTCAATAACAAGACTAAAATATCGCGCCTAAATCATCCTAGTCTCATATCCCACACATATTCTGGCAAAATACTCAGAAAGTGCTGCGGCCCGGGTCAAAAATGTACTAAAAAGATGCTGGGTAGCCCAATGTGACTCGATGATCTCTGTATGTACTAAATTCTTATTAAGCTACTTTCAAATTCAAATTCAAAATAACATTTATTACAAGAAAATATTTTTACGATTGCATAAATCAATTCCCACGTAAGCAAATTACTCGTGTGTGGGAGCCGAGTACATCACACATCAATACAAAAAAAAATTTTTTTAAGTTTAATTTTTGTTATATTTGTGATGAATGCCAAAAATATCTATATAAATTAATAATATAATTAATAATAATATAATACCGAAACTTACATAAATTAATAATATAATTAATAATAATATAATACCGAAACTTGCAAAAATTAATAATATAATTAATAATAATATAATACCGAAACTTGCAAAAATTAATAATATAATTTTTTAAACTACAAATACTAGTGGACACATGCTCTTTAGCAGCTGAACAAATAATTTTAAATAAAAACAAAAGCTTCAGCTGTTCAGTCCTTAGCTTTATATTTGCGCCCTTAGGGAAAGTTATATAATAAAACTAAGATTTCCTAGAATACTCTCACAAAGACCTTACTTTCTGACCTTACGGCTGATGGGTGTCGGAATTACGGTTCTTTCAAAGGTTCCTGATAACCTGGGCTTTATATAAGATAGATATAACATCATTCAAAAATCAAAATATTTACGTGAAAAAATACTTAATTTGAAAAAATAAAACAGAAGAATCTGACTCGAACGCGTACTATTCAACAAACTACAGTTCAATTCCAAAGCCGATTGACCACTTACTACTCCTTTATTTTTTAAAGGTTAAACTTGCGTCTACCAGTTCGAACGACGGTAGTTCTTGCTCGACAAATCGGTGTTTTTACCGCCACGCGCCGCAGCCGCGCTATAGAGATGTCATCGAGAGACAGCGCGCGGCTCCGGTCACAACATCACAACAGATAAACCGGCTCGGCCGTCTGTCCGTCTGTCAAACCGGGACAAAGCTGCTTTGCTGTTAATAGTTTTCATGGAGAGTGACTACATTTGTAGCTACGTAACTTCGACCGATTCAGCAGCTACAATACAGACTGTCGCTTTTCTGTTAATAGTTTTTATGGAGGGTGACTACAATTGTAGCTATGTTACTTCAACCGGTACAGCAGTTACAATACAGACTGTCGCTTTTGCTGTTAATAACTTTCATGGAGAGTGACTACGTTTGTAGCTATGTTACTTCAACCGGTACAGCAGTTACAATACAGACTGTTGCTTTGCTGTTAATAGTTTTCATGGAGAGTGACTACGTTTGTAGCTATGTTACTTCAACCGGTACAGCAGCTCCAATACAGACTGTCGCTTTTGCTGTTAATAACGTTCATGGAGAGTGACTACATTTGTAGCTACGTAACTTCGACCGATTCAGCAGCTACAATACAGACTGTCGCTTTTCTGTTAATAGTTTTTATGGAGAGTGACTACAATTGTAGCTATGTTACTTCAACCGGTACAGCAGCTCCAATACAGACTGTCGCTTTGATGCTAATAGTTTTCATGGAGAGTGACTACGTTTGTAGCTATGTTACTTCAACCGGTACAGCAGCTCCAATACAGACTGTCGCTTTGATGTTAATAGTTTTCATGGAGAGTGACTACATTTGTAGCTATGTTACTTCAACCGATTCAGCAGTTACAATACAGACTGTCGCTTTTCTGTTAATAGTTTTCATGGAGAGTGACTACATTTGTAGCTATATTACTTCAACCGATTCAGCAGCTACAATACAGACTGTCGCTTTTGCTGTTAATAATTTTCATGGAGAGTGACTACATTTGAAGCTATGTTAATTTGACTAATCCAGCGGCTTTAATACTGCCTGCATTTCATTGCCATAACGGTTATTATTAATGGAAAGAACGTTGAATGAAGAAATGATATATCAATACCTTTTTTGGTGGCGGTATAAATCAAAAAAATCTATACATTATTTCATTATCCTATGTAAAGTCGATTCATTTTGACTTAATTTAATCGCTTAATCGTTTCGTTCGTCCATCGGTTAGTGTATTTCAATCGGGGGCATGAAATAAAGGATAGCATAAAATGTACGTAGACGGATGAGAAAACTCAGATGAAAATAGTCAATTAAATCAGCCGCTATTTCTCTAATTAATATAATCATTCTTTAATCATTCTTTGGTGAGACAGGTACCTCATGGAGGACGTTACCCTGAATATGAGTGAAGGATGAGTGTGATGATCGTTATGATAGAGGCGCGATCTTGCAGTCTTGTTACTGACTAAGGTTGGCACATAGGCCCACTTAATAACTCTGGCTTTCTGTTTGTCGTTTCTAGTCATGCAGGTCAATAATCTAGTTTTCGATTCCCATTCCAAATACTACTCGAATTCGCAAACGTCTAACTCCTCAAACATGCCCAGGCCTTACCATGTAAATGCTGTAAGCCAATACAGACATCATGACTCCGCAGATCGGATCGTACCGGAGTCCCGAGCTCGAGGCAACAATCAACAATCAACAATCAACAAGCCGTAGTAATTAGGAGTAATCAACAATAAATTATTGGCTAGTGCTCTCAGAGAGGATTGTTATCGCGCCATCTCCTTGTTCATTTGTGTTAGTGTTTGGTATCGACATCCGATACATCGGAAATATCGATATTTTGGTTCCGATATATATTGTTATTTTAATATCGATATTAGACTTCCGATAGTATTGAAATAACGATATTTTACTTCGATGTTATCGTTAGTATTGAAGAATAATAAATAAAATACAGTTTAACCTTTTTCGCAACACTACACTGGTAAGTAGCCGATTTCCGCTTCCGTTTCAGTGTGGGAAGTCGCCGTTTACAAAAGAGTACGACAAATATCAGCTGTAGTGAGGTAACAAATCAGCTGGAGTGCGGTAAAGAGTTTTCATTGAGCATTTACCGCACGAGTGCGGTAAATGCTCAATGTTGCCAACTCAAGAAAAAAAAGTATATCACACAATTTACATACATTATACATAAACACAACATTTTAACTATGACGACCATATCTCAATTGTAACTAAACTGGTTTCCCAGGTTGCGACTACGTACAGTTAATAGCGATAAGCTAATAAAGAGCAATATTATTTAATTAATTAATTGTTGCCGCCTGTGTGACGATAAGACGTATTCCTAGAAAGGCTTACTCGGTCGCTGAACAGCAGAGATAACGCTTTTTGTTATCTCCCCCGCACAGATAAATATAGTTTTGTTCGCATTTTCTCTCTTCAGTTTATTTAATATTTTTTAAATCTTTTAACTTTCATAGAAGTGTTTTGTTTTTTACTTGCCCTGTATATTTGTTGCTGGTAGTGTCGCGAAAACTATCGTACGCAACTCATCCGGGAAGGTGTTTACGTTGCTCGCATGAAATTCCCGCGCTCCGCAAGCGTCGCGCGTGAACTATCATGCTCGCACGTAAACACCTACTTCCCGCACTAGTTGCGTAATATACTATTCTGCACCTTTTCATTAGTAGTAATTAAATATTATCTGATAAGTAAATATTTAAAATATAAATTTGGAAATAACTTATTAGCTACAAGAAATGGTTGTTAGTTGATTTATTTATTTATTTATTTATTTATTAACGGTAAAAACCATTTACAAAGAGACAATACAAAAACCAACAAAAATGCAGTAATACAATATTATGAGCAACAATAAATAATGGCCTACTAAGTATGGTTACAACCAAGAAAAACTTCCCCCCAACAACTTCCATCAACATAATAGTTGATGTTCTATTATTTGTTGTTTTGTTAGTTGTAAAGATATGGTTATCCACAAGAATTTCAAAATATTATCTTGGGTATATAGGTTGCTTGAAACAAGAGTCTTTTGCAGTAAAATAATTTATTTTACAGTTATTGATCTAAAATTATACTTCAAAGTATAAATTGTAAACAATTTTACGTCAAATAGACGTCACATGTGTGCTGCTAACTGTTGTGATACATACCGTATGCATTCGATTAATTTTTAACGAAATGTTTCTGATATATCGATATTTTCCCGATATATCGATTTTTTGATCCGATATTATTGAAATATCGATATTTTCTTTCGATATCCAAACACTAATTTGTGTGGAGGAGACGGCGAATTCTTCCTGACCTCCCTCGTCTGCTCGAGTGACCCGGTGCGATAGTCGAGATGAAAAAGAATCGATTATTTTATGTTCGATTATTTTTCAACAATCGGGTAGATAATGTTTAAATTAAATGGTTCTTATGCTCGTTTCACTTTTTCGATTCTCGCTATTATTTGCAGTTTTCTTAACTTTTTGCTCGAAGTTAGTCCTTTATTTTACGGATAACATAGTTGGTCTCTCTTTAGTGAACCTCTGAAATAAAATAGGGCTGAACATTAGTCAAACAGAACGTTTTAGATGAAAAAATTAAGGTTGTTCGGCCGACGGTTTTAAATAATCGATTATTAAGAAAAGTAATTGAGTAATCAATTCTAGCTCATAATTTATTACATTGGCGCAAAGCCAGACAACTCCATTTTTCGTGATTTTGCGTTGATGATGTAAGCACATTGCAAAAAAAATCTCTACCGACCGGTGCAAAAACTGTACAGCTCCGAGCATTGCACACAGAGATATAGGGAAGAGGAGCTGTCTTGTAGACTTGTAGATGGTTTTCCGAGCAAAATTCAGACAGCTTGTTTGCCTTTTATTGTATTGGTATTTTAGGCAGGCACGTCTAACAGCCAAGTAACCCAAACAAAATTGTTTGTCTATATTTTGTTATCATATCTATTTTAACGACAAATTTGGGACAAAAATCCCATTCTTTCAGATTTGTTGAAAAGTACATCTTAATTTGTTTTCCTCACGTAAACTTTAAAAAATTGGACTTGCCTGATTTTAGCATCAGTGTCTTCAATTGAAGTACAAACAGCTGCCAAGGGTACACTTATAAACCTATAAAAACCAGCCCACGTAAAACAATTTTACAGTTTTAAATCCCCCAAAAATGTTTTTTTGGTGGTTTTCATATAGAAAATAAAATAATCAATTTTTGGTTGGCACCATTGAATTCAGCTCGAAAAATAAAGTATTTTGAATGATTGCTCTATGCCCATTGGTTACCGAGATATTGAAAGTGGTAAACACAGTTCGTTGCCCCAATGTTAACCTTATGGGAAATAAGTAAAATTCGATATCTCGCTTACTTCTCAACATATCTTAATAAAACTTGGTTTTTAGCTAGATGAGATCTAATGTATTTTACTCTAAAATCCCCGAAATCTCCATTTTTGCGGCTTCAAACCTGCATACTCATTCACCATGTTACTCTTAAGGAGCTTACAAAAACAAGACAAATCTCGTTATGTTGGATAGATAAATATGTTTTTTTTTGCATTTGAAATTCGCCGAGTATGCAGGTCTGCTGCAACGGGGGTGTTTGTATTTTCTGAACTCCAGTTTCCTTCAGTCGTCGCTCCCACAGCTACCGGTCACCGGTCGGACGAGAGTCTATATATAGCCACTGGCAGGCGCGGGCACCTCCTAGTGGAAGAGCCTGTTGCCAGACAGGATTTGCCATTTTACCCGCCAATTCCATTAAATAATCCCCGCTTTTACCCGTTTTTTTCGACAATAATCCCCTCAAAATCCCCGCAAGTACCAAAAACCGGGTAGTTACCCGAAATAACACCTACTGACTTTCAAAACACCCAAAACCGGATAACTTCCTTAAATTACCAGGTGAAGAGGGAAAGCTTACATAAAAAACTGCACAAATATAACAAAATACGTCTATTTACTTCGAGTATCGTTCTCAATTTTTCTGACTTAAATAAACATCGGATATCTGACAAGCAAATCATCATTCAAAACTCCCCGGTTTTACCCGTTTTCTATGTATTTAGGATGCCGGGTAAATCCCCGCAGCTCAAATCTAAAATCCCCAGTTTCACCCGATTTTTCTTAATCCTCTCAAAATCCCCGAACGCCTTCAAAATACCCGAAAACCGGACAAATACCCCGCTTAAGGCAACACTGAAACCAATAAAATTATACCAAATAAATATTAGCATACTAACTAAAGAAATATCTAGAGTCTGAAAAAATCATTGTAGCTCGTCCAAAATAGCCGGTATTACCCGTTTTTAAGCAAAGTGTCTGGCACAATTTCCACAAACGGTTAATCATCATTTTTATGCAAAAAGACAATTATAAAGTTGGCCTATAATTGTTCTAGAAATTACAGAGCCTTCTTCCTCAACCAAAACGAATTCCGTCCTGAACATTACCCGGTCCATTACGCGTCACATACTAATCTACCCAAATTTACCGGAGTAGTTATCAAGGAGATATGCAAATTTAATCTAGGAGTGTTTGTCTTTACAAAATAATGGCTGCACCATGTATGAGGTAATGAGGTAAACACGACAAAAATTAACCACAATCCTTGACTCAAGTTCAGGGACTGATTGTAATTTAGCTTGATTGCGCCGTGTACCGCACGCAGAGGATCTGAAATACTTGTGACATCATGGTACATGGATTCATAATAATTAAGTGATTTGGCTAAAATGCAGACCCGAATCTGGATACCGGCGGTCCTGTATCAAGAGTTTTTTTAAGAACCCTTCAGTTTTCACGCCATTTTTAATTAGTGGCAAAGGTTTGTTTCTGCAAAACGATAATATGATGAAAATACCATTATCAATTTAAGTAAAGAAGAACTCTTTGAACGGGATGTGAGGGAAATCATTTAAGATTTGTTGACGAAGTTGTTTTAAATAAAATATTCCTTTCCATATTTTGTCAACCTCGCTCTAGAAAAAAATCAGGAATTTTGGTGAAATTCAATTAGGTATTTTTTTACTTTTCCGGTATATAAAAACATAATTGATATGTTAATGTTTAGGAAGGTAAAGAAAATCTAACCTTCAACCGATGTCACCTTTTTGTTAGTTAAAATCATTATTTACAGTAAAACAATAAAAAATGAAAATATTAAATCTACTACAACCTTATAAACATTTTTCTTTCAATTTACTGGAGATCAAAATAGGAATTCTACGTCATCCCATCTTAATCCAAAACCAATTACAACTAAATTCTCAGCTTAAAATCGAAATATGATGAACGCACTACTAATAATAACCAGCAAGCGTTTCATGCCTTACAAACTAATATTTAATTAAATACCCGTTTGAAAATAATAGAGTGCCATGCAGACCGGCTGTTTGCAAAATTGTGCCCCGAAGGGAGCGAGGCGGACCCATAAATACCGGGCGAGCACGTGAGAGCCGGGCTCTCTTCTGCAAGAGGAGGGACTGAGTTCTACAGGAAGAGGGATTGAGTTATGGAGAAATAGGGACTGAGTTCTGCAGGAAGATGGACTGAGTTCTGCAGTAAGAGGGACTCAGTTCTGCAGAAAGAGGGACTGAGTTCTGCAGGAAGAGGGATTGAGTTATGGAGAAATAGGGACTGAGTTCTGCAGGAAGATGGACTGAGTTCTGCAGTAAGAGGGGCTCAGTTCTACAGAAAGAGGGACTGAGTTCTGCAGAAAGAGGTACTGAGTTTTGTAGAGAGACTAAGTTCTGCAGAAAGAGGAACTGAGTTCTGCAGAAAGAGGGACTGGGTTCTGCAGGAAGAGGGAGTGAGTTGTGCAGGAAGAGGGAGTGAGCTCTGTAGAAAGAGGGACTGAGTTCTGCAGAAAGAGGGACTGAGTTGTGTGGAAACTATTTTCAAAGTAAAAGGCCAGAGATTATGAAAGAGTTGGAGAATATATAAATTTATTAAACCAGTTTTTTTGGTAATTTTAAAGTTCACGCTTGGTCAATGTTAGTATTTAGAATTCATATTTTATACTGTAAAGTAAATTTTTATAGAATTAATCATCCTAGTGTAGGACACTTATTTATGATGAGTAATGAAAATTGTAATTACTTGAAAGTATATTACTTCAATCTTATTTTGCAGTTATAATCAATTTTTTGAAATTTTCTTTTACTTTAACTAAGATAGTATTTAAAACCACGAGTAATCATTTGAAGAACCAAAAATCGATTAACCCGTTATCATAATTGATTGTGTAAAAATCATCAGAATTTAATTTTTTCACCATCAAACGCAACTTTTATTTGTTAAAATACTTAAACTTTAACAAAGTAGGCGGTACTGGATCTGACTTGAAAAATTCCTAACCCAAGCTTTGAGCTTAATCTGACGTTCCCTAGATTTTTATAAAAATTTTACAATAATTACTTTTGTATCCTTTTAAGCGAATTAAATTCTCTGTTTGCACCTGAAAAACAACGAAAAATTCCTCAAAGACCAGTTTCTAAACAGTTACCAGGTGAGACACCTAATCTTTCGGTAGCCAGTTCACCTACTTATTTAGGTAAATTTGTAAATTATATACTAGTTATAAGGAAATGAGAAACAGTAAGTTTATCAGAGCATAGCTCAAAATTGTTAAGCCTAATATGACGAACAAATAATTCTACGTTAAACTACAAGAACTCATCAACTTAAAAACAAAAATTAAACGCACGGTCTGAGTTAACCGAAACTGGAACTGATCAGAGTACTAACCTGTATTATACTCCTGGCGAATAACACTCTCGACGATTAAATTATACCATGGCGATTGATACATCCCAAAAGCAATCTGAACTTGTCACCGAGACCTGCCAATTACCCGCATTAGCACACAGATGCGTCTCTAGGTTGGAATGCGGATCAGGGCAAAGCGGGTCGTCGGGTGACCTTGACCTCTGCGACCTTGACTCCGCCCGAGACGTCACCAGGGCGACACGTCTACCCGGCACCAAACCTGGCCACCGCTATAAGGTTAATCAGGCGTTACTAATTTCACCACTTAACCCGGCACCGAGGCAGTTTAAAGGTAGGCGAGCTGGGTCCCCCTCCACAACAACAAACATACAACCCTCTTTCTTCTTTTGCTCCTTCGAATATGTCCGTTTAGTAAAGCTCGGCCCCAACTATTTAACAAAGCGTTGCTTTTATTTTACGAAACGCTCGTCCCCATTTATTTTTTAAAGCTAGCTCACACCTTCGTTTAGTAAAGCTCGGTGCCCGATTATTTTAAAGGAGGTATCGGGAGGACATGGACAGTGCGAACCTGCGGCACTGTACGGAAAGGGGACGTTATTAAGAGAAGAGAAGAGAAAGGAGGGGTTGGGAGGGTGTAGGTGGAATGGGTAAGAGGGGTGGCTGGTGCCGGGTTGTCATACCGTCATGGCGGCCGGTGAAAGGACTAGTGCCGGGTTGACGCGTTTTTTATAACGTATAAAGGTTGGTGCCGGGTTGAAGAACTCCTGTCTTCAAAGCATTCTGGAGGTGGGGGCAGGGGTCACGTCAGGTCTGATAGGTGCGATTGTGTTTGTTTAGACTGATCTGTATCTTGGCTATTGATTTTCCTTGCCATCCATGAAATTTAGAAAACGACCTTGACGTTCGCAGAGTATTCTGAAGGTAGAAATGGAAGTCGGGTCAGGCTTAAACGGTGAATGAACTGTTATTTGTGTCTGCAGAGACCAGCGACCAAATAAAACTCTTTGGTCGCTGGTAGAGACTGATCCATGACGACAATAGGAGCGGTTGAATGATCTTGACATCCATGACATAAAATCAGCCCTGGACGTCCACAGAGCATTGTGGAGGCAGAGCCTGGGGTTAGGTTTACAGCAGTGATCAAGCTAAGGTGACCGTTTTAAGACCCAAAGGTAGAAAGATAGAATACATATAAAGAAGGACTAATAAAGAAAATAATTTCAAAATACAAAATTATAAAAATTAAGGTAACAATTCAAAACACCGTATATAATTCTGGAGATCCCAGGTACTTCTCAAACTCCAAAACTTCCTGTACAACTTGGGAATCCCCGGTCACTGACCCGAAGACGTTAAACGACCTTCAGAAAGAAGACGGGACCTTTTTGACCTGCGCAATGTGCATCAGACTTCACAGACGGATTCAAATTTGCATCAGAGTCAGGCTTGAGTCAGGTTTCACAGCAGGGGTGCTTGTAGACTGACACTCTTCTCTCTCTCTCTCTTTCTCTCCTCTTTTCTCTCTTTTTTATCTCCCCTCCTGTATCATCAACTTTACGACCACTAGGAAGCAATTTGTGCGAATTTCCATAAGAATCCCCTCGTCTACCCTGGACTGGTTTAGGATCGAGCAGGACATGCGGCGAGTGCAGAGAGTTTCGTTACCTGGGTTTTTTTCTTTAGTAGTAGTTTGTTTGCGGAGCGGTATTTTATGAGGGACGCTTTAGAGGGTTTATGACCGAATTACACTCATTTGTAACATATCGAACCCCCATATAATTTCTTTCATGTCTTGTTATTTCTTGAGACTTTTTTTGCAGCGTCATACTATAAAGTTGTTTAGTTCTAGTTACGCTCTGAATTATGATATGGAAGTAGAATGGCGCTGTCGGTTGCTATCTTAAATTTAAAACTATTAAAACCGCATAAGGCGAAAAACATGGCGTTTTGGGGTTATTGTTTTTCTCGTCGGGTGATTATTGAAGAATGAAGAATTCAGAAGAAAAATTTATTTACTTCAAATATGTAGTGTTAATATTAATTGACGAATGCGTTGCCTGATATGAACTTGATATTGCTCAGTTATTTGCAAGTGATACAGGAACTAGCTATCGTTATATAAACAGATTCAATAAATTATCTAACCATGAAATATCTAACTCAGTGGTTTGCAAAAGAATGAGTCATCGAATCGACAAAAAGAAATTTGTTCACTAAAGAACATCTGGTTGCAGTATTTCCCTTAAGCATGTAATTTTTAGATCTGGGTCTCAGGAAACCACCGTAGAATTATTGTCATTGTTGTGAGCAGATTCATCAATTACGTAAAGTAACAAGACGTAAAGGAAAGAAGGCCTCTTCGCGGCCATAAGCTTCCCCCGATCATCTGATCTGGCCAGTGGATTCTAACAAGCCTCTCGTTCCTGATTAAATCTGCTGATCATACTGGTGCCAAACCGATCAGATTATAACTTGGTTTTTACTCTAAATATAATCCGGCATTTCACAGAAAAAATAAAAAATCAAAAAGTGAGTATATCTATTTATTTAATATAGTAAAGAAGAGGTGGGTTTTATCTATTTGTCTGTTGTATGTGGTATACGCAAAAACTATCAAACAGACTGAACTTAAATTGACCAAAGTTATATTCATGAACTTAAATCCCCTCGGGCTTCGCTCCGAATGCTTTTTGCACATAGTTTGCATATTTTATTTTAGTAAATTTCATTTGGTTTCTATGGGCGCTATTGTTAACTTCCTAGATATTTATTTAATCGTACAGAGCAGGTACAACAGATAGTGCAGTAGACCCTCTCTTATCCGGTCATTTAAGGACCGAGAACTGTCCGGATAACAAATTTTCCGGTTAAACCGACATGCCTCAAAACATTAAATTGTAACTCTAAAGCAAAAACTCTGATTTACATACGTAATTCAATCTTTCCCACGAGAATTGTCGGTACAGTTCTGATAATTTCCTGCCGATCATGTCCAGTTGAACAAATGAGTTGATAAAAATCGTCCGGTTAACAAGATGTCACTTCCGTGACCGATCTCCGGCCAAAAGCTGTCCGGATAGGAGAGAGTCTCTTGTATTTTACATTTACAATAAAAGACGGGTATTGTATAATTAACAACGCACATAACTTTTGAACAGCTTAGTTTTAAATTGTTCAAAGGAATGTAATCTACTCCATTATTTCTCCAACTCCTCCCTCTATCAAAAGACTTGAATTCAATTACATATTTGCTCCCCCCCTTAAGACTGATTATCTAAAAATAAGTGTCTGTTATAGTGTTGTATTTTACTCTTCACTTGATGGCAGTTTCTTGCGTTGTTCGTCACATATCTCGGTTAGTTAGTTGGTTCCGAGACAGCTGTGAGAGCGCCTCGGATTCCCGCCACTTTGGCGCCGAGTTCCCGCCAATTCTGCCGACATTTTTTCCATTGTCGGCGGGCGGGGCTCTGAGGCCGCATTGCTTGTGGGATTCCCCGATAATCCTATCTAATTCTCGTCAGCCAGACCGATCCAAGTGTGTTTGCTTCAAGCGGTGCACCGGAATTGCGCACCAAGTTATAATCCCTAAAAGGGCTCTCCATCTATGCGCCGGAATTGCGCACTTGGCCCGACAGGTACCTGAGTCCTCAGTGCCCACCGTAATAGCTCTGGATTGTGTGACTCATGTCACTCTTGTATGTGGCAATGATCAGGGGCTTCAAAAATTTGTACTTTGCACCCTTCCATACCACCCAACCTCTTCGACCAGTACCCGGGGAATTGTGGTGAACAACAATTTCGTGTGAGAGTTGTCACTCTCGATTCAACAAGGAGTCCCCTTCGCCCCATCCAAATATATACATATTTAAACAAAAACTTAAATGTATGCAGACAGACGTGTGAGAGAAGAGCACCTCTTATAAACAAAATTCATCAGCTGAATCAAAATGAAATTGACCTTCTAAATTTTAAAAAAATTTGATGTATATAAAAATTCACCCACTATTTAGGTTTAATAAATGCTTGTTGATGAACTTGTCATTAATTTTCACACTTGCTTAATTAACCCAGGGTTTTCTCGGAAGAATAAGTGCGCAATACCGGTGTGTGTCCAGGGGCTGTCTCTCGACCAAGTGCGCTATTCCGGTGACTACCTGAATTTTAGTGCGCAATTCCGGTGCGCCCGCTTCAAGATGTGCCGACGTTTAGACTTTTCGTTAAGCCTATCTGGGGTTTGTCCCACACTGGTCGAGCAGGAGGGCGAGCACCGTTAACTCGACCAGCGTAAAGAGCCACGTCGCATTGGTCGAGTAACTCGGTCGAGTCAACTCGGCCTAGTTGCTACAGGATAAGCTGATTCCTATTGATTAGAATTGTCAACTCGACTTGCCCATTTGAAAAAGGTCGGTTTACACTGGTCGAGTTGACGGTCGAGTCTAACTCTCCCGTATAACTCGCCCTCTTACTCGACCAGTGTGACGTGGCTGAAATCGCCCTTTTTCAAATGGGCAAGTCGAGTTGAGAATTCTAAACAATAGGAATCAGCTGATCCTATAGCAACTAGGCCGAGTTGACTCGACCGAGTTACTCGACCAATGATGTGGCTAATTACAATGTTAATTTCAAACAGTCGCTGAGCCTTTATTTTCCACTAACAAAACACAAAAAATTGTGTTGATTGAAAAGTAATATAAATACCTAGTGCTATTGTGGATAGTTATGAGCGATGGCTTGTGGACGCGGTGTTCCTTAGTGGGGATTAACGTCCGCACTATTGAGTACTCGTTCATGAGACCATCCTCATAATTAGACCAGATCGTAAATTGTTAACCGAGGCGAAATCGTGGTTCGGATCCCACGTAAAAATGTAGGTCCCTTAGTTGCCATTGGCTGTTGGGCTATTAATTAACAGTCCTGCCTAAGGAATATGTTGGCCTTAGTCAGTAACAAGACTACAAGATCGCGCCACAATCATCCCTCACTCATCTGTCATTCATACTTGGCTTAAAATACCTACCTGGGTAGGTCGCCATTTCAACTAATGTATCTAATGTATCTAATGTGCTATGTGGGATTGAAATTTCGAAAAATGTAACTTTTTTAATAGTTAACAATATACATGTTTATTAATGTATATTGTTATTAATGTATATAATGTATATTAATGTAATTTGTAATGAATGTTTAGTTTAACAAGACCTTGAAAAAAATCAAAGAAGTCCATTTATGATATTTCCTTGGCATTGAATATTTTTGGAGCTGTTGGTTTTGTTATGAACGGACAACGGCTATTAAACCTTGGTAACAATATATATATTTTCTCAAATAATCTGAGTATTTCTACCTTAATCTAAGTTAATATGCGTAAATAATTCAAATTACCTCTAGTGTCATCTGACCTCACGATTACTGCGCAAGTGATTAGGACCAGCCATCTTGAAGTCATCGGCCTGGAAAAAAGAAAAATATATAGATACATTGGTCTGGATCAATTTATCCTACATAGTTAATTTATTATCGCTATGAAGATTGCGAGACATTTGCAGCTAACCACCTCTTCGAGGTACGAGCTCCACTAGGACACCAGTAGTGGCGATGTGGCGTTTCTGGCCCAATCAAACTTTGACAGGCAGTCAATTTTTTGACAGCTACTTCCGGTCACGTGACCGGAAGTGACGTCATCAGCTGTGACGTAGCTGTGACGTGTTGTAGGTGGGTATTTAAAGTTTAAATGCCCTGCTGTGCTGGGTATTTAAATTTTAAATGGCCGGAAGTGTGTCAAGGTCTTTTGGGGATGTTTTTAAAAAAGATCTTGCATTTTCGGAAAATCCGAAAATGCAAGATAATTTTTGTTTCTTTTTACAAACTGTTGTTTTGTTGATTTTCACGTCTGTTAAAATACCATGTAAAAAATGGAATTGACAAATTAACAAGAAAATATCCTGCTACAAAGTATCCAAATAAAGATGCAATTACATAAACATAAACTTTAAAATATAGCGAATGTTCTTCCTTTTTATCTGTTAGCATTTCCTGAACAAGGTAACCAAAATTGTAACCACATAAAAATGAAAGTAGGCAAATAATAAATTTCGACGGGTTCACAAAAATCAAGTTGTAAAGTAGCGAATTTCTTTCTTCTTCCATTGTTGAATTTTTAGTCGAAACCAATTAATGATAACATTATTGCTTGCGCATCAGAACTAACAGTTGATGAAATTTCATTTACTTGTAGACTTGTAGTAGTTTCATTTGTAGTAGGTAATTGTTCGGAAGTTGGTGTAGATGTAGAAGAAACAGTATTATATTGAAGCTCAGAGTCCATGTGTGCTCGGGTAAAGAGCTGAAGCTTTAATGACGTGTGGTAGCCGTGTCCTACTGTGCATCAGTAGTTGTTGGTGGTGGGGGGTCGTTTGTTTCTTGCACTGAAATGTAGATGGAATCATAACTTTCTGGAGGATGTACTAAAATTTGTTGTATAGGATCTGCATCAATAGGAAAACTTTGCGTTTCAATGCAAAGTCCATCTTTAATAAAAGAAACATATAAAACAGAACTCATGTTTATTTAGATGTTTACTCTGCCAGTTCTACTAGCAAACTGATGTGTCAGCAGCGGCGCTGCAACCTCCCTTGACATGTGCAGCTCGGAACATCTGCCCTCCCCCCACCACCATAAGAGACTCCTCGCAATTTTTGGATTTGTAGTGTTAGTTCTAACGTAGGTGTTGTAGGGTGAACATCTCAGTACTAAACATTTTTTTTTTTAACATTTGGCTTAAAATATTTATTTAACTTTGTACAAGTTACAATATTTTTAAAGATGCTACTTTATTATATTACCTTAATACTTAGTTATAATATTTAGTTAAAGAAATCGAAACTGTAGTTGCGATTCAAAATAGAAACATGGTTTCTTAACATTTGCCTTAAAAATATTTGTAACAAAATATCGTAAGAAAATTTTTACAACATATTTGAATTAATATGTTTGCAAACCCTATCATGCGAGTTTTAAAAGATAAACGAGACCGAGTGGGCCGGGTTTGACCTCGCATGCTTTCGCTTGTTGCCGACCAGTTAGCAATACAACTGGTTGACCTTGCGCCGCACTTTCGCTTGCGGCCGGCCGGCGAATACAGGTCGTCGTCCTTGCTGCATCACCCGGCACACCTGTCCTTGATTGTATAACACACTCTACACTCTACACTCGACAAGTTATTCTTTCCTTTGCCACCGTCCTAACAACACCTACTTCAATTTCACAATGAACCGCTCCGAGTATACCGAGATTTGGTATAACTGGTTTTCCTATCTTCAACTGCTTGGGGTACGAATTATTCAATCGAACAACAATCGTGATTGGTATGATGTTACAACCACTATTGCTCGAAAACCTTTTCAGCAAGTTTGGAAAAACATTCTTACCGGCACCAAAATTCGCACCGAACCACCCAAAATTCGCACCAAACCACCTCTATCACCTGTATCTTCAAACGTACCCCAGCAAAAATTTCATCTAAAAAAACTGAAACTTAACCGAAAATATGAAATCTTAAGACATTTATCTTCTTCTATTTTCATTTTTAATTCTGAAAAAACCAAAATTTATGTCATTGACATTCCCAAAAAAATTCCTATTCCCCTTAACCCTCGACACTTGATAATAAATAAAAAAGGTGCAAAGTTAAACATAAATATTACCGAGTAAAACCTTTTCCCACCTCCAAAGTCCACCCTGGTGGCAAAAAAAGGCCCTTCTAAGGGCCGACCTAAGACTTTCAAATTTAGGCTTAAGTTTAAGTATCAACCCTTGGTGACTAACAAGGGGTGGTTTGCGAAAGCCCCTATGGGACTTAGAGGTACACGGACCTTTTGTTAGTCACTAAAGGTTAAGGCTTTAGCAAAAGCTCCCCGCTATTGACTCAACCTTTGGGACTTAGAGGTATGTGAACCGCTTGTTAGTCACCAAGGGTTGAGGCTTTAGCGTCCAACCCTTTGTGACTTAGTGGTACACAGACCAATTGTTAGTCACCAAGGGTTGAGGCTTTAGCGAAAGCCCCCCGCTATTGACTCAACCTTTGGGACTTAGAGGTATATGAACCGCTTGTAGTCACCAAGGGTTGAGGCCCTAACTTAAGCCTAAATTTGAAAGTCTTAGGGTGGCCCTTAGAAGGGCCGATTTTGCCACCAGGGTGGACTTTGATTGAGAAGGGGAAGGAATATAAGGTTTAATTTAATATATTTATTCTCAATTTTCCACCCTCCGCTGTTACTAGTAAAAATTTTGGATCTGTCGGGACAAGTGGTGGTTTGGTTTTTGGAGTTGTGAGGATATAAATTTTCGTCCTCTCCTCGTTGTAGATATAAATTTTGTTTTCTTCAATTCTGTACAGATTATATTTTTTGTTTTTCTTTAATTCCTTTAGCCTGATGTTCTTTACTGGTGCGGGATGAATTGTTTGGGGGGTGGGGGTTTCTTTGATTGGTGCGGGTTGAATTTGTTGGGGGGTAGAAGAAGGGTGCAGTCCGCACAACTCCATCCAGTCTTCAGTTAAAATGTCGTCACAAATTGGAGCGATCGGAATCTCTTCAATTTGCGGCGTTGATGTTTCTGTAACTGGTGTGGGATTCTGAAATAATTGGGGTTGATCTTCATTAACAGCATCAGCTATTATTTCGTTAATGGAGGAGGAGAGGACGGGAGTAGAAGATTTTTGCGGAATAAAATCGTTGATTGCAGAAAGGCTGATCGATACCGGGATGGAATGTTGCTTCATCAGAGGTTTCTTGAGCAGACCCAGAAGAATAGGGCAGGATGAAGAGGCAGATGAGGAGTCCATAATTAGATAAAGGAAATAATAAAATGGATATAATGAAATAGAAAAAACGTGGGAATGGATAGTAACAGCGATGGTGGCGAGTGGCAGAATAACACAAGGCGGGCGAATGGGGTTCTTATAGGCAGCAGACACAACAACCTTGTAGTCAAGGTAGTGACCAGGTCCAAGTAGGCACACAACAACCTTGTAGTCAAGGTAGTGACCAGGTCCAAGTAGGCCAGACGAAGTTGTGAGAGCGGTGGCTAGCGACCCGGCCAAGGCTACCGGCCTCGGCAGAGCGACACGTTGACCTACTAGTCAAGGCTCGCTAGCGAGGTCGAGTCTCGAGCTCGCTGATATAAGCAAGCGCGCAACGTTTCTCTTTGGCATTACGGTGAAGGTGTAACTGGTCCGCTTACGTGGAGGGTTATGCTGTAACGTAATGTTCGCCATGGTGTGTGGGGTGGCTTATGTCAAGCACACACTGCGTTCGGCTATTGTGGGAGAGGCGCCCTCCTATAATAGTCGGTCGCAATGGCAATCCACCTACCTTTCCATTTCCTGCGTGGTTTAATTGTCAGGGTTAATATTACGGTGAGGTGTGTGAGTTCGCTTACGTGATGATCACACCGTAACTGTAATATTAAGTTAGGTGTAATATTATAGGGAGGTGTGTGAGTTCGCTTACGTGATGATCACACCGTAACTGTAATATTACATAGTATAAGATAGAATAGGGGGAACGTTAGGTAGGGGTTAAGATATGATAGGGCGGTGAGGTGTGTGAGTTCGCTTACGTGATGATCACACCGTAACCGCATGCATGATAGCATTTAAGGGGTAGCATAAGTTATAATAAAGTAGTATAGAAATAAAGTAGTAGAATAAGGTAGGGACCCCACGCTTCCCCACCCCCCTTTTTTTATAATTTTTAAATGACCTTGACCTAGTTTTGATTGTTCTACTTTCGGACTTAGAATTATTTTAAATGATCTATTTTTTAGACTTAGATATTTTAATTTCAAAAGACTTACTTGTTTGACTTATATATTGATTGATTTTAAAACTCTACTTTTGAGACTTAAATATTTTGTTAAAGTTTTAAATAACCTAAGATTTTAGTTTTGTGTTGTATCTTTTATTAAATAATTATTATTTTTAACATTTGGGTTTTTGTAAATGTTTTAATTTCTGTTGATGGTGAGTTTAGTTTTCGCGTTGGTTATTAATATTTTTGAGTTTTTGCGTCATAACTTTTATACCGTTGGTTTAATCAAAAAATGTTACTGGACCTTTTTTGTTTGTCTTTTAATTCCGCTTAATTTGAGTACCCGCACGATAGATTTGGAGCATTTTTTGTTATATCCCCCCCCCCCCTCCCCGCGAAACCCCCCCCCCTCCCCCCCTCCCCCCCTCCCCCCCTCCCCCCCCTCCCCCCCTCCCCCCCTCCCCCCCCCTCCCCCCCCTCCCCCCCCCTCCCCCCCTCCCCCCCCTCCCCCTCCCGCGGAAACCCCCCTCCCCCCTCCGGCAAAACCGGTTACTTGATTTCGTCGCCGTTCAACTTTAGAACTGCGTCGCCGTACACGATGGCAGTGGATATAACAAAAATGCTCCAAATCCATCGTGCGGGTAGTCAAATTAAGCGGAATTAAAATACAAACAAAAAAGATCCAGTAACATTTTTTGATTAAACCAACGGTATAAAAGTTATGACGCAAAAACTCAAAAATCGAGGCTATAGGCAGTGGATATAACAAAAATGCTCCAAATCTATCGTGCGGGTAGTCAAATTAAGCAGAATTAAAAGACAAACAAAAAAGGTCCAGTAACATTTTTTGATTAAACCAACGGTATAAAAGTTATGACGCAAAAACTCAAAAATCGAGGCTATAGGCAGTGGATATAACAAAAATGCTCCAAATCTATCGTGCGGGTAGTCAAATTAAGCAGAATTAAAAGACAAACAAAAAAGGTCCAGTAACATTTTTTGATTAAACCAACGGTATAAAAGTTATGACGCAAAAACTCAAAAATCGAGGCTATAGCCTTGGGCTCACAGTATATATATAAGGTGTGCTGTAGTCTTGTGGTTACATTTGCCATGGAATCCCTCATGATCTTTAGTGCTGTGCACAACTTTGTCGAAGCCAAAAAAGTACTATGGTACATAAGAACGTATCATAGCAATCTGAAGTGTATTAGTGGAGTACTTGAAGCTGTTAAAGCAGACGGTACAAAAATCTGTTGCACTTCGGATTCTATGGATTACGAAGGACTCGAAACATGGGTCCTTTATTATGTACAATTTTGTACAAAAATTCACATCAAAGTTGACACGGACTAAAGGGGTTTTCTAGGAGGAAAGAAAAGAATAGATACCAACAATGCATGTTGGTAGCTATTCTTTTCATTCTTCCGCTAAGATTTAAATGACCTTGACCTACTTAGGACTTAGAAAATTTTCACTAAGTTACAATTGACCTTCAAAATAAGTAGGTCAAGGTCATTTAACTTTAAGCGGAAAAAAGAGAGGAACAGTGTTATTAATTAACACTGTTCCTCTCTTTTTTCCTAAAAGGCAGGGGGAGAAGTTCCGTTAATGTCTACTTTTATGTGGCAGAATCATATCCATCATCATCTGATTCATTTTGAAAGTTGATGTAATCTACATCAACCCAAAGATAATGGAATCCTTGTTCAAAAGCCATAGTATCAATGTATGTTTCAAGTGTTGAAAACCAATTCGGATCTACGAAAGGGTTGATGGTAACTAATAAACGTTGATATGTTAAATTTACCATTCTTTCCCCAGTAACATTAATCGTAAGAAAATTAATATTCTGGAGGACATGGATTAAATTTAACATAAATTGAATATGTTGTTGAGGAGTGCAAAAAACATTGTAAAACATACGGAAACTTTCCATGATTATCGGTGAGGGAAGTGATGCCTCTTCATATAATCCACGGTTTATATATACATTTTCCCCACCATAAAGTTTTAAAAGTGGGTCAAGGTCATCTGAAGATACCCTATGAACGGGGAACAGAGCAGTAAGTGGTTAGACCACAAACTGCTCTGTTCCCCGTCCCTATTTAATTTCTCATAATTATATGTGTTTATAAACACATACAATTAATTTCATATTTTGCCAGGGGGCAGAAATTGCAGAGATGACATTTTTCTTGAGGTGCCGGCATTTGTAGTTTATACCCAATTATTCCGCTTCTATAAGCAATAGTTCGATAAAGCTCGTCCCCCGGGCCGGCAAGAGGAAGCGCCTGAAAAAAAAAAATTATTAGTTTAAAGAAATTAAAAAAAATAATATATTGTTAACAAAATAAACAATGCAGTTAATGAAAAAACGTACCATGTGACATACGGCACATATTCTGCCAACATTTGGCCCTTCAAACCAAATTTTGGTTTTGTAGACGCATCGTCTTTTATGCTCATAAATGAGCTCTCCTTGCAAAATTGGCGGCAGCGGCTCTGACACCCTTCTGATATGCCGGAGCATAGGGTTATCGGTGCAGATACGCTGCAGACACAACTCGTACAAGGAGCTCATAGTTATGGTCTGGCTATGCAAACCTCAAAGCTTTAAATACGTACCAATCACCTTGATGGCGAAGGTGATTCCCCCTCCCCCCGGGTTTCCACTATATATTGAGCGGATAGAAGCTTTATAGAATTAATAGTTTGCTACATTTTGAATCAACAAAACGTTATGGAATCTTTCCTAAAATACCTGATTGATCAAAGATTAAGTAGAAACCGAAGGGAACAAAGAAGAAAACACAGATTAAAAAAAGCTTTTGAAAAATTAAAATTAGTTGTACCGGAAAGTCAAAAACAAAAAAAAATTAACAGACAATCTATAGTTCAAAATGCAATAGATTACATTAAAAAATTGGAAGAAGACTTGAAATCACCAACATTTAACTTAGAACAACAAGAATTTGAACAATCCGAACAGACATTTTTACAGGATATAGAAGAATTCCAACAATTCGAACAGAAATTTGTACAGGAAATAGAAGAATATCTTCAAACTTCGCAAAATTTAAACCAAGACATTTATGAAATTTTGTATCAACCTTTTGAAACTGTTTCCTTGCCAGTGTTAGAAAGCTTGGATGAATATTTTTTTGACGTCGAAAAGTAGAGGGGGTAAATGGGTGGTGAGCTGTTATAAAGGCAGGGTAAACAGAGTAATCTTTACTTTCTTCGGATCCAGCGCTATGGCAAGCACTTCGTCTTCGTCCAGGTCTTCTTCCTCGTCATCAAGAACATCATCATCATCTGTTGTTTCTATTGTGAAACAAAAATCTCCTTCTCCAAAAAAATCTTCACCGAAAAAATCTCCTTCTCCAAAAAAATCTTCACCAAAAAAATCTCCTAAAAAAATTTCTGAAAAACTTCAAAAACTTCAAAAATTAAGAAAATCCTGTTTTAAGAAAGAACAATGTGCTCATATTTTAAAAAAAGGAGCGAACAAAGGTGAAAGGTGTGTGAAGTTGTGTAGTGTAGGTGAAAAATTGTGTAATTTGCATAACAAACGTGAACCTTCAAAAATTCAACCTTCTAAAAAAGTCAAAATTGAACCTTCCAAAAGTGAATTGCCAGAAAAAATTGAAAACTATAAAAGAATTAAAATCAACAGATTGAAATTAAACCACAAATATGTTTTTGTAAAAAAGATCAGTAACAGGGATGTTGTTCTTAGATGTTGTGATGAACTCTACTTGCTCAAATTACCAGTAAATCTTCAAATTCCAAATATCAGTAATGTTCATTATTATTTAGTAAGAAAATCTCCATCTGATAAAGTTAAATGGTCAAATTAAACACAAGACAAAAAAAATGGAGCGGGGGAATAGACCACTTTGTAATTCCAAGAGAATTACTTAGCGGTCTATTCCCCCGCTCATAGGGTATTTTTGAATGACCTTGACCTATTTTCAAAATTTACAATGGAGGGTTAATTTCTTATAAAAGCGGGATAACAAAATGACTTTTTACTTTTTACAATCTAGTCCTAAAAAAGAACAATGTTCGTATATTATTAAAAAAGGGTAAAAGATGTGTTGTGTAAATCAAACATTATGCAGTGCGCACAACAAATACCTCCTTTTGTTAAAACTGAGAGGTTAGTGTAAAAATGAAATAAAAAAAAATAGGAGCGGGGGAATAGACCACTTTGTAATTCTAAAAGAATTACTTAGCGGTCTATTCCCCCGTTCATAGGGTATTTTTTGGTGACCTTGACCTACTTCTTACACTTATAAATTTTCGCTAACTGCTATTGACCTTGAAAATAAATAGGTCAAGGTCATTCAATAATTAAAAAGAAAATGGAGGTGTACGGTTTTACAGAACCGTACACCTCAGAAACCTAACAGAAGAAAAGCTAAATCTACCTATATATAAATGACCTTGAGACTTAAAAATTTTCACTAAGTCATTTTGTTGACCTTGAAAATAAGTAGGTCAAGGTCATTCGATAACTAAAAAGAAAATGGGGGTGTACGGTTTGACAGAACCGTACACCCCCGGAAACCTAAAAGAAGAAAAGCTAATTTACAATACAATCTGCCTAGAGTTTAAGAATTAATAAAAATAAAAAATAAAGAAATAAAATTTAGTTTAAAAAAAAATAGCTAGACAGCCCAGCGCTGCACATCATGATTACAGTGTGATCATCACGTAAGCGAACTCACACACCTCACCATAAGCGCACAACGCTAAGCTAAAACAAAAATGTTATTTTGAAATAGCAAGTTGTTTAATTAAATTTAGGAAAAAATGTTATACAAATATGTTTTTTATTTCCTAACACTAAAGGAGCCAGTGTCTCGCCATTAGCGACGCAGAACAACTGAGGTCTAGCGAAACTCCGGAGGTAGGCGAACTACCCATCCAGCACGTATAGAGGTTGTAAGTGACCCGCTTTGGTGAGCGTAATCACTACAAAAGCGGTTGCCGGTTTTACCATTATTGGTTTTACCATGCAAAAGATGGAAGGAAAAAAGGAAAGGAAATTGGAATTGAAAGGTGTCCCTAACTAAAAAGGAGTACAAGACAAGAGAGGGAATGCCCTCAACAAGCTTGTTGGAAAAAGGAAATTGGAATAGAAAGGTATTAAAAACATATCATATAACATTCCTAAAAACAAAAATTTTACTTTAAATTTAAACATTCCAGGCAGAAATATATTGTAAGTAAAAGAAAGATTTTAAAATAATACTAACTACCAAACCAGCAAATTAAAAACAAACTACAAACCCTAGGGTATCTACAAGCACAAACAACTACCATGCCTTAAAATTAATCAGTCCTACGTCAAGATGTTATTATACAAATAACACCAAGATATTTTCACCAAACAGCAAAAATGATAAAATGTTCAGGGCGCCTTCTGAACATGTTACCACCTCACTGTCTAGCGAGCAACTGATGCCGAACCACACGCGCAGATCCCGGACCCCAACTCGGCTTGAGGTCATCCCCCCTCCTCGCTTACCCCCTCCCAAACCACAGGACCCTTACTGCGGGTTTGGTTTCCATCATTCTTTTGCCATTGTTCCAACAGGCAACAACATTTCTTTCTTTACTTTACATTGGATTTGTAAATATTTTAAGTGTTAAAACTTCTCAATATTTAATATTTTAGGACTTTGAAAAATTTTCAAACCTATCATTCTTTTGCAAATGTTTAAACAGGCAACAACACTTCTTTCTTTATTTTTACTTTACATTGGACTTGTAAAACTTCCTAATAATTAATACTTTCGGACTTAGAAAAATTTTCAAACATTTGCTTCAACATTTATTTTACAATATCAAGTTTCTTTTATAATGCCTCCAACAGACAACAATTTTCCTTTTGGATGTACAATTTGTGAAAAAATATATAAAATAGTTGAACCAGAAGACTTAACGGATGACGAAAGTATTTTTGAAAATAGTTTGATTCCAGTAGAAGATACATCTGATGCTACATCCGATGCTACATCCGATGCTACGTCTGATGCTACAAGTGATGAAGAAAATATTTTGGAAGTACCAGTAGCAATAGGCGAAGAAACACCGTTAACACATGTTGTAACAATTAACTATGATCCAGTACAATATATACATGCTCTTGTTCGGCGACGTTTGTTTCCGGCATCGGACATGGAGGAAGATGAAAGCGATAACGATTTGGAAATAACATATTTAAACAACAGCAATGATGATCACACTTACGACGCATAATATATGTATTATTTTGAACTTAAATTATTTGACGTTGGCACTTAGATTTTTTTAAAACTTCCATTATTTGACCTTGAGACTTAGAATTTTTTTTAAAACTTCCATTATTTGACCTTGAGACTTAGATTTTTTCTAAAACTTTCATTATTTGACCTTGACACTTAGATTTTTTTAATACCTGCATTATTTGGCACTTAGATGTTTTTTTAAACTTGCATTATTTGACCTTGACACTTAGGAGTTTTGAAATATAAGAAATTTAACTGTTATTAACACTTTTTGTGTTTAATACAGAAAAAGTGGTGGGGGTAGTGCTATAAATAGGGGTAGTTTAAGAGTGGTTCTTATTATTACTGCAACTTTTGTGGAGAGCACACCTACGTCATGTATTACTGCATCAGTTGTGAAGAATCTTTTGAAAATGAAAACTTACTACAAATACACAAAGAAGTGTACCATAACAACGAAACAAGAAACAATGCAGAAGAAGAAGATTTGGAAGAATTAGATCAAATGCTGGCTACCCATCAACAACAACTAAATTCAAGACCAAGTGTTATTCAATACGCACCCGGACCATCTTTGGATGTGGAATTATACGCCCGAGCTTTACCAGGCAGTGTAGTAACTCATTTTAAGATTGACAATGCTCAATTGCAACTAGCACAATTTATATTGAAAGCAAAAACATTAGTAACAGAAACATTGAAGAATGAACTAAGAAGATTAAATTTTATAAAGTTTGGAATATTATTAGATACTGTATTTACAAATGTTCAGAATGAAACATCACCAAGAGGATTTTTAACTAAAAACAAAACCATCATGTTTGCATCGGATATAAGCTTAATTGTGGATGATTGTTTTGAAGAACTTTTAACAAAATTACAAGAACATGAAGGAAGAGGTTCTGGATGGAGTTTGTTAAGTATAACAAGCTTAGATGTGAGAGTTCATAAACATGGATATGGAATGAGAGGTAGTAGTTATATTGCTTTGCCAAGGAAGATTCGAGTAACCAAATCTTGTGTTAATGTACAAAATGAAAATGCTGAATGTTTCAAGTATGCAATGCTTGCAAAATATGTAGAAGATCATGTGGAACGACCGAGTAGAGCATACGATGAGGTTTCCTATATGTATAACTTTCAAGGCATGACTTATCCTGTTTCAATTCAAGACATATCAAAATTTGAAAAGAAAAATCCTTTTGCATCTGTAAACATCTTTGGCTTAGATTCATCCAACAATGTCTATCCCTTACGTATAACACCCACCGAACGCAGAGATCATACTGATTTATTATTTATAACTAAAGGTGATATCTCACATTATGTATATATTAAAGATTTTGAAGCTCTAGTTTGCAAACAGTTATCAAAACGTGAACAACCAAAAACAACTTGTAAAAGATGTTTCTGTTTTGTAAACAAACCTTTAAGAAGAGGAGGTTCAGAATGGTTAACAGAACATAAAAGATTATGCAATGGAAACTATGAAGTAAGAATTAAATTACCACACCCTAGCAGATCACAAGTAAAATTTGATAAAGTTATCCAACAATACAGAATCCCCGTTGTAGTGTATGCAGATTTTGAATCTTCATTGCTTCCACTTGAACAAGAAGAAGGAGAGGAAATTACAAGCAGAACAAAGTATCAACTTCACAAACCAAACAGCTACTGTTTAATAGTAAAATCCACTCTGCCTGAAGAACATCTTCAAGAATATGGTTTGACATCTACACCAAAGATCTATCGTGGAGAAGAAGCAGCTCGATACTTTGTTGATGATTTATACGACATCGCTGGGAAAGTGGAAGCAATGTATAGCAATGTGGTTCCTATGTCACCTATGACACCGGAAGAAATTTATCTTTATGATTCGACAACAACATGCTATTTGTGTAACAATCAATTTACAGAAACTAAAGTTAAAGTTCGCGACCATGACCATCTGACAGGAGCCTACAGAGGTGCAGCTTGCAACGGATGTAACATCAACTACAAACTACCATCTTTTATTCCCGTCGTTTTTCACAATCTTAGCGGATACGATGGACATTTTATCATTCCTGAATTAGCAAGAGACAACGGTGAAATAGACGTTATAGCACAAACTATGGAAAAATTTATAAGCTTTTCAAAAAAGGTGGGCAAAATTAAACTTAGATTTGTTGATTCTTTTCGATTTATGCCTTCCAGTCTTATGAAACTTTCTGAAAATTTAAGAAGACAAAATTTAATAGAAACAAGCAAAATTGTACCTGCAGAAAAAATGGATTTGGTTCTTCGGAAAGGAGTTTTCCCGTATGATTACATCGATGGACTACATAAATTTCAAGAAACGTCACTTCCTCCACCAGAAGCTTTCAAAAGTAAACTTACCGATTTGGACATTTCACCTGAAGACTATCAACACGCATGCAGAGTTTGGGACGAATTGGAAATGAACACTCTGGGAGATTATTCTGACTTTTATGTAAAACTTGATGTGACCCTTCTCTGCGATGTGATGGAAGAATTTAGAAACACCTGCTTTGAAGCTTACGGATTAGACCCTCTTCATTCTTATACTTCTCCAGGACTAGCTTGGCAAGCTATGCTAAAAGAAACAAAGTGCAACCTTCAATTATTAACAGATATTGACATGGTGTTGATGATCGAATCGGGCGTTAGAGGTGGATTGACCCAAAGTGTTACTAGACATGTTAAAGCTAACAACAAATATCTTCCAAACTACGATAAAGAAAAACCATCAGTGTTCTTAGGATATTTCGATGCCAACAATTTATACGGATGGGCCATGTCTAATCCACTTCCTTTTGGAAACTTTGAATGGGTTAATCCAGACTCTATTGGTGATATTTCGCAAATTTCAAAAGACGGAGACACCGGATACATATTGGACTGTGACTTTGAATATCCAGAACACTTGCATGATCTTCATTACGATCTTCCGCTCCTTGCAAAAACAGAAGTTTCACCAATTGGCAAACATCCAAAATTAATGATGACTCTTGAAAATAAACAAAGATACGTAGCTCACTTTTGGGTTGTTCAACAAGCACTCCAATTGGGTTTACGTATAACCAAAATTCATAGAGTTTTAAAATTTTCCCAATCTTGCTGGTTAAAACCGTACATTGATTCAAACACCAGAAGAAGAGCAGCTGCAACATCAACATTTCAAAAGGACTTTTTTAAATTAATGAATAACGCGATATTTGGAAAAACATTGGAAAACAAAAGAAAACACAAAAATGTTAAATTAATTACAGATCCTATAAAACTAGAAAAACTTGTACAAAAACCAAACTTTGAAACATCCGTTATCATCAATGAAAACCTTGTGGCAGTATCTATGAAGAAGACAAGTGTGAAAATGGATCGTCCGTTGTACGTTGGAATGTCAATCTTGGATATTTCCAAAACCCACATGTACGATTTCCACTACAACAAAATGGTCGCCTTCTACGGTAGAGATAACATCGGAATCGCCTACATGGACACGGACGCTTTCATCTACTGGATTCTTACTGAAGATATGTATTTGGATCTTCGAACATTTGTTCACAAAAATGAATTTGATTTTAGTGACTATCCAAAAGATCATTTAAATTATGACAATGATCGGAACAAAAAGAAACTTGGAAAATTTAAAGACGAAGCAAATGGAATTTTACTGAAAGAACTTATTGCACTAATGTCAAAATTGTATTCACTACAATTGCATAAAGAAGAAAACAATATTATTAAAAAAGCTAAGGGAGTAAAAAGTTTGTATCTTAAGAAGAATGTAAATTTTGAACACTACAAGCAATGCTTATTTGAAGAAACGACTATAACTGCAAAATTCAACACCATCAGAAGTTTCAACCATCAACTGTACAGCGTAACAGAAGTGAAAAAAGCACTCTGCTCCAATGATGACAAACGACACATTCTTCCAGACAAAATTCACACTCTACCATTCGGCCACTACTCTCTCAATCCTATCAATGAGTAAAAAGAAAAAGAAAAAAAGAAAAAAAGAAAAAAAAATAAAAAAATAAAAAAAGAAAAAAGAAAAAAAGAAAAAAAGGGGAAATCACAGCATGCTCGCTGTGATTTCCCCTTTTTTTAAAATATGTTGAAATGACCTTGAACTATAAAAGCGGATGCAGAAAAAGAAACACTCAATACTAACTTGACTTTGTTAGTAAAATCATCATGACAGACTTAAAGGAAAAGATTGTTAATGAACTTCATAAACCTGCAAGAATAAAGTTTCCACGACGAAATACTGTTGTAAAAGGAATAAATGATTTATATCAAGCAGATTTAATTGAAATGCAACCGCATAGTAAAATAAATAAAGGATTCAAATACATACTTACGATTATTAATTGTTTTACTAAAGTTGCTGATGCTTTGCCATTAAAAGACAAAACTGGTAACAGCATAACAAAAGCTATGGAAGTAGCTATAAAAAGAGATAAAAATAAAATTAAACATTTACAAACTGATGATGGGAAAGAATTTTTTAATAAACATTTTGCCTTGTTAATGAAAAAATATAACATAAATCATTATTCCACAAATTCTGAGAAAAAGGCAGCTATAATTGAAAGATTTAATAGAACCTTAAAAGGTGCAATGTATAAAATGTTTTCGAAAAGAGGTTCTTACGTATGGGTTGATATCTTACCAAAATTAATAAGCGATTACAACAACAAGTTTCATAGAACTATCGGTATGGCACCTAACAAAGTGAATAAGAAAAACGCTAAACTAGTTTTACAACGAATTAAAAAAAATACACAGCCAAAAGCGGAACAAAGAAAACCAAGAAAATTTAATGTAAATGATAAAGTTCGAATTAGTAAATACAAAGGAGTGTTTACTAAAAAATACCTGCCCAATTGGACAAACGAAGTTTTTACAGTGTATAAAGTACAACCTACTGTACCGGAAACTTATATTTTAAAAGATAACAAAGGAAATTTGTTACAAGGCGGTTTTTACGGACATGAATTGTTAAAGTCAACAGTAGGCGATGTTTATCTTGTTGAAAAGGTGTTGCAAAGGAAAAAAGACCAAGTTAAAGTACGTTGGTTGGGGTTTGATAAAACTGAAGATTCGTGGATACCTATAAAAGATTTGATTTAGTTTTAAATCAACTTATTTACTCTTCTGCCTTTGAATAAGATGGAGATTGTTCACCATAAAGATAAATTTAATATTAATAACATTGATGATTTAACCGTAGATAACGTTAAAATCAACAATGGTAAACACGGCAGTTTATTTCCAAACACTGTACGATGTATAGTCAGCGGTCCTTCAAACTGTGGCAAAACTAACGTTGTGTTTAACTTAATTACAAACACAAAAGGATTGCGATTTAATAACCTATATATTTTTTCAAAGTCCTTACATCAACCAAAGTATCAATTGTTGGAAAAGATCCTGACTGATGTGCCCGATGTTAACTATTACAAATTTAATGCTAGTGACAGTGTTATGCAACCAGACCAGGCTAAGCCGTATTCTGTATTTGTATTTGATGATGTATCTAGTGAAAATCATGATACTATTAGAAACTATTTTGCCATGGGAAGACATAATAATATTGATAGCATATATATCGGACAAACATATAGCAAAATTCCAAAACAACTAATTAGAGACAATGCAAATATTTTAGTTTTATTCAAACAAGACGATACAAACCTAAAACATATATACAACGATCATGTAAATGCTGATATGTCATTTGATAAATTCAAAGAGCTTTGTGGAAAAGCTTGGGCGGAAAAATATGGATTTTTGGTAATTATGAAAGATAAAGCTATAACAGATGGTCGTTACCGCATAGGTTTTGATAAATTTGTTTTAATACATTAATTAACAACATTATCGTACAAGTCTTCATGGTGTAAACATGGTTAATCAGGAAAAGCTATTAAAAGAAATAAAATCACTTAGTGATTCTATTAGACATAAAAACAGAGCGTTAAGATTAGGAATAAGTGAAAGAGAGAAATTTCTGGAATCAACATTTAAACCTATTACTGAGCCATTAAAACAATTAGGACAAAATGTTAAACATTCAACATTTAATTTTTCCGGAGATGCTATTTTACCCATTTCAAAATTTGAACAAAAAGAAGAATATGAAAGTGATACAAGTTTTACACAACAAGGAGAAACAACTGAAGAAGAAAGCGAACTAGGTGAAGAAACGGATGTTTTAACAGAAAAAGAAGGTCTTTCTACAAGCGAAGAACAACAAGAAGAAGAAGAGCCTATTAATCCATCCAACTTGAGCAAATTGGGCTCGGATATCGCGTATAAAGGGCCGCTTGCAAGACAATTTGTATTAAAAATGTTACATTCTGCACAACCAACTCGAAAATATCATACTTTTGGTGCTAGAATAGAAGAAAATGGGCTAATGATTGGAGATAGCAAACTTGATGTAGACGAACATGACAATATTATTATAAATAATAAACAATACAAGGGTACAAAAGGATTGTTTGAACTTATTTTTAAGCCGAAACCTAATAAATATACTAAAAAGGATTTAAACATTTTTAAACAAATATTGGAGGATACAAATGCGCATAAGAAAAATTATTCTAAAAATTTTAATGTTCATAGAAATGCATCAGAAAAATATAAAACTATTATTGCTAAACTTTTCCCACCAAAAAGAAGGGAACCCATAAAAAGAAAATCATTATCTTCTGCTGAAATAAATATTTTACATAAAAGAAGAAAAACAAATCAATCAAGTTTATCAGGAAAAGGATTATTAAAAAACTTGTATGATACTAATATAATATACTACAACGATATAAACAAATTGGTTGACAGAATGAAGTTGATATATGAAGCTAAACAAGCCGGACATAGTGGTTTAGAAAATGAATGGGTAGCTTTGGTCGGCGAACTGCGAAATCGAGGAGTAATTGCATAAAAAATATGAGTATATATAATACAAGTATAACTGATTAAATATTCAGTATAACCATGAGTGTGGATAAGTTTGGACGGTATTCCGAAACTGGAAGCAAATCAGGATCTTATGGAAAAAGAGGTGGTTTACCACTAACATCCGATGGAGATTATGATATAAATAACAAACGTTTAAAGTTTGTAAATGATCCAAAAGATGAAAATGATGCGGTAAATTTTAAAACTTTAAGAAGTGAAACATTACCTAGCTTAAAGCTTCAAAATGAAGTGTATAACGCTAATTTTTATAGAATTGTAAATCTTCCAAAACCAATAGATAAGAATGATTCGGTAAATAAAGAATATTTAATGTGGTACATAAACCAAACCTTACGATATGATCCTAGGAGTAATAATAAAGTATATGATGCAAAAGATCTTAGAATAGCCAATATAGCAGATCCTATTAATGATCAAGATTCAGTTACAAAAAAGTATTTACATTCAATCATCCCTGAAAAAACAGATAAATTTTCCTTTTACAACTTTGTAATACATGATATTGGAGACCCTAAAGATATGAAAGATGCTGTAAACCTTCAATATCTTACAGATCATTGTATTACGCATGATATTAATACAATTGATTGCAAAAATAAAGTGTTAACTAACGTTAAGGAAGGAACTGCAAAATCACATGCAGCAACAATAAGTCAAATAATGAAATTAAAAGATAAGAAATGGGATGCTGATGCAAAAATAATTACTAATGTTAAAAAAGGGTCGGATGAAACTGATGTAGCAACAATTGGACAAGTTCCTGTATTACAAGAAGGCGGCCGACAAGCCTTTGATTGCAAAGGGAAACCACTAGTCAATGTTGCAGAAGGAATAAGAGACAATGATGTAGTTACAGTAGCACAAATGCATCAGAAGGGACACATATACTATAATCTTTTTCTAAGAAAAGATTTAAATAAGCAGTCTTTTTTTTGTGAAGACTTGCGATTGACTAGCTTAAAAGACCCTATTAATTTTACTGATGCTGTTAATGTAAATTACATTGTAAGACTCTTAAGTGTAGTATTATATGATATTTATAACACAATAAAGCCCATAAAATCTGATCAAAAATTAAATTGGGTTAAAAAGAATGTTATGGAAAAATATTTTTTAAATAAGGAAAATGATACTTTAAGAACTTCTAAAGGTGATGATGATGAAGAAGATACAATCCTTCCACAAAACTGGAAAAAAATGTTTTACCCATAAACAAACATACTTATAAATAAACAATGTCAAAGGATAAGTGCATCATTCATTATAAAGCATTTATAAAATAAACAAGTATCGACATTTCCTTTCACTATAAAAGACCATGTTGAAAGTTCAACGCATCAGTCATAATCGACACGTTATAAAGAGAGGAAGAGGAATAGCATCAACAGCACTTTCTCTTATTACTAAGCCGGTTGGAGCTATAGTTAATAAAGCTATCGATTTATTACCTGTAGAACTACATTTACCAGGAGGTTATCAATATTGTGGTCCTGGAACAAAATTGAAAAAAAGACTCGCTAGAGGAGATCTTGGAATAAATAAACTTGATCAAGCCTGCAAACAACACGATATAGCATATTCAAAGTTTGCAGATACTAAAAATAGATCAATAGCGGATAGAGCACTTGCTGAAAAAGCTTGGCAAAGAGTAACATCCAGCGACGCTAGTATCGGTGAAAAAGCAGCAGCTTTAGCGGTATCAGCAGCAATGAAGGGTAAAACGATGTTTGGAGGTGGAAAGAAGAAAGGAGGTGGAAAAAGAAAAAGAAAACCTACAAAGAAACGTGGAGGAAATATAAGAAGAAAACGACGATCCACCGCAGGTAAAAATAAAAAGAAACAAACAATATGGTCAATGATAAAAAAAGGAGGAGGATTATACCTAAGACCGTATCGTGTGTATTAAACAGAAAAAAACAATTACTAATTCCAAATAAAGAATTAACAGATAAAGAATTAATTACTTATGTTTCTTGTTTAAAAATTCCATTTTTTAGAGGAGTGTTTATGAAAGATGCATTACCTGTTAAAATATGGAAAAATGAAACCGGAATAGTAAATTTAGATAATAGTAAAGGATCAGGCACTCATTGGGTATGTTATAAGAAACTAGGATCAACTATTTACTACTTTGATAGTTTTGGTAATCTTCCACCACCAAAAGAACTACAATATTACTTTAAAACGGCTAAAAATGTACTATACAATTATAAAAGAGAGCAACCTGATGATACGGTAATCTGTGGACATTTATGTTTAGATTTTTTAACAAAAAGTGTTAGTCAACTTTAAGATGTCTTCCTATACAGTATCATTAACTGGAACTTCATCTACTTTGCGAAGTGTTCTTTTCCCTGCGTTACGTTTGGAAAAAGATAAATTATGGGAAGCCGCATTATTAGATATAACAACTTATAATTCTATTCCCAACGTTACTGAAAATGTTAATGACAAAATACATTATTACAAAACAAAAGATAAAAATACAAACAAATATTCAGATATACAAGTATTTAGTTTACCCACTGGAGCATATGAAATTGATGATATAAATGAAGCGATACAAAATCATATGGGAAAAGATAATATAACAATAAAAGGAAATAACAATACTATGAAAGCTGAAATTAAATCTAAATATTATATAGATTTTAGCAAAGAACATTCAATTGGTAGTTTATTAGGATTTCCTAAAACAACAAAAATTTTAGAACCTAATATTAACCATTCAGGTGCTAGAACTGTAACAATAATGAAAGTTAACAGTATAGATATTACATGTAATATTATACATGGTTCTTATAGAGATGGTGAAAAAACTCATATATTGCACACATTCTATCCAACGGTCGCTCCGGGTTTTAAAATTGTGGAAAAGCCACAAAACTTGGTGTACCTACCGTTAAACACCAGTTTTATTTCAGACATTGTGGTGAACATACTAGATCAAGACGGAAATCATATTGATTTTAGAGACGAACCTATAACTATACGAATACATATAAAATCAACCGTATAACAATGGGGTTATCATTTAAAAAGAAAGAGCTGACTGGTAAACAAGTCAGTAGCACTTCAGCTATAGAAGGATTAACAAGTGATAACATTCGTTTTCTAGAAGAAATTGGATTAAAACTTATTAATAATGGAAATATTGGATATAGCGCAGGGTCCGACATTCGACGAAACCTTATGGGAAAAGGAATATCATACGCACAACCCTTACGCTTCATCAAAATTAAATAATAATGATGAAATTAGAATTCCCATACAACAACAGGATATTTATACACTTCCATGTGAAAGTTATTTGTATATCGAAGGAAGAGTAACAAAAAAAGATGGAAGCACTGCAAGTACTGTTCCGTTCATAAATAACCCCATGGCATATTTGTTTGATGAAATAAGATATGAAATTTCCGGAGTTACAGTAGATTCAACAAAAAAGGTGGGAATTACAAGTACATTAAAAGGATTAGCATCTTTAACACCGAGTGAAAAAAATATGCTGGCCGCCGCAGGATGGGTAGCACCCGATTCCAGTACAATCACTCCAAACACTTCAGGCAATTTTGACTTTTACATTCCTTTAAGATTACTTTTAGGCTTTGCCGAAGATTACCGAAAAATAATAATAAACGTAAAACAAGAATTAGTTTTGTTAAGATCATCAAACGACAAAGATATTATTCAAGCAACTGATGGAACAACGGAAGCTACTTTAGAATGGAAAATGCAATTAGACAAAATTGTTTGGAGAGTACCGCATGTACGGTTAAACGATCAGAATAGAATTTCATTATTAAGAACTTTAAAATCAGATCGTGATATCGTAATACCATTTAGAAGTTGGGAGTTTCATGAATATCCGGTTTTACCGGAAACACAACGTCATACATGGACTGTAAAAACTTCTACTCATTTGGAAAAGGCAAGATATGTAATATTTGGATTACAAACAAAAAGAAGAAACGAAATAACTAAACATGCTGGTGAATTTGATCATTGCAAACTTACAAATTTTAAGGTGTTTCTAAACTCACAATTCTTTCCATACGACAACTTCAACATAAACTTTACAAAAGACAGGTTTAGCGTTTTGTACGATATGTACGCAAGATTCCAAAATTCATATTATGGAAAAACAAACACACCTTTATTAACGCCAAACCAATTTAAATCTAACTATCCGATTGTTGTAGTTGATTGTTCAAAACAAAACGAATCTGTAAAATCTTCCAGTGTAGATATAAAAATAGAAATGGAATTTGAACAAAATGTACCCAAAGATACATCTGCTTATTGTTTAATTTTACATGATAAAATTGTTACATATACACCTTTAACAGGAATTGTAAAAGCAGTTTTGTAAAATGAAAAGGAAAAAAAAATACCCCCACCACTCGGTTATAAAAGCAGGAGCGGGAACGAAAATTGTTTAGTTTACTGTCTACAGTTGTATGGGTAACATCGTCTACAGCATTATAAACAAAATGAGTTCTTTATCAGTTGTACAAGACGTTTCCGAAACAGCACCTTTATTGGAAAATGATGATAAACATTTTGAAGAAAATATTGTAAAGGAAATTGATGACTTTTTAAAGTTTGGAAAACAAAATAAAAAGTTGGAAAATAATAAAACAAACGTAAGAAAGAAAAGAAAACTTGAAGAAAATATTCCACCAAACATTTTAACTGAAGTTTTCCTTCGCATCTTTTATCCTATTTCATCTTGCATGAGTAAAAGTGTGTCGATAGGATTGGTAAAATCATTAGACTACTCTCCCGCAGTAATACTAAGCCATGGAACAAAGATGGTTTTATTTTCAGAAAATGCTTGGGATTCCTTTTTAAAACATCTACATCTTATTGAATGTTATTTAGCCAACAGTTTCTTTGGAAGAAAAACTAACATTCGACTTTTGGATTGTGACAATGAAATTGACATTATTAAACATCGTGGTCAACAACAAGTAAGAATTAGAGACTCGACACAATTTGAAAATAAAATTCTTCTAACACGTGAAGAATTTTACATTTTAAACTATGCAACATCACCTATTACCAGGTATATGAAACAACTAGTATTTTCAAGCTCTGTTATTAAGGAATATCTGGTAGATGCATGCGAAAAACAACCAGAAAGCACTTTACAATACGGACCAATAGATACATCCATCTTTAATAGAATACCTCACGAAGTGGAAATGTGGAGGCAGTTAAGAAACTTTGAACCTTTTACCGAAGTTGCAACGGAGGCTACAGAAGAAGAAACCAACAACAACAACAACAGTACAGAAGAAGAAACCACCAACAACAATAATACAGAAGAAGAAACTTTGCTAGGTTAAAACTACAATGTAATTTAACAAAAGAATAAACCGTGGGGTAGGCCTACTGGGGATGGTGCCCACGTTAAACATACACCAACGCGCCTACAACTGTACGGCCTGGTTTATATATCTAACCTACCGTGGTGTGGAAAACAGTTGATCAGCAGACACCATGATGAGCAGACAGGATGAAGAAATGGCAGCAAAACCTTGTGTAATTGAATTTCAAGCATTTCGCGGAAACGATGATAGATTTATCATAAAAAAATTGGTAATTTTGGATTTGCTTACACAAGTAGCATACCCGTTTTTATTTGAAGCACCGTGTTCTGTCCATGAACTAAAGTCAAAAGCTAAAATAACAAACAGATGGCTAACAAATAATTTTCATCATATCCATTGGTATGAAGGTTTCCTACCGTACAACAATGTACACAAAATTATGTTTCATTTTTGCAAACAATTTACACACATATATACCAGAGGATTGGAAAAAAAGAATTGGATACGACAGTACACAAACAAAGAAGTTTTAAACATAAAAGTGGACAAAACATTTCACTTTGATGCTAGAAATATTTGTGTTTCTACAATAAATCCGAAACACAACCAATCTCAATGCGCATTACAAAACGCGTATCACTTGGCTGCTTACTTACAACAACAAACGGAAGAATGTAGTGGGGGTTCCGAAGGTTATATAAACGAAGAGGCAACACACCCCGAGTATCAGTCTAACTCCATACTCCGAACAGACAACATCTCCTGTGAAGGATGGCATCACAACAGTTTCTCCAATGTTTAGTTGAACAATTCAACTTGCATTCAAAATCAAATACTCTAATTATCAAGAAATGTTCAGAATTAAAAGAACAGAAACATTATATTGTTCATGAAATGAAGAAAATTGATACAACGCATGGAGACGCAGTCGTCGCATCTTTATCCGATGCACCATATACACCGGGTGATGAACCAAAGTTTCAAGTATATCTTCCAAAACGATTCGTCCAGTTGCTGCAAAATGAAGATCTGCGGGAAATTCAACCAGGATCATTATATTTGGTGTCACACGGAATGAGCGGAAACAACTCTACGGAACTAACTCTGCACATCGCACAAAAATAACATTGTAAAAAAATGTTTTAAATAAAAAGATAAAAAACAACAACATATCAGTATATGTTTTTATATACTGATATGTTGTATTTTTTTAAAACCTCAAACGGATGACCTTGAACTTTTAATCGATAGTATTATTCGATTATTTTATTTGATAGTATTATTCGATTATTTTATTTGATAGTTTTATTCGAATACTTTACATAAATACGAAACTTTAACGTTGAGAGGCTCAGTTCTGTTTAAGACAAGCTACAACCAACATGTCATCCAAAAGAAATAATCTAACACTTATAACTTATTGTTGCAAAGAAAAATGTTTTAGAATACCTGAAGATCAAGTTGACGGACAAGCTTGTACAAAATGTAATTCTTTCTGCTATTGTAAATGTAGTTGCAAAACATATCAAAAGAACCGGTTGGATAAACTAGAAGAATTACAACATCGACTCGGTCTATTGTGGCAACGATTAAATTCAAAGTGATTAAACAAACACCTGCCATTACCCCCACCACTACCCCCACTACCATCGGAGGTACCTGCAGCACCGGCTTTGCAATAGTCATTCCTGCTACACCTCTCGTCGAGTAAACAACTCTAGTCATGTCTCTCAACATTCGCGGGATTCACTACAACACTATCAATCTTACAACCTACAAGGATTTGGAAATTTTTAGTGAAGAACTAAAACAACTTATAACCACTGGGTTTGGTTTATCTTTAGAACTTTATGCAACAAACAATCAAAACGAAAAAAATGTGTTTTTGCCAACTTACAACAACAAGAAGAATGAAAATAAACAAGAAATTTCAGCACCGACAACAACTTACTTTTCAAATTTGGGAGCAAACTTTACTAACTTGTAAAATAATACTTTTGTAAAAAAACAAATAAATAAAAAAAGAAAATATCTTGCATTTTCGGATCTTCCGAAAATGCAAGATCTTTTTTAAAAACACCCCCAAAAGACCTTGACACACTTCCGGCCATTTAAAATTTAAATACCCAGCACAGCAGGGCATTTAAACTTTAAATACCCACCTACAACACGTCACAGCTACGTCACAGCTGATGACGTCACTTCCGGTCACGTGACCGGAAGTAGCTGTCAAAAAATTGACTGCCTGTCAAAGTTTGATTGGGCCAGAAACGCCACATCGCCACTACTGACACCCCGTAATTCGAAAAAGTCCGTATCTCCCTCTTAATTTTTTTTGTTTGTCAAGAAAAAAAATTGACCTTCGGGGGATGCTACTAACTTAAACCAAATTATTTTTTACGTACCACAAATTTTGGGTGTCCCCCAAAAGTGGGAGATTTTGGAGGCAATTTAAAATTATCAAAGACAAATCCCTTATGAGTGACTGAATTTAAAGAGATTTCAAAAATAGGCGGAATGGTAGAGATTGGAGACCACAAACGTGTTTCTCTCAAATCTGCAGCTTCTCAAAGATTTAATACAACTCCTTGAAACCTAGCGTCTCAGAATTTGGGAGTTTTCATTTCACCTTTAGTGACTTAAAGACTGGAAAGACTCCTAAAAACATTTATTAAATGAAAAAGTGGCCTCTTATAATTATATTTAAAATTTCAGGGGTCCCGTAAAAATTGAGGATTTTGGGGGCAACTCAAACTTTTCTTAATAAATCTTTTTGAAGTAACCTCTTATTTTAAAACGCTTTTCATATTTTATGTTTAAAAAGCTCTTTAAAACGAGGGGTCACTCAAAAGAGGGTTACATTAGTGAAGTTTAAGTTGCCCAAAAATCCCACATTTTTGCGGGACACTCAAAGTTTTAAATATTACCAAAAGATACCACTTTTTAGCGAATTTCTCCTGTAGGGAAGAAGCTGTTACCGTAGTACTCATGGTAAGACCTAAGCCCAAGACCATCATAACTTTTAATTTTGGGGCCTCCAGAAGCAATAAACATTATTCGTTCATTTTCATAAATAAATAAATAAATAAATAAATATATATATATATATATATATATATATATATATATATATGTGTGTGTGTGTGTGTGTGTGTGTGTGTGTGTGTGTGTGTGTGTGTGTGTGTCTTTAAGCACGATAACTCGTGTAAAAATTGTCCGATCTTAATGAAATTTGGCACGAATGTGTAAAGTACAGTAATTATTCGGACGAGTTCGTGAACCAGCCCAATTGGAGTACCGGAAGGGGGGGTAAAAGGGGCTAAACCCCCCCAAAAATGGGTATTTTGAGATTTTTACATAGAAAAATAAAATTTTTCGAATTTTTATTGGCACCATTGAATTCAGCCCAAAAAACAAACAATTTAGTATTTTGAATCATGGCTCTATGTCCATTGGTTACTGAGATATTGAAAGTGGTAAACCACAGTACGTTGTCCCAATGTTAACCTTACGGGAAATAAGTAAAATTCTATATCTCGCTTATTTCTCAACATATCTTGATAAAACTTGGTAAATGGCTTCTTCTAGTTCAGATCTACTAAATATTGAATTAAGACCATCCAGTTTTAATATACCAGTTGCAGCAAACCTGCATACACATTCCCCACGTTATTCTTATGGAGCTTACAAAAACATGTCAAATCTCGCTATGTTGGTTCGAAATATGTTGTTTTGCACTTGAAATTCGCTGAGTATGCAGGTCTGCTGCAACGGGGGTATTTTTCATTTAATAGCGTTAGTTCATGATTAATTTAAGTTTTAAATCATCAAAGGTGAAATTAAAACCCCCAAAAGTCTTGGACGCCATGTTTCAAGAAGGAGTCGTACTTATAACTTTGACAAGCTGCCAATTTGGTTAGAAACACGTTAGAGACCTCCAAACTCCAATATTCACCTATTTTTTAAAGCTCTTTAAAACGAGGGGATCACTCAAAAGGGGTTTGTATTTGAAAATTATGAGCTGCCCCCGCGAAATCCCCCATTTTAGGGTGACACTCAAAATTTGTGGTAACGTAACATATAATTTGGGTCAAGTTAGTACCATTCCCCGATGGTTAATAGTTTGTCATCAAACAAAAATAAATAAATACAGAAGGAGACGGACTTTTTTACACGCTGTATAGTGGAAATTCCGTATACATTTATTTCAAAACGTGTTGTGAAGTTCATTCTCGCTCCGCGGCGATACACGGGGATGGGGACGTACGTGTGTCCGCTACGGGATGCAATATCCTTAATAACACGTTTATGGTAGGAGCCATTTTTCAATACATCGCCTCACCGCCAACCACGGACCGCCACAACTCTAATGAACTGAAATTGTGGCTGGAGAACAAGTTAACTAACCTGTTTCTCATGAGAAGCGCTGCTAACACGTTTAAGAACTTCTACAAAATACGTAAAGTCTAAAATCTGTAGAGAGTAAACAACATCGGTTAGACGAGACTGGTGCCTCATCTTGAAAGTTTTCTGAGGTAAAACAAATGAAATATTTTGGTTATGTAGTTTTTAAGGTGAAGTGACTACTAAAAAATTAAAAATCCATATATTAGAATTATTCTAACTTGTTAGCTTATAAATTATGTGTCCCTTACGAATATATTTCTGCGATTCTTTTTCCAATGCTTAGCAATGGTTTTGGGAAGTAAGCAAGAACATTTGTAAGGAGTACGCATTCTGCCTAAGACTGATTTTAGCATATTTTAGAGACGAAAGAAATTCAAAATTTAGTACATAGTTTCTAAATTTTTTTAGGAATATTAATGAGGGATGAATCAATTTATAGCAATAGATGCGACATTGAGTACAAAAATAACACCATTAAATAACTTTAAAAAGTTAATCATTAACGTACCTTTATGGTAATGGTAAAGTGTAGGAGTTCTGAATAACTGTTTTTACTTTCCGACTTTGAAAAAAAGACTACTCATTTTAAAGCCCTCCGGATTTAAAAAAAAAGGCTACAAATAAAACAGGCTACAGTTCTTGACGTGCAGAATTCTTCAGTGATACCTTAATGTACTTTAGTTTCGTCTACACAAAATCATGTTCAAACCTATTCAACGTTATTTTTGTTCCACAAATTTCGCCATAGCTTTGAAAAACTAATTCAACGCATTTACAATTCTTACAACATAAAAAATGATGAAAGAAATTATTTCAGATTGGCTGCCGGCACACGGCACTAAACCCAATACAATTAGTAACAATTGGGCAATTGGTACAATTGGTATATTTGGTGTCAATTGTATTGTGTTCTATACGTTTCAAAACAACGACATTTGTGGAATTCAATTTATGTTTCATTGTTTAAAAATTACTGCACGTGGTCAAGTATAGTCAACAATAGTACTGAGGAATAGTAGACGTCAAGGTACGTAAACTGTTATATAATAGTAGTTTTCATTACTAGGAGCGAAAGTGGCTCTTTTTGGTACGAGATCGTAATATACAGGCGAGGCGCAGCCGAGCTTGGGAATGCGATCGAGTACCAAGGAGACTTTTGCTCCGTGTGATGAACAACTATTTTCATCATTATGTATAAATAACCATTTAATCGTTACAAGATTAGACTACATAATTTTGAGGTTATCCAACATAGTCATCGTCATGTACACATCTGATAGTTGTTTACAAACACAAGTTAAGAAAACGTTCAACCTTTCAAACGTAACATAAACAAATTTTGACTTTAGAGTACGGCAAAATTTACCATATGTTTTTTCAGTACTCCTATTCTAAGTGATCCAAAAACGGTCATTTTGCGTACGATTTAGAGAACTAAAAACGGCTGTTTTCGGAACAGTATAATGAAAATAAATCAAAACCACAACTTTCCAGCAATGCAGAAATGTGAAGATTCACATTAACCCTCAGTAAAAATCACAGATATAGAAAAAGCCAAAAACAAAACTCCAACATCAGTAGACTCTTCCTTTATCACCAATGAAAAATGATAACCCTTAGGAAAAATCACAGGTCTGGAAAGTGTCGAAAATCAAACTCCGTCATCAACAGACACTTCCTTAATCACTAATAACAAATGATAATATCGTACAAATATTTCCCTGGCAATCCATCATCACAGCATCTACCGAAGTCGAAACCAGTCTGCAATCTTGATCACTAATCAAAACCTCGCCAATTTTCAATTTGCCAGTAGCTTCTGTTCGCAAGCCAATTAATCTTATAATCATCCAGATCATTTTTCCCGTGTCAGCTTTTAAATTAATAACCGCTCCCGAATTTTTGAGCGCGTGCTTGCAGGAGGGAGAGAAGAGAGGAGAGAGAAAAGTGGGGAGCGCCTAATGTCACCCAGACTCCCCTTCTGCTCGCTTACAAATTGCTCGCCAGATATTTAAATTTGTAATTCGCGCCCGGTTCGCAACGGTATCCCGACACCGCCTCTTAAGCGTGAGTGAGTCAAGCCGACTTAAGTGGAGGAGGCGCGGCAAAATGTTGTCGGAGTTTGAAGTTGTACTGGGCGTGACCGTGAATTCATTTCGCACAGCTCTCAATTCCTAAGAGAATAATTTTTGCATAACTCTTTTAGAGTTGCTAGAGGTTCTAGAGTTTGCTTGATAGCGGTTCGCTGGATACCGCTTTGCTAGCCTTGGCTTCGGAAAGTTACGAGCTTCGAAATTACTTAAACAGTTGCAGTCCCATGTGATAGAGGTAAGTGACAGCTGTTTAATTGGACCATTTGGTTAATTGTAATCTAGGCAAAATTGTGGTTCGGATCCCACGTTTGAATGTAGGTACCTAAGTTGCCATTGGCTGTTGGGCTATTATTAACAGTCCTGTCTAAAGAACATTTCGGCTAGTCAGTAACAAGGCTAAAAGATCGCGCCACAATCAACATTCACTCATCTGTCATTCTTACTTGTCTTAAACTATACCTACCTAGGTCCTACCTACTATACTACTATACCTACTAGTATAGTACCTATACCTACCCGTAAGACTATTTAAGCAATCTATGATGTACAGTATAATGTTCAACTCGAAAGATTTACTTGGTAAAGCCTAGGAAGAGCATAACCGAAAACAGTTGTACCAAACCCTTCGGATAAAGGCTGCTGCGGAAACATTAAACGTTCATTTTCTATTAATACACATACATAATATAATTTAATACACAGCATATTTATTTTTCAATCGGAACCCACATTCACTGACCATAGAAAACAAATTAAAGAGGCATTGCATAGTATATTTATCAACAGATGATTCATGAAACACGACATTACCTCCTCCCCTTATAAATGTCTCCTTCCGCTTATCCCGTTATTCTTTCATCAAGATACTCAACAACTTCCGTTTTTGGTACCGTCCCCGCTCCAAACCCGTGTGACTGTCTCATTTCAACCGATGTCATAACCGAAAATCCCGCTAGTTTCTGCGACCCGACATTTGTCTTCCTGTCTTCCTCGGTAATTAATTCAGGGTCTTCCCTGACAAACGGACTGCCAGGAGCCGTTACCAACGACTTTTTTTTTCTCAGTCGGGATTTACAAGAGAGGAACCTGAAATAGAAAAGCTTTAGGAGCTGTCGCGAAGAATAATCTTCTTTCGGCGAGTTTTTAAGTCTGGCGAGTCCGCATTCCAACGGATTTTCAATGAGTTGTTCAATTGTTTTTCGTATATTTCAGTCTACGTTGAGTTATTAACGGTGGAATTCCCCGAAATGAATTATGACGTATTTTAAATAAGTTTTTGTGTTACGTCGGTGCAGTTTTCAATTAAGGGGAGATTTAAATCAGAGGAGGTGAGGAGAGAGACGAGTCAAAACCAAATTGAAAACCGCGCCTGACTTATCTTTCTCGGTAAAATTAGAAAGCACGATCCCGATGGTTATTTATGTTTTTAAGGCTGAGCTACCAGTGCTACCTGTGATGGGCTATGACAATGTATTCTTTAAAATAAAAATATGAGTATGCGCAATCGTAAGATTTCATATTGTAAGTTGTTATATTTATAACAATTTCCTTTCTGAATTGAAATATCAAGAATACTTCAACGACAAGAGGAATTACAACGTACACGATACATTTTTCATAACTTAAAATAACACAGACAGCATGATTAAGTGGAGCATGGACATAGTGGAAGCCCAAACTATCCTAAATATGGTCGTTCTTCCATCAATTTCTTTAAAATCAAAAGCATGCGTAGTATTTTGATGCATTTCTTGATCTTGAATTGTTGATCTTGATCTTGAGCATGAACAAGTGGAGCATGAACATAGTGAAAGCCCAAACTATCCTAAATATGGTAATTCTTCCATCAATTTCTTTAAAATCAAAAGCATGCGTAGTATTTTGATGCATTTCTTGATCTTGAATTGTTAACCTTGAACAGAAAATGATTAATGGAACCTCTTTCAACCGTCTTCCTTGGGACCGAGAGAGTGGCGGTTAAGAGAATAGACGAATATAGAAATTCCATTATAAACCTGTTCAGTAAGTGCAGATTTATAAAACTTTTGAAGAAATTATACCTGTATAAGTGGATAATACATATTTATTATTAAATTTAAATTACACAAGCGTTGCACTGAACTGCTATACTGTAAGTAATACATGTCCAATGTTTTTTTTTTTCGGCGTGTATTACGACACATTAGAAGTACAGTAGCTGTGACAGATAACAGAGAGTGAGGTTAAAAGAGTGACGGTTAATCATGCAAAACGTATGTTTCATTTGACCCGAAAACCTCGATCCACAAGCCAAATTAACCAAATTTAGATTATCCAAATTACACCGTTGAGGTGCAACCACTAGACTACCTCCACGCCTATGTTGAAACAAAACTAACAATCCCAATCCCCACTAGACTACAGGATAAACTGCGACCAGCATTGCCGAGCCCCGACGTTCATTACGATACACCATTATGCAAACGAACAGTTCACGATAATGTTGTAAGGTGCAAGGTGCAAGGTTCGCAAGGTGCAGTGTGGGTGAACGTAATCAGTGACCTTGAGGTCGAGGTCAAGGTCACCCGGGGGTCGTTGACCCTGGGCGCCTTCAGCTGGTTATGCTAATGTTGCAGCCAACGCCTAATTAATCGATTTATGCACATTGCGCCGAGGACGATTATTGTGGGGAGGATGTTACTTTGTGGTTATCCCAAGAGATTGTCCAGCAGTAGGGTTTGTTGTTCTTCCACAGAGTTGACTGAGTAGCGGCTGTAGCGCTCGCATTGTTTTGTGAAGTTTGCCGGTTCAAATACTGTCCAATTAAAAAAAAAATTAACAGGTTTCGTTGATAATTTAGCGGTGAAATGATCACTCTCCATATCAAAGATCGCCGGACGTTAAGATAACAAGTCCTGTGTTTGGAACGATTTCGATCAAATTTTTAAATGCCCTTTTTCCAAAGTAAAATAGATTAAAGGTTTTAAATTCGTCCCGTCTCGACGAGTAAATACGGTTAATCGAATAATGTTTTTTTTAATAAAAACAATTTGGTATTAATCTTTTTGTCGTTTTACAGCCAGTATGAGTTAAAGATGTGTAATAAATTGTTCCTAGTACGTCGTTCAGTAGGAATGAGTCATAACAAGATGTTTTGAACTCCCTATAGTATTTTGAAATAAAACGTTTGAGGATATCCGCATCAAATGAGAACAGCTTTTTTGCAATGATCAATTTTCCCAAACTTTATAGTATTCCTTGCGAAAATGATTTTATGATTACCATTTGCTTATTAGGAGTTTAAAATTCATATATAAAAGGTAAAAAATCCGGTTTAATAATTTCCCAACAACATTATTTTTATCAAACAACTATTTGACATTGTTTACAGAAAGCTACGAGACGCAATCAGCAAACACAAAACTGTGATCAAAAACAAAACTGAGATCAGCTTCTCAAAGAAAGCTATCAACAACAACTTTAATTCAACAGACAGTAACAAAGTGAGCCCAACGAGAATGAACTAGTTAACTCGCCGACATATATCGAATTAAGTAAACAAAGACAACATAATTCAAGCATTCCCCTTACTTTTAGACTTGGATACATAGATTAAAGTATTGACCGCCCACAAACTACGAGGTCTCCTCCCCCCTGTCAGCTGTCCGCGTTCTAGACTCAATCCCGCCCAAACAGAATTCTTTCGTTCCGTAGGATTAGCTGATTGTGTTATTAGTGTGTTTCAGACCACTAACAAGGTCTTGACACACGAGGAAAAGAAAATTATGAATTGCAAAGCAGTTGCAGTCCATTAGTGGTTTAAACTCTAGGTTTTTCTGAGTTAAGAAGAATAAATCGTAAGGAGGCTGGTTTGATATCCGACTAATAATTGTCTGAGTTAAGAATGTAATGAAAAATCACAACCTTAGAAGTTTCCAAACGTTCGAACCTTCTTAAAATTTGTCAAAGAAACCTCCCAATTAGGTTTTTTTTTAGATTACACTAAATTGTTAATCCTCTTATTTTCTAAGTATTAATACTCAAGGAGCTTTTTTCCTAAGTCCCAACTTGATAGCGGTAGGACGGATTTTAACGATTAAGAGACAATTCAATGAATTGTTACATAGATGTCCTAATGTGTTTGAGGATTTTAAGAAAGGGTTTCATATAGGCCTAAGTAAAGCGAGGGGCTAAATGTTTGGAACAGTTGCGGTACCCACTGACATTAGATCAAACTCAAATTACTTTATTTACAAGAATGGCCATTATTTGAAATAGTTAATGCAGCATTAGTTGGTTTTCTCTAGATATATAATTTTTATTAAATTAACTAAAGTTTTGAGCTGAGACACAGGTTCGATGACCTTATTTCCATGTATAATTTTTTTTATTCTAATAATTGTCCTATTTAGTTATAGTTAATTAATTTATAACTTTATGATTTAAATTTAAGTCTATATATTTTAAATAATTTATAGTTTTATAATTATAAATAATTACTTAACTGCTTTCCAAAGATTCAAAACTACATACCGATTGAAAAAAGTTAAGAGCTATTTTTTACAATCATGAATTACATGAATCTATATGCATTATGCATACTAACTGAGTGGTAAGCAACTTCCTTACTACGACTCAGATATTTGTATAGCATTGTTTTGTTTCAGCACTGCCGGATCTAAAAAAAATTCACTGTCTCGAAAGTGGGAATGGCCGTTTTTACAAAATCGCTATCAAAATTAACAAGCTAAAAAGAAAACTTATGTATTAGGCCTACAGTAAAAATAAATTATTGATGATGGATACTTATGAATATTTATACATATAATTATTTATTATAACATTATTATTTATTTTTAATCAATACTTAAGTATTTATAATTTGTAACGGGTGTATTAAAAACATCACAAAAAGCTCATTACGGAATTAACTAGTCCATAAATAGCTAACACGAAAACAAAGATGGCTGTCCGAAACAAAGAGCCGGCATGAAAAGGAAAGTAAGAACAACAGCCCCAGATTGGAGCCCTGCGGCACCCCGACCGGGTGGGTGGGAGTGTCGAGCGATCGACCGGCCTTGACCAAACTCGATTATCAGATTCGATTATTCGACTAATTAATTAATTGTTTCGGAATATTCGCCACGTGGTGGAGTACAATGCGGCACTCTCGCGGCATTTTAATGACTGCATCGCGTCGGGCGTTTGTTTTTTCGCTCGTTATGTTGGCAGCCCTTCAGTCAACGACCCGTGCTTGGCATGCCTGCAGATGATTTTTATTGCTGGAAAAAATTCCTCAACAACCGCGCCGGTCGGATTTGAACGAGTTTATGGAGAAGTGAACAAGATCGCGTTTAGTGCGGTTTAATTTAAGTTGGAGGTTACAGCTTGAGTGAAGCATTAAAACAGACAGAGTATCTGGTTAATAAGCGTATAAATTTCACCGAACGTCTTCGGTCAAATTCAGTTATCTGCCCACGACTGACGACTATGAGGATTTAACTATTAAATTTATGCGTTGTTGTAAGTTTTTTGATGCTTGATAATTTGCCTTTTAAATAGGAAATATTTCTGGATTTTCCGGTCGGTGTTGTTTGCGACTCTTGTTGTATCGGACATGCGGATAACGGTAAGCCGACGACGCATCTCTAGCCAACTTGGGTTGAAATATATTGCGTCAGGTAAAGTTATGAAAGGTTATGTTAAGTTACGTTTGGTTAGGATGGGTTAAGATAATTTTAGTAGCATGTATTTGGATTTCGGTAATGTTTGTTAGGTAGGTTCCAAGAGTTATGAAACGATCCCATTATTCTTATTGTTAACTTTATTAAAGCTTATGAATCAATGCAAACGTTATCTAACATAACCTAATTTAACCTAATTCAACCAAAACTGACCTAAAATAGCATAACCATTCTTATTCCGACCTATTCCAATCAAATCTACAGTTAGTTGTAGGCAGATAACGGAATTCGACCACGTCTTCCTAAGTATTATCCTGACCATTCCAATCGACTACTGTAGCTATCTTACTGAAAACTATTTATGGTTTCCAGTGTTATGCATTTTCTGTGACCGCCTCAGAAATAAAATATTACAGAATTTCCCATTTTAAATCTAAATATAAAAACATCATGGAAAGGGAAAATATTGTCTAGTACCAGGAGCTGCTAATCGCACGATGCCAGTCGGATGATTTTTACATAGAACTAAGTTGAGTCTTATAGCCTACTGCATGAAATCAATAGAACAATAGAATTGATAGCATGCATCTTTTAAATAAATTAAATTTTCATGTTCCCAGAAGTAATTTAAGACTTTCTAAATCTTTTGTCATTCCTTGTTGCAATACTGAAAGTCATTTCAATTTTCCTTTCTTAAAAATGTTAAGAATTTATAATAGTAATCATACCAACTTAGATTGTTTTGCAGATACATATAGTTTATTTACCAAAAAATGTTTAGCCTATCTTTTTAATTACATATAAATTTCCATATTTTGTGTTATAGTAACAATGTGCCATCGTAATCTTGATTTCTACTTCTTTTTATTGTGACCAGCATTTTTGTCAAAACTTTTGTATATTATTTCTTCTTTTTTTCTCTTTTTTAATTAATTTAAATGACTGCCACTGTTAATTTATTTATATATTTTGTACAATCTTTTCCTAGATATTTGTATTTATTAATAGTATATTTTTTTTGTCATGATAGCTGTATTAGGATTATCCTGTAGCAGCCTTTTGTATTTTGAATTGTTATGCAATTATGTAAAGCATGTGTTTATTGAATAAATAAATAAAACACAAAAATTTCAAAACTTTGAGTCACACCAACATTATTAATCGCTGATACATTTAAGATAGCTGCAGGACTGGAAGCGAACTCCAAAAGAATCCAGTCTGAACCCTTAGGCTCTGAAGCTCGTGATATTATAAATCGGTTCGCCATTATAATAACTGTAGAACCTGTCGTAAGCAGACCCGCTCTGAGGTACAACATCTCGACCCGATACTGGTGTTTTCATCGGGATGCAAATGTGGTCGGATAACAGGCGTTGGATAGGGCAATTATGTAGGGAGGGGTGGGAAATGTGGTGGGGAATTTAGTGCGACGAAGAATCACATGAGGGGCAGGACGCGTGGAGTTTTTCGATCTCAAAATGTTCTTTACGAGCTAAAAAGTTGTCTTGTGGGTATAGTTTATATTGGGAAGTTCATATTCTTGACTGTTACCGCTTTATATTAAGAATAAGAGCTAGTTTAGTTTAGTTACCCTCGGCTCGGCCAGTTATGCAGATAAATGTGCTACGTGTTAGCTTTGTATCATTAAAATTTTTATATCTGATATTTCAACAACAGCCATAATGAAAATTTTAGCAGCTTATATCTAAATTAAAAAAAACATAAAAAAACGCCAACTATATTTCTGTAAACACCAGGAGTAAAAACACAAGGTTTGAAAGCGTATGGGAACTATTCTTCTGCTTACAATTGTCTACATCTGAAACCCTGATATATTCTAAAATTCTCAAGATGTTCAAAAACTTGAAACCAGTGCAATCTTCCCGCAACTCATCCTGTACTTCACACTCTCTATCATAACACCAAGCACTGTCAAATCGTCAGAAACTGTAACTGCAACCTCGAACTAAGTCCAGAAACCCTCAAAAGTACGCGAAAGCCTCAAGATCTCTAAGATTCTCCGTCTCATGGACCAACACGGTTGACTCCCTTCCCTGAAAAGCAATTCCAACCTTCACAACTCGTTCCACATGTTTGAAACTCTTCACGAACAGAGAACACTGCAGTCGGTTGATCTTGTTCAGAGCCGATTCTGCCAACTTCTTCAGTACCCTCGGCTCGGTCGAGTCGGTCTGCACGTATTGGAAGATGAACGCTTTTGCGTCTCTGCAATCGCACTGAGGGATCAGAACATGACAAGCAACTGCGTCCTGAGCGACCACAAACCGCTCACGCAGACTCTGCAGAATGTTGTTCATCTCTTTCTTGCAGAAGAACTTTGGAGTGCGTCTTCGTCTTTTGATGCCGAGTTGAATAAATTCCTTCAGGGACGATTGGAACTGGGTGAAGTCTTCGTCTACCAGAAGATGCGCGAGGTCGCCAGCCTGCAACACGCCTTGTGCCGGACTGAGGAGGAGGAAGGAGAGGATCTGGACGAGCATTTCACTTTTCGCCGTGTACGACGGTTTTGGCTTGCCTCATTGCTGTTGGGAGGCAAAGTCACATCTTTGAATACTCATATTACTTGTTAGTTTTTCAAGGTGTAACAGTGAGCAAAACGATTCTTTAGATATAAAATAAAATGGCAAAAACAGAGTTATCCAACATTTAGAAGACAAGAACTAATTCAGTACTATTTTCCTTAGTTTCCACAACTGTAGCAGCTTACAACATTAACTTGGTGTTATCAGACTATCAAATATCAACACTAATTTAACACGTTGTTAATTGATAAGAGTTGTGATATCGATCACAAATACGGTTTTAACGTTTGCCGAAATACTGTAAAATTATATATGTGTGTAAACTGTAGCCTGTATAATTTTTAATAATCTAAATATCTATTTTGGCAGAATGGTGATGCATAAAATAATGATAATACATTCAATCTAAATGATGTATTAGTAATCTTAACTAGTTACGTCCAGCAAATAAATTTATGTGTAAATGTGTATTTAGTAGAGACCAACTATTATTTTAATAGAAAAATCGCTTTCTGTTAGTCAATTTACCGGAAACTAAAATACATGATAGTAATTTTCAAAGAAAAATTACAATCTTTGGAAAAAAATTGCGAAAAAGTTAGAATTCGAAATTTTTTTTGATCAAGTGTAATGCCATAAAAATCCGATATGTCTCTAATTCTTCAACTCAGAATGCAAGTAGCGATGAGTACGGCCCACCAGCTTTACATTATTACTCACAAGCTCCAGCTCAGTACCTTCCGCTTCCGTTTCGATTCGGCTGAGCTAGGATTGTTTGTAAATACAAAAATAATCACATTCAGCTACAATGGAGTACTCTAAATTTTGATTGTAATTATTGTATGGAAATTCAAAACTACAGTTGTAGGTAAATTCTGGTCTGTTTTTCGTATGTAAAGCACGTTTCTGTTTTCGATAAAATTACCATTACGTTGTCGCCCGATAACTGTTTAGCTGAAGCTATAAAGATCCTCTTTAAGCGCTTAATGCATAAACAACTATTACTTCTTAAGAAATATTAGTTATTTTCATCACTACACTTGGATCACTTGTTAAAACCCAATCCACTTTTAATTTAATCCTGGGTCCACGTTTCAACCAAATATACATTTTACCATGGAATTCAAATTCTACTTCGGTACGTAGAGGCAACTCAGTTCACAACAGCAGACCCTAAAAAAATAAATATACCCTAACTGAACGATTTGAACAAATGACGATGGAAAACAGATGGCAGGAAAAAGTTGGTTAAGAATGGAAGGGAACGTAAATGAAAAAAGTTGGTGGGACAATACTGACGAAAATACTTTTAAGACCTACTTTTATACCAATACTACTAGATAGTTGCAGGAAATGTTGTATTTTTCATCAGGCATCCACTAAATCGGAATAAACGTTTAACAAACAAATCGCCAAGGAAAGGCCCAGCCAATAAAACACCAATGTGGGTCAGCAATTTAGCAAAGCAATCCAAGACCCACTCCCAACAATAAAATAACGGAGCTGCTTGACACCCTGGACAGGGCCCAATCCGACTGTCGTATTCGGTTGTCGGAGTTCGTAGGTCGTGGTTATCGTGACACATCTAGACTACCAACGCACCCTGGAACTGTCGACGTCAAACCCCGGTGGGGGAATGTTAAAATGTGGGTCGCACGGGTCCACTTCCTCTGGTATTTGTGGGTTTAAAGTTCAGGATGTTGATTTTATGGAGATTTAATGTACAACAGTGATGATCCGCTTGAAATGAGTAAACCCCTCCTTTTTGAATAACATTACCTGCTGAAGTAAATGAAACAGTATTGGCTCGGAAAGGATTTTAAAACATTGTTTCTCAAAAGCTTGAAATAGAGTAAATCAATTATAAAATTCAAAATGGCGGCCTTTTTTGATTCCAAAGCTTGTTCTTTTAAAAAATTATTAGGCTTTGGGCCATGAAACTCTGTACAAATATTCCTTATAAGCTCTAGATACGAAATAAGAAATTATTTTAAAATTGTTTCTTTCAGAATGCTTAAATAGGATACATTACAAAATTCTAATTGGTTGTCTTTTCAGTTTTGCAAGTTTATAATTTGAAACAAGGATGGAAGGTCTGTGGAATATTTTGAAAAGACAATAAAATTCAAAAATAAATACACCAAAATAAAAAACTATTATAACCATTTACAGTAGAGCGCCGATTATCCGAACGTCGGTCATCCGAACCGTCGGTTAACCGAACGCCGTAATAATTCATATTTCGAAAATTATTCTCAAGCAATTCAAATTTGCGTACCAAACAAAAGGGTCAGGGCCAAAGCAAAAACAAATGTTGGACCCTTTCTCTAAATAAAAATTATACAGTATACTGTATCTATGTATGATAAATTTTTCTTTAAAAATTTATACCCATGTATTCTGATCGATTTCATAATAAAATTACATGAATAATTTTAGTTTGATAATTGTTTAGCCTTTTTTCTGGTAAAAATTACATTTTATATAAAATTTTTAAATTTTGTCTTTTTATGTTCGATTATCCGAATATTCAGCTATCCGAACACCCCTTGTCCCCAGTTAGTTCGGATAATCGGCGCTCTACTGTACTATAAATTTTTCAAATACTACACTACTAATCACCTGAAGAACTCAAGCTGTATTTTGAAAATCTGCAAGAGCATTATATTCAGAATACGAGTACAAAGTATCGACTAGAAATGTTTTTTTTTTATAAATTAAAAGTTTAACGAGAGCTTTAGTGACTGAAGGGGTTTGATAAAAAATTACTTTTCTACCGGCCATTTTTGCCTCCAAAACATGAGTGAATTTCATGAGAAACTGTTAAGGGATTTCAATACTGTACCTCAATGTTTTGTTATTGCATTAATTTACGATTCTTTTCTTTCAAAACTGTCTAAAAAAGGACTAAATTCAGATGTTGAGATTGAGATTTCACTGTGTATTGTCGTTTATATAATTTTTTTATATACCGGGTATATCCTGGGGTTCTCTTGAGTCACACTGGCCACCGGATTAGGCGAGTGCACTGTGCGGCGAGATTTGTTACAGTTCAAACCACTGGAGTGACAATGTATTTTTTTTATCTAAGCACTTAAAGAAACCCAATTTAGTATTTAATCATGGATTAAGAAGGGCATTTCATTTTTTCGGTCTACATAAAAAAATTGAATGTTGGTAAATTGTAGCCAATTCATAGCATTATTCCGTCTTGAGGGAAACAAAAATCTACAGAAGAAACGTGCCACCTTCTCATTTCAACCTGGGGTGGAATCACTATCTGCAAACTCGAAAATGTAATTAAATGTATATAGGTTTAGAGTGAAGAAATAATATATGATTAAAATCATTGAGACCATTTGGTAATTTGTAAAAAGTCCTAAACATCAAAATATAAATAAACACCTTTTTTATTATTTCAGCGGGCGAAGCCGAGGTTCTCTGCTAGTTGTAAAATAAATTTTATTTTCGTGAAAGTTTATCAGTACAAAGGTTAGATTTAATTCTTAATCTTAATCATTCTTAATAAGACAGTTACCTCATGGAGGACGGTACCCTGAATATGAGTGAAGGATGAGTGTGATGATCGTGATGATAATGGCGCGATCTTGTAGCCTTGTTACTGACTAAGGTTGGCACGTTCCTTAGACAGGATTGTTAATTAATAGCCCAACAACCAATGGCAGCTGGCTCCAGAAACGACCCTTCAAAAAGCTACTAACTTTTCTCGGGATCGATCCGGATACCTACAAGTTTGTAAACGGGCACTATAACCACTACACCAACCAGCCAGATAATTCCATTTTATGGATTACTAATTAAGTAGGGCCTCAACAAGTCAACCATTCTACAGTGAGACACTCGGTGCAATATAATGTTCAGTTAATGCTACAGTTAAAACTAAATTAGGCGTCTAATTTAATTGGGAAGAACTGATCAAGTCAGTTGTACCAACACACTTAAAGAGCCATTCCGCGAACCGGACTCCGATTCGTAATGAATGTATCGATCTGCTTTATTTATTATTCCAAGTTTTCTCAAAAACTGGTTCCACATCAGTAAGTTAGAGAAGGAGAGTGTTACATTATTCAATTTGCAGATAGCTCTAACAGGTTTGAGTTGTTGGGTGGTTTACTAAGTGGGCACGAGAGACTGGAACGAGCGGTGACACTGAAGGAGTCACAGCATGGCATGCTTGCGTGCAGGTATAATGTAAATGAATATGGCTTAATGTACGCAGAGAAAACGTGATTTAATGCACACTAGATATCATTGTGTCATAAGGTGTACTTTAATCGAATCATAAACAAAAACTCCATTTAGTTATAATCTAATGAATCTTAATTGATTCTTCAGGGTTAGTAAAGGAAAGGGTTTAAATTCCTGCTTATTATGTGACATTCCTGTTCTTAGCGGCAGTAAAATTAAACAACGTATACAGGGTGTTCAAAAATGTGGGGCAATAATTTACGCAGTGATTCCTTGGGTAAAAATAAGCAAAAAAGTTTATATAAACATAGGTCCTAAAGTGCTTCGTTTTCCGTCTGTGTGTCTGTTTATGATTTTTACATATTTAATCATATCTCACGAACCACTTAACATGTAATAATCAAACCTGGTATATGGATAGCAACTATTAAGAACTATTTTTGTAAGAAGTATCAAATTTCTACTTTGTACCATTTCAAAATGACGGCTATTTTTTTGTTTTCACAGCTAAATATCTTAAAAACTGTAAATTTTAGAAAAATTATACTAGAGACAAAAAAGTTGCAAGATTTAATCCAATTAATGCTGATATTAATATTATGACAATCGAACTACTAACAACTGAGAAATTTTAACTTTTCTGCATAAAACCATGGTTTCTTAGAACATTCTGTCTGAAAATTGCATGTTTTTATTATGAACATTTTAAAATTTCTCAATTATTAGTTGTTCTATTGTTATAATCTTAATAACATCGTTAATTAGATTAAATTTCACCGATTTTTTGTCTGTAGTATAATTTTTCTAAAATTGGCGGTTTTTAAGATATTTAGCTTTGAAAAGAAAAAATAGTCGCCATTTTGAAATGGTACAAAGTAGAAATTTGATGCTTCTTACAAAAATAGTTCTTAATAGTGGTTATCCACCTACCAAGTTTGATTTTTATATGTTAAGTTTTTCATGAGATATGATTAAATATGTAAAAATCATAAACAGACACACAGACAGAAAACGAAGCATTTTAGGACCTATGTTTATATAAACCTTTTTGCTTATTTTGACCCAGGGAATCACCACGTAAATTATTGCCCCACATTTTTTGAGCACCCTGTATATTCTTAAATTATTCTTAAACTACTATTATATCATTAAAAAATTTTCCACGATCTATTGAAAAATTGAATTGAAGTGAATCGAAAATATCTTAATTGTTCATTATTAGACACCTTTACATCATATACAAAAGCAGTGCATTTTTACACTGGCATTACAATAGTTGAGCACCTTAAAACAAATGTACAGTAAAGCCCTGAGGTTATAAAACCTGTGTGGGAGCACGTGGTCAAATAACATATTTTTAGTCTCGCAGTAAGGTAGAATGCCTTACCGGTCACCAGTACCACTTAATTCACGTAACACATAAAAATAAGATAAAACACATATTCAAGGGCTTCCTTTAAGAATTATAAGCAGTGTATATATATATATATATATATATATATATATATATATATAAGTGACAATTACATACAATTGAATTGTTTACTTGTTACTAACTTAAATATACCAATGAAAGAAAAGAATTTAGGAACTAACAAATCAAATATAGGTAGTAATTTTTAAAATATAACCTTATTTGTTTCTACGACAAGTTGAAGTTCAAACAATTAATTAAAAACCAAATAAAAGTGAATATTTAATATACCTGTCACGGAAAAAAATAAATCAAAATTGATTAAAATTTAATTGAAAATTCAATTAAAATTGATGAAATATACTAAAATATGAATACTACAACGTTCACCGTCTTTTACACCTATATCAATCTCTTCCCAACCGAATTAAGACCATATACATCTTAAATGAGAAGAGCATATCCTGCGTAGCAAACATGAAGGTGCGAGATGATTGAGGCAGTTCAGATGAGTCATTGACAAATGATCAGGAAGTAGGCATGAGAATAATTAGCATATAATGGCTCGTCTGACATAGCTACAGCTGTGGGGGGTAGATTTGTATCTTCGGCTCCAGTGACGCCTGGCAAGTGTCAAGCATTTTGTGAGTTGTTGACACTTCATTGTGAGAGGTTTGAGGACGATTGATTTTGGGTTTGTTGATCTTTCAAGTGGATCAAGTGGATTGTGATAAATTAATTTGATCAATTGCTGTCAGTTTTGTGCAAATACACATTATAGTTTGATTTAAATAGGTCCGTTAATTCGGCTCGATAGAAATGGACTATGGCAAGTAAATTTTGTTATACAGGATTAGTAAATCCACAATATTTTTACACTCGTGGGTTGTACATATTGAAACATTCAATCAGTCAGAGGATACATTTAAATGAAAGATATCTATTTAAAAGTGAATTAGGATTTAAGTTTCTATCAATTATGATTCCAAAAATACACTTTATTTTTAATATATCATTTATGTCATCCTATAAAAGTTCAATTCAAAACTAGTTTTGTTTTTTCACAATTAACTTTTAAAATGGGTGTATAAAGACTAACAAGAAGTAGTAGCATCTAATAAGGTAAAAAAGGAAAGATATCGTGTCAAAAAGTGCACTAATAATAACTAGCAACTATTAAATAATTGACTCAACTAATTGAATGATTCTGCAGTGTATCTGAGTAATACAAAAACTCACATTTATTTGTTTATTTAATTACAAGAGGAAAGTCAAAAGACAATCTTGTAGTCGTTGAACTCAGTTTCGAACAAACATCCTTGACATTGATCATTAGTCATTTGAACGCATCAATAAATAGGTTTGTGCTCGATCACTGATTGATGGTGGCTAAAGAATTATTGCAACATCTCCATTGAAATCTTTGACCCGGAGAAAGCCATGAATTATTTTCATTTCAGACATCAGTTTTTGAGGAAGATAAAAAATGTTGCTTTTGTGTTGTTTTTTTCAGATTATGGGTTTCCTCGTCCAACTCTTTGGATTTAATTGCAAGAAAAGGATTGGTATTGGTATTGTTAAATATAAAATGTACTGTTTATTTATTCCAGACGTCAGTTTTTGAGGAGTAAAAGAATGTTTATATTTTTCTTAAACTATAAATTTCACTTGGTGGCATATTAATGGTTTTGTTGCTTAGTGTTTTGTTTGTTGACGGTATTTTCTATTTCGCTAAATTTACCGACCATCATCTGAAGTCTGTACTTTTAGCCTCTACAAATAAAAAAGTAAACATTTATAAGAATGCAGTATTTATTTTGAGCAATATATTATTATAGGTCTTAAATTTCGTAAATGTTTTAATATTCTTTCTTTCAATTTACCGACTAGTGAATGTAATACATTTAGGGGGCTTTGGCACAAACAGGCTAGTATTAGTATTTATTACATTGACAGCTAATCCACTTACAAAACATAGGATCACAGCTGAACAGTTGACCTATGTATCATTGTTTTGTTTCGTAACTATGTGTTTTTTACGTTGCAAACAAAATCGAGGAAATGATTTGTTTTCTTAAACTTACTTCTAATCGATTATACGAATGATTTTGGCAGTAGTACCTATCCTACAACAATTCCACTTTTAAATTTTAAAAAGTGGAAGTTGTTAAATTGTAAACTAAAGTTTCTAGTCTAAATCAAACTAACATAAATTAATAACCCCTGTATTGAGAACCAAACCTCTCTCATGTTAGGATTTACAAAGTGTCAAGATATGTGGTCTCATCATATTATTCAGCCATTGCCACTCGTTGAACTCAGTTTTGAACAAATATCCTTGACATTGATCACTAGTCATTTGAACGCATCAATAAATAGATTTGAGCTCGATCATTGATTGATGGCTAAAGAATTATTGCAACATCTCCATTGAAATCTTTTACCCGGAGAAAGACACTAGTTATTTTCATTTCAGACATCAGTTTTTGAGGAAGATCAAAATGTTACTTTTGTGTTTTTTTCAGATACCCAAGTAGCAACCAGTAAGCAACCAGTAATCTCTCAGTTATTTGTAACTGGATTAGCTGTCTAGTTAATAAATAACTTCTTGATTAGCATGATACGTGTTGTTTTATATACATGAAGGACAAACATTTTACAATCGCCAAAATAATGTTTTCCGATCACTTTTTGGAAATTTCTCCTTAACCAGGCTAACAGCTCCACGACTACTTAAAAACAAACTACTGAAAAACTACAAAAAAATTACCAAAATTGACTAAAACTACAAAAACCACTAAAACTACTAAAACTACTAAAATTGACTACTTAAAAATTATTTTTTGATTTGGATTAGCTCTGATTGGGTGTGGACGTTCTCTCTCCTGACTGGAGATTTCTGTGTCATTTTGTGTTCTTGTTTTTATTTTCAGTATAGTGTTTTTATGACTGCCTTTACAGTTGTCTGTTTTAGCTGTGTTTTTTGTCCAGGTTATCCTGGCTATAAGTTACTAATCTTGTTACGTTCTAGGTTTTGTTCCACCTGAATACGGGATCAGATTCCAGGTACCGAAACGTCGTGAAACGTGTGTTTTACTAATCAGTGATGACAAATGCCCGCAAAAATCCGTATCAAAATATAAAATCACCATCACCAGCAAAGAATTTCAAACAAAGGACTTAAAAACTGTTCGATCCCCTCCTATTTTCCAGATAGATGGACGAATGTCTCGGTAACGGATGCCACAGTAGATTGTCTGCAGCTATCAGCACGTCCCTCAGAACCGCTGCATCATTGAACACCGCGAGGCACGTGCCTAGTTCAATAACACAGCCGCGAGCCACGGTTGCCTGACAAATCTGCTTACCATTTCCTCTAGTTTACAGAATAGTTGTGTAACTATACTGGGTTACTGCGATGGTTTCACTTGAAATTACATTAAATCTCAAACCAATCCAGTAACTCAGTAACCACCGCAGGGACAACGATCTCGTTCACTAAAATAAAACTACTATTACAAGAAAACTGAATTTTTAATCCAATTCAAAAGAACCAAAACAAAAACATCAAAACAAATCAGCTGATAGTTAACATAATTACAACATGATATATTTTTAAGACAGTACAATTCTTCCCCCATAAAACTAATCTTGAGATATTTAGCAAAGAAACTCTTCAGGCTTATACCTTACGAATTTGATTAATATGACGTCTCCATATCATGTTTTCAACAGCAATGTGGTACATCACTTTTCCGATCCTTTTTTTTTTATTTCACCTTCCTTCCAAATTACTTTACCATTTTTCAACATTTCTCTTACCAAAACATGGTCACCTTGTTTGAACTCTCTTAGTCTTCCCTTGGATGATATATGTCCTTGTTGTGCTGTGGGAAAGGGAGGATTCAACGAAGGTTCCAAAGAAGGTCTCAACACATCCAATGAAGTTCGCAGTTTTCTTCCAAACATCATTTCTGCAGGACTTTTTGTTGTTGCCGTTGTTGGTGTCCGCCGGTGAGATGTGAGAAACTTTTTTCTCACATCTCACTGTGAGAAGCAGTTTTTCTTTTAAGTTCCCTTTTTCATCCACTTCTTTTCTTAAGAGTCTCTTCAATTCTTGAACATATCGTTCTGCCTGACCATTGCTCTGCGGATTATAGGGCGCAATGGTTCTATGAATAATTCCATTCTGATGTCAATAGTTACAAAACTCTTCTGATCTAAATACTGAAGCATTGTCACTCACCAATGTGCAAGGTAAGCCGAATCTTGAAAATATATCGTCCAAAAACTCGATGGTTTTCTTGGATGTTGCTTGTGTCATTGGGCAGACTTCCAGCCACTTAGAGAATGAATCTACAACCAGTAAAATGTATTGATTCGAGATAGGTCCTAGGAAATCAATGTGTATTCTTCTCCACGGTGAATTTTCCGGTTCCCATGGATGCCACACTCTGGCAGGATTCTTTTGATTTCTTTGACAAGGGGCACAATCTTTCACGAATCGCTCTATTTCGATATCCATCTCTGGCCACCATACATAAGGGCCTTATGTAACTTCCACCTTATGTAAGGGCCTTATGTAAGGGCCACCATAACTTCTAGCTAGGGCCTTCATCCTGACGATTCCAACATGAGACAAATGCAGATCATTTAGAACACGTTTTCTTAGAGTGCGTGGTATAATAACACGATCTCCTATCAGTATGCACCGTCCACTAAACTAAGTTCGTCAAGGTAATTTTTATACTGCTTGTAAGCAAAAGTTTTTTTTTACAAGAAAACTGAAATTTTAATCCAATTCAAAAGAACCAAAACAAAAACATCAAAACAAATCAGCTGATAGTCAACATAATTACAACATGATATATTTGTAAGACAGTAAAATCACTCAACTGCCCTGGCTGTAATACTAAGATTTGTAACTGGATTAGCTGTCTAGTTAATAAATAACTTCTTGATTAGCATGATACGTGTTGTTTTATATACTGGGTATAAATAAAAGACGTCTTACAACACTTAAATATATTTAAATTTTCCGTCTTTTATGTATATTTACCGTTTTGTATTTGAATACAGTTTAAGTGTAAATATATTTTAAGTGTTGAAAGACGTGTATTATTTATACCCAGTCAAATTAATGTAATAAGTACTAATACTAGCATGTTCGTGTCAGAGCCATCTAAGTATAATACATTCACCTCCAAATCCATATTAAAGTCTGCTCGAGGGTATATATTTAACGGCTCAAGTTTAAATTTTATCGTACAGAGAAATATCAAACTTTAAAGGTGTTTGGGGTTCTTCTTTCAGTCCTGGCTAACCAGATGGGAACGCGACAAAGTCACACGACGACAAAGTCAGATAGCGACAAACCCAGACACCTTTCAGTCCGGGTTTATCGTCGTCTGACTTTGACGTTCCTGAACTGAAACTAACCCGTCCGGGTTTGCCGCCTGATGCTCCCCAATAATCGGGACACGTTCAAAACCATCAGGGTTTGTCGCCGTCTGACTTTGTCGCCGTCTGACTTTGTCGTCGTCCGACTTTGATATTTTCGGTATTTTCAAACACTTCGAGTTTGTCGTCATCCGACTCGGTAGCGTCCCGATCAGACCTTCAGACATGCGGTTCCGCCAGACTTCCCTCTTCCTCGCCAGGAACCATGGAGATGTCACCCTCGGCTTCCTCCTGCAGCTGACTCATCCTCCTTTGTCTCTCGTCAAGGACCTCATTTGTATACCTCAAGGACGTCTCATCGTCTCATCACGTTCCCGAGTGAGAAGGCCCGGAAGGACAGGGGAAGTGAATAGAGGATTAGGTTTGAAATAGAACTCGTGATCTAGAAGCCGTTCGGGGGGGGGGGGCGAAATAAAGGGTATAGTGCTAAATGTATTTTGGTACCGCGAGAAGACAACTTTTTTTTCAATGTAATGTTTTAAGGACAAGGATTTATAGTTAAATTTAAGGCCTTAGGAATATTTATTGAAATTGTTGAAAACTCATTTTTAATGAGATTCTTGAATTGGTAATGAATATGATTTTTCACAACAATATCTGCTTCAACACAGGCTTGCTGAGCTTAGAGAAGCAGTTTTTGTAATAAAGAATTTAGATGAATGAATAAACAATGTAGACAGGTTAAGCCCCTAAGGCAGATATGTTACGGCGAAGGTTTTGTGGTCAAGTCGTTCGTATTAAGACTAGATAAACATCTATAGAATAGTTACTGGCTGCTTTTAACTATACATAAAGAGCGTTTAAAACAATTTTTGTTTAATTGTCTTAAGGATTATCATTTCGTAGTATTTATTATTCACATTTTTTCAGTATCGCTCATCTGGTGGAAAGAATCTGATCATATATTAATTACAGTATTAAACAAGTGCACGTAGAACTCTGTTTTAACATTATCTCAATCCCTATACTAGTGTCTTAGTTTCATCAATAATGAATGTTTGCACACAAATAGTGGATAAAATCGTCTTGTCATGGTTACAAAGAAAACTTTTAAATTTTGATTTAACTTAATAATGAAAGATACTAAAACACAATTAAATTTTTACCGTTAAACTCTTCATATGAACGAAAATTCCCATATGTAAAGTAAAATTAACGTTCTATAGGAGTTTTCGATGCAAAGACGAATCTCTTATCAAGCATAAATCGGGTATATAATGAGTGATGACAAAACAACGTTCCAAGGACGAGGAGAATCCAGCGATGATCTCACGGCTTGAAACAGATTGATCTCGGGCCCGATCCACGGTGTTTCGAGTTCAAACGCACACACACACACATACACACACACACACACACACACACACACACACACACACACACACACACACACACACACACACGGCAATAATGCATTACACGTGCAAGTTCACACTCCCACCGCAAGAGTTCAGCAGGGGTCGCCTGGTGGGGTACCGCAGGGGTCGGTCTTGGGGCCCATCATTATTCCTATTTATTCATACACCATTTGTCCAGAACGCCTCCCAAGCGGACGTGTATTAATATCGTGTGAAAAATAAATTCGTTACGGTTGATGTGGTCGAGGAAAAATTTTCAAGTAATGCCAACCACTTAAGGGAAGAATTTACCTCTACAAAAATAATACTGTTATAAAGGACTCGTCCGATGACGGGTTAGTAACTGGGACATCAGGAAAAGGGTTTCTTACAGGTATTTATGAGTGATCTAGATTTTTTGGCAGAAAGGAAAGAAAGAGCACGGAACACCTGAAAAACTGTATCAACAAAACCCACTAACCAAATATATTTTCATCTTACAAGTGGGCTATCCTGTCAATCTGGAAAACTCTGAGACGTTGTTGGTCACATCACAATTTTTCTATATTAAGTAGTGAAATAAAAACAAAACGAAATATTAAAAATAAATCCTTCTTTCTTGGTAAAGTTATTAAAACTAAAAGCACTGTAACTACAGGCAGCCAGCGGCGCCTCAATAAACCGGCAAATTTTATTACGTTGAATTAAATAGGGATATTTGTTCAGTGGCGCCATCAAACTGTGTGTTAGCTCTCAAATCAATTCCCAAAAAAATAAGCCCAGGTGTTTGGGAGAGCCACTCAGCCAGCTAATGGTGATAGGGGCCAATTGAAAGGAATTACTGTAATTCTAGATAAAGATACTTCCAACAGCGCCGTAAACTTCTATAACACATTTATATAGTTAAATATTGTCGCTAGAAATTAAATAGGTGTTTTAAATTATACACGATGACCAACATAAAATTCCCCCATAAATTCATCTAGCCCTTTATTACTTTGAAAATACTTAAATACTCTACCATAAATAAATCTAGGAGTGATTCACTGAATTATAATTAATCTCAAGGCATGCAATTCAGGGCTATTAATGGATGTAAATGGATGACTGAACCGCATCCTATGCATACATTTTTATGACCCATTAAGCATTTAGTTACTTCCGTCTGACGTCGTTTGAACGTGGTATTTCCAGCAGATACTGTAACTCATATAGACTCTTCATCATCAGCTGATTGGGAGTCAATACACGAGGAGGGGACAAAAGAACTCGTGGACTCATACATCGTAGAACACAGTCAAGGACGTTGTAGACTCGGTAGCGACCTAACGCGGTAGATTTCACTGATGTAAAACTGTCAACAAGCGTTTGGGATATAATTTATTTTTGTTTATAAATTACCGCAAATATAATTTTTTGAAAACCATAACAAAGTTGTATGGAATAATCTAAAGATTGTCACACTATTTAAAATTAATTAGAATAATCCTTTACATTCACTTAATCCAAAAACCCTACCATTAAAAATCTTGCATTTATACCTATTTAAGAACTTTTTCAACGTAAAAAAGCTCACAAACGCTTTTTTTGTGTAAAAAGCTCAATGTGTGTTAAGCTTCACAACACATTCAAAGAATCCATTAATGGTAGTAAAAGTTTAAATAACGTTTTACATAATAATGAAATTTAACTTTTTTTCATGGTTTCATGGTCAAAAGATAAACTCTAAACTTCCTTAAAAGACCCCAATGATAGTACTGTAAACCTTCACTCACTCGACACTCGATAACTCGACAGTCTGTGTAACTCGATTCTTGAACAGCTGACAGAGTATCTTCAATCAAGCATTTTTTCAGAACATTTAGTTTTATTTGTTGAGTATGACATTTCTTCGAAGATTGTTTTGTCACTATGTAAAAATACTAATATAAGTAATAAAATGTGTATGTGAAACTAAAATTTGTTATGTGTTTATGTATTAAAACTGATTGAAAATTCCGATGTTCTGGATAACTCGACAGCTCCCAAACTCGTCAACCTCTGGGTCTGCAAATATTCGAGTTAAGGTTCTACTATATAATTCATACCTACATAGGTAATATTTTGTTAAATTCTTATTTTCGTTGAGAGCAAAGATGACCTTTTTCGATGTCACATTATTTATTCTATATATTGTCAATACATTTCCTTTTAGCGAATTTCCCCTATAGGGAAGAAGCTATTACCGTAGGTCTCATGGTAAGACCTAAGCCCCAGACCATGATAAGTTTTGTTTTGCAACCCCCAGAAGCAAAAAACACCATTCGTTCGAATTTCTATATATATATATATATATATATATATATATATATATATATATATATGTGTCTGTTAGCACGATAGCGGCCGTGATTCAGCCCGATCGGACCACCGGAAGGGGGGGTAAAGGGGGGTAACCCCCCTCAAAAATTGGTTTTTTGAGCTTTTTACATAGAAAAATAAAATTCATCAAATTTTTGTTGCCACCATTGAATTCAGCTCAAAAAAACAAACAATTTAGTATTTGAGTTACTGCTCTATGTCCATTGGTTACCGAGATATTGAAAGTCGTAAACACAGTACTTTGTCCCAATGTTAACCTTATGGGAAATAAGAAAAATTCTATATCTCGTTTATTTCTCAACATACCTTGATAAAGCTTGGTAAATGGCTTCTTCTAGTTCATATCTACTAAATATTTAATTAAAACCAACCAGTTTAAACATACCTGTAGCAGCAAACCTGCATACTCATTCCTCCATGATAATCTTATGGAGCTTACAAAAACATGTCAAATCTCACTATGTTAGATTAAAATATATTGTTTTGCTTTTGAAATTCACCGAGCATGTAGGTCTGCTGCAACGGGGGTATTGTTAATACTTCGGGTCACGTTATTTTTTGTATCTCAATCACACATGCACAAGGGAGTCCTCGCATTCTCACAAACACACTAACTCACACGTACAAGCCCAAGGCCACAGCAATCTGACCGTGGAATTCCACGATTCCAGCCAGCATTAAAAGGGTAATGAACTTTTTTATAGAGCACCGTTACAGTTATAGCAGTTTTCGTTATATAACACACACGGTGGGACCGCGCCATCCGCGCTACCGGTCGGCCAGTTCTCCGGCCCGTGTTTGGAGTGGGTAACTATCATAGATGTGCTTAATTCACGTAAAAGACATTTATGTTAACGACGGAAAAATATATAGAGTAGCTTCTGTCCTGATTCGTGGTGTACTTCCGACTTAGTGGTGGTGAATGTATTTTATGAGAAACTCGAACGGTATAAAAGTATGTGTGAAATAATAATATTAATTTATTGCGTGAACAATGGGTGTACATTGCATTGAATGCGTCAATATATATTTTACTAAAGCTAAGGTTTGAACATTCATACCTGCATACATACAAAAAACAAGTTGCCATTCATTCATCACATTCATATCTAACAGCGATGACAGAGTTTATTTTAAATTTGAACTATCCAGCAGGCCCCATAAACTCGTCAACAGAGTAGAATGCCCTAGACGCCAGGTAGCGTTTTTAATTCGGTTTTGAATTGTTTTTCGTTTGCTGACTGTTTGATGGCATCAGGGAGCTCGTTGATTAGCTTAACACCGATCTGAGCTGGCAGACTTTCAAATTTTGAAGTTCTGTGTTGAGCAATTATGAAATTGTCTCTGCCTCTTGTTTGGTACTCATGGACGTCCCTGCCTTGGACCAGAGTGGTCTTGGTCCTGCAGTGTATGGACACCTCCGAGATGTACAGAGAGGCCAGTGTCAGCAAGTTGAGCTCCCGAAAGGAATTTCTACACGACTCTCGATAGTCTAATTTTGCAATTATTCTCACGGCTTTTTTTGTAACCTGAAAACTCTCTCAAATCTCTGATCAATATACAGAGCCGTAATCAATATACTCAAAATATCACTAAATAGGTTATTCTATTCTACCTTATTCTCTTTGACTTTAATATAAAAATTTTTTCCCATCGTAATTTTGTATTTAGAGGCTAACCCACCATGAACGAATTAAGTGAAGCGAAATAAAGATTTAAAGCCCACAAATAGATGGTAATTATTATTAATGTACTGAGGTTTGACAAGCATAGATCCTCAACAAAAATTCTAGCACAAAGGAAAAATAAAAAATCTGTTAAACATTATTTTTTAGAAGGAATTGGAACATTAACAATGATAAAGAGTCTGAAAGAATGGAGTTAAAATTCAAGATTCATATTGATTTCATACGTGAAATCAATACCAACCTTATTTTATTTTGTTGAGATTCAACTTTGAAGTTGAAATTTCGTATGTAGCTTGCACAATAATAAACAGTAAATATGTAAATAAATATATTCGTCTTAAATACTAATTACTTTATAATGAAAAACATTCGCTGTTAAACGTTACCCCAGAGAAGCGTAGCATCAGTTCGCCCAGTCGTTGAAATCCCTCGTCAAACTATCTTTGAATCGATATTCGGATAACTCCGAGGGGTCCTATTAGCCTATCGAGGTTTTGAGCCTATCATCCAGCGTTATATCGATTCTTTTCAAGGTAATCGCTCGCTGCTGAACTGTAAATTGCAATTAGAAGCCGTTTCGATAGTTATAAGTGATGGTGTTGTAAGCAGGGATGGCTAGGTAGTTCAGTTTTATACGTGAGGAAAAATATGGTGGAAGATTTTAGTTGTTGTGTCTAGATTGTAATCGTGTTTGTTACAAAAATTAATTGAACTAAAAGTGGTTCATTTCGTTCAGAAAATTAATGCACTTTTCTATCAACGTTTACGTCAAAGTATCCAATAGTAATACTATGTATCCTTTATAACTAAATATAAAAAAATAGACTTCACAAGTAATTAATCATTTCATCATAGCTGTAAGTGGCTTACAAAAATATTTGGTTGGTATAAAAAGTGGTGTTGTAGGAAACATTAAGATGATATATATAAAGTAAAGAAAAAGAACTATTACCAGTAGAAACATTTAAGCTGCCAACAGCCAAAGGAATAAAATATTTTTCAGGAAACAAACCTTAACCTCCATGTTTAATATTACTTTTCTACGGTTGTAACTTATACAAACATGATATTTACGCGCTAAAAACCCAAACTTTGTCACATTAAAAAACCCTAAATTTTCCTAAAGCAATATTTATAACAACTACAACAACCCCGGAACAACTATCCGGAAACAACCCTACAACGATCCGGAAGCGGTCAAACTGACACGGTTCCTTTGAACCGCAACGACCACCGACGATTTGGCAGCCAAAGACTACCGAGTGAGATCGTCGACGGTTTGTCAAAGACCTCAGAATGATGTCAAGGTCAATTGGCCGAGTCCTAGGGCAACGGGAGACTTGTAGTGGGTGGCTGAACTTGTCATGCGAGGCACAGAGCTATTAAATGCCTTGCGTCTTGCCAAAGCGGGCGGCAAGGCCCTGTGATTTACATTAGGCACATACCGACCGCTCCTCAGTGTGGGTAGGTGCAACGGTGTTGGTAACTGTACCGGATAGAAATAACTAGTGAGGTGGTATTAAATAACTGGCATTATTTATTTCTAAAAGTAAAAAAAATGATACTGTTATTGCTTGGAGAATAACTTAAACAAATATGTAAAGGAAAGAAAAAATAATTTCATTCATTCTTTTGAATCTGGAACGTTTGCCGAGTAGGCTGATTGGAAATGTATTATTAAATATGCAATTTTCAATTCTTTAGATATTGTAGTATTAGGATTCATAGTTACAATTGTTAAAAAAAAATTGATAAACAAATGCAAGACTAACGAAAGAGGAGTATGTTTTAAGGTTGATTCTCAGTCATTTTATAAAACAAATACTTTTTCCCCTTTCTGCTGTGCTTAGACGCATTTTATTCCTTGTGATGGGTGAGTAAAATGATAATTTGTCTCACAGCGGGAGTAAAGTGATTACGTTGTCTCTCAGCGGGAGACAAATTAAACCCATAAGAATAAAATCGAAATAAATAATTAAAAAATTAGTGTGCCTTCAAATTTCCACGCACACTTGTAAATATGTCGCATCTCAACGAATGCAGGCGCTAACAGCTGATTTAGTGGCAGGAATCGTTAACAACAATCAGCTGTGAGAACGTCAAAGAATTAAGCTGTAAAAACGTTCCAACAATCAGCTGATCGCTGGTGCATGCATGGTTGCAGCCATCACGATGCAGGCGCTATTAGTAGAACGAAACAAAATGGATATTTTCAATACTTACTAAGTTAACAAAATCAACTTTTATGGTCAGGATATTTATTATCCTGAGGGAAAAATGTTGTTTGTATTTCGAGAGTAAAGCACATTGCCTCCCTCGTAAAAATCGTTGCCCTCGCTTCAGACAATTTTGTACTTTACTCACTCAACACACAAATAACTATTCTTTCATTCATGAAAATAGCTTCACAGCTAACTCCGTGGTAAATGTGTAATTAATTCTGTTATTTGGCATATCTTCAAAACAGGGATTTTTTTATTAATCTTAATCTATACTAATATCTTTAAGTGTTCTTTGGCAATTCAGTAGCTATCTGAAAGACCTTTATACTTATAACCGACCCGAAATTATATAAAGTTTAAATAAATAACAGAGGATAAATCGTGACAAACAAACGTAGACCTCTCGACATTAAGGAATACGTGGACAATGGCTAGGACGGCTCAAGATGCGATCTGGCTCACCAAATTGCTCGCGCAGGGAAATTAATCTCTATTAGGTTGGCAGCTGATTGTATCTGGCAACACTGATTGCACAATAATATATTACAGGTGAAGCAACTCCATAATTTATATCCCAACTTGATGACTCTTTTGAAGATTAGTTTCAAGAGATTTATTGGTACTATGTTGTGTGTTGTTTTTGTTAAGCCTTTTAAAACATTTCTGGGTCCTCCTCCTGGGTCCGCTGGCCTAAATTACGGTTAATACATTTTTTCAAACAATCATCTTATTCTTGTACTGCTTATCCTTAATCTATTCTGTATTTTAATTTAAATTATAAATAACTTAGAGTGTAGCATATATCAATCTTGTTAGTCAAAAGTGTTTTTTTCTCTTGACGAGGTTAGTTATATATTGGGACGGCTCAGGACTCACGCTCCTTTTGAAATGCCTTATGAAATGACCCTTGTCCCTTGAAATGCCGTGCACAATTTTATCATCATCACAAGTGGAGGAGTGATATTAACCAAGCCGTGAAACTTTAAGCTTGTTTAAAACAGAATGACAACTTATAAGACAGAACATTGAATGCGATCGTGAATTCTATGCATATTTAACCACATTGACCTTATGCAGGACTCCGTTCCCCCCACTATAGTTCCAGAACTTGCCCCCCCCCCCCCCCTTATTACACTTACAGTCAGGGAGACCAGATGAAAATTGTGACGAGTAGGACAATTGGTAACAGAGGAGGACATTTGCTAAGAAAGGAGGACAACGGTAGATTTCCTAATAAACACCTTTATTTTTAAGAGTATACAACTACAATAGAGTAATATGCAAAGGTATAGTTGTCCTTAATATTAAAAAAAAACTTATTTGCTACTGTATAGCGGAAAAAAACACTTGTTCTGTTTTAATGAAACGTAAATAAAACATAAACTCTTTTACTTGATACAGTAATACAAGATAAGGTATTAGTCATTAATAAAAATGCATATCTAACTAATGGTATTTAGAAATGAGAATAAAAATAAATGAAAATTCATAATACAGAGGATGATTAAAAAAACCAAAGTAAGTATCAAACACCTTTGTAATTACAACCATAACAGCGAAGTAAAATGTATGAATGGATTGTAGTTCTCATAATACAAAAATCCATATTATGTCTGGATACATTCATAACAGTCTGAAACGTTTTGAAAAATGTAAAAATTCACAATCCAGTTGAAAAGTATACGAAAAACCTATATTGTGAAACCAATAACTCTCAAATAGGCCTAATCTGTTATTTGAAGTTACCAATACTCTGTAAATGCAGCTTCTAATGCATATGAGTATAATACTAAAGGTATACACTAAAGGTACTAAGAAATGGCAATAAAGGTGTAGGTACTAAAGGTATACTAAGGTTTTAGACCTTAATATAAAAAATACATACTAAGTCTATTTAATATTCTATCCGCCCTCGCAGTCTACAGTAGCCTTGCGTCTTGCCGCCGGCCGCGTACTAGCCTACAGACGCGCGACACTACGCTCGCAAATCGGCATACTCATACAACGCGACAACTACTCCATACAACTCTGTGCCTGATTTAAGCAGCACCGTCCTCGGGTGTACTAGGTTTACTACGGCAGTAGCCTATTTATGTATGGTAATTATAGTTTTAAAAATACCTGTCTTGGATTTTGTAAAAAGCCGGACATTTTACGTATTTTTTGAAAGCTGGGAGGACAGGAGGACAAGTGTTAAAAAAGAGGACATGTCCTCCTCAAGCCGGACGTCTGGTCACCCTGCTTACAGTGTGTTTTTTTTAACGGAACCCGTTTTAAGATTGAATAATGTACATATAAATATGAAATGAGTATTGTTTTTTAATATTTACATCTTTTACAACCTATTATTTAAGTCTGATCACATTCAGTTTACATTATGTGTCAAACAATCCGCCATTAGCAGTTGTACAAAATCGTGCTCTCTCCATCAAATTCCTAAACACGTGTTGCAAGGTACGTCTTTGAATTTTTTGCATTACATTTTGTTATGTTTGTTTTGAGGTGCTGAAAATCCTGTGAATTGTTTCTTAGGCCTAACTTTTTATGTATCCCTAAAGAAAATTATATAGTGGGGCCATATCTGGGGATCTTGGGGGAATAATCATTCACTGATAAAATAAAGTTTTGGGTTGCGTTAAAAAAACACCCCGTATTACAAAACTTGACTTGCTCTTATTACAAAGTGACGTAAGTAAATTTCAACTTCCGAGGGAGGTTTATTCTACCTTCCCATACCAAATATGAGAGAAGAAGTTTAGAGGCCAATAGAGGAAACGTATTTACTAGAATTCTCTGTAATACCTCGTAATCTACGCCTTCGATCTCTACGTGTTTAGCGTGAGCTCGTCTTAGTAATGCGATAATCAAATTAAAAATAGATTTTTTTGGTTCGATTGTTTTCAGGATCGACTAAATAATCGTTTTGATTAGTCAATTCTTTAACTTGTTCCTCAATTTCCGCAATTCTCTGCAATTATAAAAGCTTGTACTAAAATCGATCTGTCGATCCTAGCTTAAGAAACAATCGATTTTTTCGATTGTAGTTTGTAAGATTCGATTAATCTCTTTCTAACTCGATATTCACACCTCTAGCTCATTTCCGATTAAGATCTCCACCAGTCAGTCTGTTGAGCAACGTCCGTGCACGCCGAGCCAGTTGGCTGCCGTTTATACATCTTCATTAACGTAGTGGCGTTACCCAAGCACATTGTCCATTCATCCGAGAGTGAATGACCCTTGATTCTTTTGTTCAGTCAATGGAACACTTCCTCGGTGGGAATTCAAACTGTGGAATTTACACGGACCTTGTTACTACGGCGAAGACCCGTATTTAGCGGATGGCCCGAGCTACGTGACAGCAAACATTGAATTCGCGTTACTTCTCAACAGTTTTGTAATTTACTTATTGATGTTGTAATTTTTGAACATATCTCATTACAGAGAATTTATTCCTGCAAAATTTAAGATGTTTGGAACTTTAATAAAATCAAAATAAAAATTCACCTGAAGCTTTGACTATAAATAATTAAAGTCAATTTAGATTCAAAAGTCAATGCCTGGAGCCCCTCACTAGACGGCACTTTATTCGACAAGTATTAAATACCTTAATTGGATATGGCTGGGACTGAAAATATCCTCTCGATCAACGTTGGCCACAATAAAAGTAAATGTGATTAAGACAAAACAAACGCTCGATCTCTACTTCACAAATAGTGCCTCGTCCTGTGAGGACCTTTAACAGTCTAAAGTGACATAAATTGTAATTCAACCATTTCGTAGCCATAGCATAGAAAAAACCAGGTACATTATATAAAAATGTTAATACAATTTCTACTTCAATACCATTCACCTATACTGTCGCTTAAATGATAACTACACAGCAAATTGAAGTCATCAACAAAAAAGTGACCTTGAAGAAAATAAACTCAATCTCTAACCCGAAATTCCAACCAATTGCCATTTCTAAATCCAGAGCGTCCACGCGACGACACCGCAGGCCTCTAGGCCTGTCCAGAATCCGTTATAAGATGATATCGAGCTGGTCTAGCGTGTTGCAATCCTAGCCTGGTAGTATCTCCGTGTCGCAACCCAACACCGTTCAACACGGATCCTAGCTGGGACTTAGCGTGTTGCAACGTCGGTCCTAGCTCGTCCCATGAGATAAGTAAACATGCTGCAGGTTGTCACGACATGGTTGGCTAGCTACGATAGACCAATGGAATGGAAGAGTTTACTTTGGGTTATGTCTCAATCTTCCACGCCAACTCAATTTCGATGTCATACGTTACGACGTTCATTGGGATTTTGTGGACATTCTAGCCCCTGCACAAAACAGGTGGTGTCAGAATCTTGGGAGGGTTTTTTTATTTGCAGGTTTTTCATTACATGCATTATATAAGTTTGATTGATTACGCTGATTTGCTTAATCGTATTTTAAAATAATCCAAACGATTAGTTTCGAAATAATAGTTTGTTTTCACAAAATTGAGAATGAATAAAAACATAATTGGAAAAATGTGGGATGATGCTTTTGGATAATTTAGCAGGAGAATTTTATTACGGTCCTTTTACGTCCCTTCTCCATAGTTTATCGCGCTATTTTTATAATTTTGTTTATAAATTTATAAAATTATTTTTTATAAATCATTCTTACTTTTATGATGATCTTATTTTCTACTTTTGAAAAACGTTTGGTTATAAGTTCTTACTTGAATATAGCATTGGAAAGACAAAGAGTTGTTGAATGTTTTTTGCTTCTCCAAAATCGTTTATGTTTACTTATTTAAAAGATACAAGGCATAAAAGTTGGTCGACTTCAATGGAATGTACCTTCATAATACGTTAACATAAACGATTTTGAGGAAGCAATAAACACTCTACAACTGAGAGCAGTAACCTTCGTAATGGTAAATTAGATTGAATAAGATTTTTAAAAACTGTTGGCGCTAAATGACACCGCCGGGGTTTGTTTTAGGCATATTTTGGCGTAGGTAGGAACTCTCTCAAGTTTATTACATAAGATTATCTTGTGATAAATTTATTGAGAAATCAAAAGAATGAAGATTGAATTCAGTGCAATTGAATGTGACTTGTGGAATACTAAGGGACTTCATGCATTCACTTTGAATTGAATTGACTTTGATTATTTATAGTCAAAGCTTCAGGTAAATTTTTATTTTTATTTGATTACAGTTGAAAACATCTTTTTTCGTTGCAGGAATAAATTCTCTGTAATGAGATGTGTTAAAAAATTACAACATCAATAAGTAAATCATAAAGCTGTTGAGAAGTAACGTGAATTCGATGTTTGCTGTTACCTAGCCCGGGCCTTCCGCTAAATACGGGTCTTCACCGTAGTAACAAGGTCCCGTGTTAATTCCACAGTTTGAATTCCCAGCACCGAGGAAGTGTTCGATTGGCTGAACAAAAGAATCAAGGGTCATTCACTCTCGGATGAATGGACAATGTGCCTGGGTAACGCCACTACGTTAATGGAGATGTGTAAGCGGCAGCCAACTGGCTCGGCGTGCACGGACGTTGCTCAACAGACTGACTGGTGGAGATCTTAATCGGAGATGAGCTAGAGGTGCGAATATCGAGTTAGAAAGAGATTAATCGAATCTTACAAACTACAATCGAAAAAAATCGATTGTTTCTTAAGCTAGGATCGATAGATCGGTTTTAGTAAAAGGTTTTAAATTGCAGAGAATTGCGGAAATTGAGGAACAAGTTAAAGAATTTACTAATTAAAACGATTATTTAGTCGATCCGCAGTTAGAGAATTTGCAGTAAACACGTTCTGAGTTGGCCTCTAAACAGCTTTTTTCATATTTAGTATGACAGGATGGAATAACCATCCCTCGGAAGTATTGAAATTTACAGGAACCCACTTTATTGGCAGTCTAGTCTATACAGTAGTAGTAGTTATAGTATAGAATACGTAAAAACTAACCGTATAGTTTCCACAGATGTTCCTTCAACTACCTTAATGATTCTTTTTCAGAACCACTAACCAATCAAATAAGGGTTTATTAATACGGTTCGGTAAACAGTATAGTTCTGTCTCCTGTATGTGCATCAACCGTGAAATTTTGTGGAATTTGTATAACAGCTTCACGGTCCGGCGACTGTCTCCTCGCTGTCTCTGGTTTCTTCGTCTCTGGAGAGCAGCAGTGGAAGAATTTACGTGGCTGCTTTAGTCGTGTATGAAGTAAGTCTAAAGTAGAAGAAAAATAATTTATTTAATACAGAAGCTGCGATTTTAGAGGGGAGCAAAAAAGAAAATGTGCAACAAAAAGTGCTTGGCAGCTGTATAGCATGTCTTCTTTGAGGACATCATATAATTAACTAGTTGAACTTAATTTGTAAATAGTAGAGTGTGTAATTAAAAAATGTTAATGTAAAGTTTTGTAGGAAATTTGAAAAAAGACCTTGCATCACATCATAGAATAATAAATATTATTAGGAAAAACAGGTGATCCTGTGATTAAAATTAAAATTTGGTCATATTCTTTCTTCAAACAATATGCATTAGCATTGTTTTTACATCTGGGAATTACATTCTATCAAATTTATACTATTTAGTAAATAAATCTTTATATTGCCCTTAAGTTACATTTCCTAACCTATATCGAAATATTCTTAGATAGGCCTAGTACTTTATTTTTGGTTTAGTATTTGGATTGGATACGAAAAAAGTTAGGTTAAAACCTATATCGTAATCCCACCAATCCAGGGGAAAAATGATCCAAAATAAAAAAAAATAGATCTTTAGTTATTATAATTTTTAACACAAACATTTAAATGAAGAATAAAAATATTACCGGAAGTTAAAATTTAAAACGTCTCTATGGCAAATTGGAAAGAAAACACGTTTAAGATGACGATGTTACTGCGAAAAATAAGGGATTCGATACCTACAGGTCGTTGCGAAAGTATCATTTTAGTCATAAATTATTAATAGGTATAAAGAATGAGCAGTAAAACAAACTGAGATGTTAAGACAAACTTTTCGTACAGTTTGTATCCCCGATTACACTCCAACTGACACACTTTCTAACTGGAATCAAAATGAGATATAGCTATAAACAAATCTCCTCGGTGCAAGGACTGAAATACAATGATGCATCATACTCGCCCCGTTTCTTTCAAACCGTTTAGCAACTGTGATTTTAATTTCCGAGAAAACGATTGCTGGAATTAAACCAGTTTCTTTTCTAATACGTCAGTATCATTGCACCAACACTAACATCCTCCTTTGCAACTGTCCTTGTGGCATTTAACAATTGAATGGCTAGTTACGGAAGTAACGCAAAGTTTCTTAACAGTAACCTATTATTCTTCTATGTTTCAGATTATTCTAGTCACACTTTTTCATCAAGGTAAAGCGTATCCTTGTTATGTAACAAAAAACTATACCTTTTGACAATTTCAGATTTGTTCATTATACAAGGTGTTTTTTTTTTTTTTTTTTTTTTTTTTTTTTTTAACGCAACCAATGTTTAAGATTGAATAATGCACATATGAATGTGTAATGAGTGTTGTTTTATTGATCTTTACATTTTATACAACCTATTGTTTAAGTTTGATCACATTTAGTTTACATTATGTGCTCAAACAGTCCGCCATTGGCATTTGTAAAAAGTTACGCTCTCTCCATCAAATTCCCGAACACGTGTTGCAAAGTACCTCTTTAAATTTCTAGGATTAAATTTGTTATGTTTGTTTTGAAGTGCTGAATATCTTGTGAATTGTTTTCGTAATATAATTACTACTTTACATGTCTGTGGCAATTTCATTCAGATCGGACTATTTTTACGGAGTTATCGTGCTTAAAGACACACACATTAAAAACGCAATCCAAATCTTGATTTTATCGGTGAAGGATTGTTTCCCCCTAAGATCCCCAGATTTGACCCCACTACATTATTTTATTTGGGGATACATAAAAAGTAAGGCCTACGAAAACAATTCACAGGATATTCAACACCTCAAAACAAACATAACAAATTTAATGCAAGACATTCAAAGAGGCACCTTGCAACACGTGTTCGGGAATTTGATTGAAAGAGCATAACTTTATACCAATGCAAAATGCGGACTGTTTGAGCACATAATGTAAACTAAATGTGATCAAACTTAAATAATAGGTTGTACAAAATGTAAAGATAAATAAAACAATAATCATTTCACATTTATTTGTGCATTATTCAATCTTAAAAATGGGTTGCGTTTAAAAAAACACCCTGTATTACCCTTTACAATGAAGTATATTTTGCAATGTAACGTAAAACTTTTCTTTTTCTTTGTGATGTCTATTTAATACACGGCTATTGCAAACGCACGCTTGGAAAATACTGAATCCTTCTTCATACGTTTTGTTAGGTGACAGATCCAGTTCAGTAGTGTTTTCATCAGCAAAATCGATTAATTTGACAATTTGTTTATAGGATGAAATTTGTATTTCAATGTGGATTACATGAAATCACAAATGTATTATTAGTAGGAATTCCATGAAAAAAGGTTATAATTCTTATTTTTATGTATTGATATTTATTTTTTACCTTGACTAGTTGACTCAAATTGTTTTGCTGATGCCATTGGGAACAGATTTGCAGAGTCAACACGAGAGTGCTCATTGCGTTCACGAGTTGCCTTTTGAGCAAAGTTATTTTAAGTCATCATGCTGTTAATTGCGTTATAGGCTAGTAATTCATTCTCCAAGCTGAGATCAGCTGGTCTTAGCTTGGACACTGACACATTTACAGCTAGCTTCACCCAGTGGCTGGGACCAAAGAGGTTAGAGTCTAACCGCAGGTAACACGCAAGTACCTGGTGGACCGAGCCTTGCTCGGTGTTATTTCATGTTTACCAGTTCATCCAGTTGCTATAAAATATTTCAATGTCATATAATTGATAAATGGAAACCTTTTTTATTGCTCCATGGACTCTTCATCCCACTTGCTGTATTTTCCCTTGATGGCTGTAGATTCCAAACAGCTGTTATGATTACTTCATTTGTTTACACTTTCCTTGTTTATTTTCGTTGCCATCACGGCAACCCATAACAGACCGGGAGCTGGGAGGTCAAAAATTACGTCATAATGTGGTCATGAAAAGCTATACCGTTTTGAAGAGGCATCCTGGTGGGTGTCAAAAATGGGATTTTGAGCTCTAAATCTGGGGGCTTTCTCCAAGGTGGACAAACTTGAAAATAACCCATAAAAAAGGGTATTTTGCAATTTTCATGTAAGCAAATTTAAATGATTAAATTTTAGTTTACACCATTGAATTTGGCTTTAAAAAACAAACAATTTGGTATGTTTAATCATTGCTCTATGTTCATTGTTTACCGAGATACTCAAGATGATGAAATCAAAACTTCGTCCCATGTTAACCTTATGGGAAATAAATAAAAACGTATTACTCGCTTATGTCTCAACATATCTTATTGAAACTTGATATGTGGCTTCATTTAGTTAAGAACTATTGTAAATAAGCCTGGAACCCTCTGTTTTTTGCATTTTCGTGGCGGTAAACTTGCAAATATTTTCCCATGTTATTCTTATGGGAAGATAATAAAAGTATATATCAAACTTATTTTTTATCATATAATGATAAAACTTGGCATAAGGCTTCTTCTAGTCGAGGTTTATTGGATAATGACTTAAAACCACCCAATCTGTGTATACTTTTTGCAAGAAACCTGCAAACTCCATCCCCATGTTATTCTTATGGAGAATACAAAAAAATACCATTCAAGTTTGTCTACCTTGGAGATAGCCCCCAGATTGAGGGCTCACAAACCCATTTTTGAAACCCCTCAGGATGCCCCTTCAAAATGGCACAACTTTTACATGTGCACATTATGACGTAATTTTTGACCTCCCAGCTCCCGGTCTATAAGGCCAATGTTAAAATTTTACAACTATTATTTCGATTTTTTACGTTAATAGATTTTCTCCGGCCAAGTAATCTGTATAGAAGACGTTTTTGAGTCATAAATTACTTATTTCCAGACTTTGAAGGAAATCCTCGGAGCCGTTTTTGAGATCGTTGTGCAAGCAAGCAAGCAAGCAAGCATACAAGAACGGACGATAACAATGCTCATATAAGAGTATAGCATAGTATTCCTGCGGCCCCATGATTATGTCAGGTTGGCAATGATGAGGGGGAGTAATTTCGTTCTTTGCATTACTGTTCGAAAACCAATGCACTCAGTAATGGGAGTCAAACCATTTGATTGATCGAGCATAAAAAAGATTTTCAAATATTTGAAGATATTTAATTTGTTTAATCGTGTAGTACGTCAATATAAGAAAATACGCAAAACATTATTGAGATATATCTATTTATCAGAGTTTATGACATATTTTTAAGAACTGATTCAAATCTTTGGTAATTCTTATAAGATTCGAATTGTTTTATAGTACCGTTCAATGAACGGTAGCTCATTACTAAATTACTGCATTACCCCCCCTCATCATTGCCAACCTGGCAAAATGAAAGGGCCGTTTTTCATTAGCTTAAGCATTGTCGCGGTACCTCCGGTTTAGACTCTAACCTCATTGGCCGAGACCGATTAACATACTGTCAACATTCATCCTCAAATGCCTTAAAATCAAATTGAATATATAAAGAAATAGTCATCAAAAATAAAAATAAAACTTATGTTTTTTTTAACTTGGGCTCATCCCAGGATCGTTTGACGGACGTATCAAGGCGGCACACTCAATGGAGGGATTCACACCGCCGTTTACAGGGTGTCCGGTAATTGCGTGTGTGATCGTCGCTGTGTCCAGGTGTGACGAAACTGTCCGTCCCGGTCATTACTTCCTCTGTGTCTCCAATTTCTCCTTCTTCTTCCTCTTTGTTTCTCTCTCAGAAGTCGCGGACGTTTGTATCTCCGAAGAGACGTTTTGATCTTGAACCTGTTTCGATCTCCATATCGGAAGTGAGGATAGAGGTTTAGTGGGGTTTTTGACGTTCATTTGGTTATTTAGAATCTGTAGCGATTGAACAGCTTTGGAAAGAATTGGACCACTTTAAATGTTGAAAAGTTAAGGTTGAGTGGCTTTTGAAGAAAGAGAAATGATCGATGGCGGCTGAAAATTCCAAACCTATTAATTTGTATTAATTTTAAACATTTAAATTTTGTGATCGTAGTACTATAGTAGTGAAAACAACAATTTCTTATGTCAAGATTCGCTTGTACATAATGATGTAAGTAGTTTATGAACTTAAAATGTTCACGTAATTATTTACATATGACATATATACATTGATATGATGTGTTGAATTATAAACTATCAAATTATCATGAAATTATCATCAAATTATCATGAAATTTCATGAAACTATCATGAAATAAGTTTTGTATTTACCTATATATGAATCAAATATTTAGACCCTCTATATTAATAATCGATCTTTTTTATATAATACATTAATCAGTAAATCAAATTAAAATATTGTGGTTTGACATTGATTATATTATTTTTAAATTAATAAACAATTTGTTTTAATGTTATTTAACATATATTATTAAAATTTCTTCAGCTTTATTTTGTACTTGTCTACTACTTCCTGAATAAACGTATTACATGCAAAAATCCCACTACTAAAACCAAAATGTTATTACATACGAAGTACTTTATTAAATAACCTCATTAGTTTTATATATACATCTTGGAATTAAATATGCAGACCCTCTATTACATAGAGTAGTCGGTCTTTTTTATAATACAGTTTATTAACCAGTAAATTAAAATTGAAATAATATAGTTTGGCATTAATTATATTAAAATTAATAACAAGATTTCTTAAATGTTTTTTGTAATATTTTATACAAAAATTTCTTCAAATTTATTTTTTATTTATCTTTTATTTCCTGGATAAACTTACTACATGCAAAATCCCACTAGTAAAACCAAAACTTTATAACCGACGAAGTACTTAGATCTCAGCCTTGGAAAAGTACTAAAACAATCCACCGCTCAACAATAAAACAATATTCCCTCATAATTGAGGCCGGCTTTGAAGTGAGGACCCGAAAGCTTACTGACAGGTTATTACTCGTTGTAAAAATAAAATAACGTCCGTACAAACATTCGACCTTGAACCAGACCCTGGAACATCTCATTGTTTCCCAACATTATATCATCTTCGGGAGATGTACTAATTACAGTATCGCATTGTTGCCTCAAGGACACCCAGATGGCAGTGGACGCTGTCTTCTTCTCGCCGTTGTCTTCTTCTGCTCTCCCGCTGGGATTAATCAGCTGTTTTATTGGTTTTCGCTCTCGTTCTCAATGAGTCATCGCGTAAGTAGTCTGGTTCGTTGAGTGAGGATGATTAATGAAGCGATACATGATACCTGGCTTCTTTCAGCTTCTACTTCTGCGGTTTCGCTTGATCACCGCCAATCAACCAGGACAAAAGGATATAAATCTGACGAGACAATAGGTTTTATTGTTTTGTTTTTCTAGGATTTTCCCGTATTTGCTGTCTGTATCGAGTAATTATTATAATTTATAACGCCTTGATTGCAGCATATAAAACCCTTTTAAGAACGGTAATTTACTGATGAAAATTTAGAGCTAATTTGCCCCTAAATATTGGTACCTAAATGGGTACCTTAAACGTAATGCAAAATAAAGTTAGCATGAAGAATAGGATCTTCAAATGTAATTAAGGAAATTGCATTAAAGGTTTAGTAGCATTTTGATAGGTACGCTAATTATGTATTGCTGGAATATTTTTGAATTTAAGACAACTCTTGACGGTATGAATTTTTCGTGATGGCGTTATTATTACTCGATTTTTGGCTACTCATCATTATAATAATAAAATAAATACCCCCGTTGCAGCAGACCTGCATACTCAGCGAATTTCAAGTGCAAAACAACATATTTCAATCCAACATAGCGAGATTTGACATGTTTTTGTAAGCTCCATAAGAATAACATGGGGAATGAGTATGCAGGTTTGCTGCTACAGGTATGTTTAAACTGGTTGGTTTTAATTCAATAATTAGTAGATCTGAACTAGAAGAAGCCATTTACCAAGTTTTATCAAGATATGTTGAGAAATAAGCGAAATATAGAATTTTACTTATTTCCCATAAGGTTAACATTGAGACAACGTACTGTGTTTACCACTTTCAATATCTCGGTAACCAATGGACATAGAGCAGTGATTCAAATTACAAAATTGTTTGTTTTTCTGAGCAGAATTCAATGGTGCCAACAAAAATTTGATTAATTTTATTTTTCTATGTAAAAAACTCAAAAAACCCATTTTTGGGGGGGTTTATCCCCCTTTACCCCCCCTTCCGGTGGTCCGATCGGGCTGGTTTTCGAACTCATCCGAATAATTACTACTTTACACGCCTATGCCAAATTTCATTCCGATCGGACCATTTTTGTGAGCGCTATCGTGCTTACAGACATATATATATATATATATATATATATATATATATATATATATATATAGATATATATATATATAGATATATATATATATACAAATTTGAACGAATGGTGTTTTTGGTATCTGGGGGCAACAAAACGAAAAGTTATGATGGTCCCGCGCTTAGGTCTTACCATGAGACCTACGGTAATAGCTTCTTCCCTATAGGGGAAATTCGCTAAAACAAATAGTTTATTATCATTATATATATCTCGCTATTAAAAACAATTTATTTTTTATTGTTATAGTGATGAGTAGTCCAAAATCAAGTAATAATTTAAGACAAGTTGCTTAAAAATGGAAAGCAATATCCTATAACACTTTTTGGACGGTAATCCCCATTTTTTTATTCTTTATGCTGAACCGTCTACGTCGTGTTGTGAGGGAAAGCGCAGTTTTCAAAATGATTTGGTACAGGGAGGACGGCTTTGGATCCAAAGATAAACATCTGTTTCGTCCTCTATTCAAGTGTCGACGCAAGAAATCTTAGGATCTGAAATAAAGATGATATAATAACAAACGCGTAACGATTTAACTTCCCTTCCTAAGTGCATTAAATTTTTCCATTTTCCTCGGAAGTATCAACCAATCCAACTGCAAACCTTGCTAATTTTACTGCACTCTAATTAAAAAAGGAAGCGGACGTAGTTACAAGTGATTGTATCACCAGCAGTAAGAAACATCCCATTGTAGCACTTCCTTACATTTTGTTTTCGGTCGTTGGCGTCCCTGCTTATCTGAGGAGCAAGGCCGCCAACCTAATGGACAATAAACACAACAGGCGTGAGACTGGATACCGGATAACAGTGATGTATAATTTTGGCGAGATCACTTCGGGTGTTTACCAGATAAGAAATGGAAGTGGTCTGTCCGGGGGGTACAATTGCAACAATTGATGACACTAGTTGCAGAGGCAGTCGCATATCTTCCCGCCGTATCTGCCGTCGCCCCCACCGTTCCCGCCGCTGCGTCTATTTATGTTCCAACGTCGTTGGATTCGCATTCTCCTGTCTTCGTTGGTCTTTGGAACTGACGCCTCTGATTACGATCGGGGTTCTGGATTGGTATTCTCCTCTTCTCCAGTTGCAAGATGCTTTCAACCCTGGTCTACTGGAGACTAAACTTGTGTGAGCAAGACTTCAAGCGTTGACTTTGAATCTGAAGCTTCGAGTCTACCGGATGAGACTGTCTACTTTAATTTTCTTTATGTTAATGATGTATTGCTCTTGGTTTTGAGAGCTGGTGGTTGGAGTCTTAGAGATCTATCCCAGAGTAATAAAAATAGCGTTCAGTGTACATCTTTCATCATCGAAGGACAATGAGTCGAAGGAATTTACCTGAGGACGGTGGTAATATCTAAACTTCCGATTATTTCATGACGCTATGACGTGTTGGTAACTTTGTCTGACGATGATGTGGAATTAATAGATCTATTTGAGTGTGCGTACAAACTGCCAAATGCAAAGTGAGAATCTGGAGTCAAACCCCAAGTAATCTCAGCCATAATTTTTTTAGGGGCGGGGGGTTAGTAAAGATTGCCAAATCTATTTTTGTTGTCTTTATAGCATCGTGGTACCAATTGTGCGAACGTGACGCAAAACAGCTTCTGAAATCAGGTACAGGGCCAACTTATTTTGTAGCACAGAATGGATGGATGGATAGGACTAGCTTTACTATGGATCATATTGTAATACATTATATGTCATGAGACCTAGATTTATTACAAATATTAATTAATCTACTATTACATTTTTTCTTTCCAACAAGTATATCGTTTCAAGACGTAATACTCAACAATAATTCATATCGTGTTTAAATGCTAAACGTAATTAGTTGAGGTATTTGAATACGATATGAATTATTGCTGAGTTTGGGACGAGTATTACGTCTTCAGACGATATACTCGTTGGAAATGTGATGGTTGGGTGGTTTGACCTTTGTAAAGGGGAAGTATTTGAGTTTGTTGTGTGAGTAGACTGGAATTATTATTAAACAGACTCTTGTTATGCTGACTGACTGTCAGCTCAGGCTTTAAGTAGGTCAGGTAACAAGAGGATGGGGTCATTGGGATAGGAGGGGTTTTTGGGTGTGTGTTGGAGGACTGAGGGGCCTCAGGGCTCGTGGCCCGTCAGGCCAGGGCCCACGTAAGTAATCTTAGTGATTTTCCAAATTAAATGATAGGTCTTTTAAATCATACAAGTTCCAGGCTGCTCACCCTTTGAGTTTTCTTTAATTCCATTCAATCCTTTGAAATAACAATAAAAGTAATAGTAATGTTTGTTTGTTTTGAGTTTTAATTGTACTAGATTCTTAGTTTTTTTAAAGTAGTTTATTTGAAGTGAGCACTTTGTCGTTAGCCTGTGAGTAAACGTATTTTCATTGTCAAGCATGTCTCTTTATTTAGTAGAGCTACGTTCCCAATGTGGTCGTGTACGGGACTCCTTAGTTAACAGCCAACAGAGGGGTTTCGTACACGTCACAGAAAGAAATTATGTCATTGTAGATTAATGAATATTTGTAATATAGCTAGGTCTTCATGATATACAAGATATTATAATATATGATCCATAGTAAAGCTGATACTATCCATCCATCCACTCTGTGCTACAAAATAACTTGGCCCTGTACCTGATTTCAGAAGCTGTTTTCCGCCACGTTTGCACATTTGGTACCACGATGCTGTAAAGTCAACAAAAATAGATTTGGCAATCTTTACTAAACCCCCACCCCCCAAAAAATATGGCTGAGATTACTTGGGGTTTGACTACAGATTCATCTCACTTTGCAATTTGGCGGTTGGCACGCACACTCAAATGGATCTATTATCTCCACATCATGTCAGACCAGTCAGACAATGTTAGCAACACGTCATAGCGTCATGAAACTAACCGGAAGTTTGGATGTTACCACCGTCCTCAGGTAATTGCCCTTGTGGAACCTTGAGGGTCAGAGGTCAGTGTCACGCTTACGTCACGCATTACGTCACGCTGAGGTGTAGGGGGGCACTTGTCGTCCGCACGGGCTGGACGCGTTACTCTAGAAGAAGAAGAGGGACGCTGAAGATTTGGGATAGCGCTGGCTTCACAACGATAAGTTAGGCATTCGGTAAAATATCGACCGTATTTTCTACCGAATGACCGACATAATTTTAGTTTCGGCTCGACTGTCTGCTCCCTGTCGTCGTCATCCCTCTGTTTTAGTTTTCATTCCAACTCCAAAGCCTGTCGTTTTTAATTCGTCATTATTGAGAATTAGTGCAAATGAAATACGTCATATCTGTACCTGTATCACAGATTCTTCCCACTTGGGACTCTTCCAAGTTTCTTTATGATACAAATAAATGCATGTATGGCTGTCCAACAATTAATAATTGTATTAGATTATTTAAATGCAGTGGCCAAGGTACAATTTTCTATACAATGTACTGTAATGTTAATTAAGACCTAGAGTAATATTTTACTTTGACTAATTACAAATTTGCTCAATGATAAAAATTGTTAATGTCGATTCCTCTTACAGTACGTTGATAACCAGCATGATGACTATACTAACTTAAATTACTGAGAAATTAAAAATCTTCCAGTACTGTGAGCAGTTGTCGGATAGAATAGCCTAACTTTCCTAATTCAAAAATAAGCCCTAATCGGGCTGTCTTTGGGATATTGGGGTAACACTTTTCTAAAAAAAACCGTTTCATAGGGCCTAGATATTGCAAGCAACCGGGCGTGTTTTATGTTGAGACGACAATGGTTAAAAAGCCAAACGATTTACGATATTCGAAAGTAGTTAACACTACGATGATCGATATTTTACCGAATGCCTACCTTATCGTTGTGAACCCAACGCTATCCGAAGACGCGAGTGTACAAAACTTGGCACCGTGTCAGTTGGGAGGTAATGGCGCTGTCTGTACGGTACAAGGGGGAGGAATGTCGGGTGCAATAAGAGTATTTTTTGGCGAGACTGTTTCATTTATTTATTAACGAATTGGATGTTGGTGATTTGTTTTAAAGCAAAATTTAATTCCTATAGTTTTCGGTATTTAAATTCAAGGCTAACGTCATGTTAAAATTCAATACATTAATGATTATGACTAATGCATGAGTAATTTATGGCAAGTTTATAGTGATTGGAAACGACTTAATATTCTAACAATTTACAATAGTTGTTTATGTTTTGGAAGTAAATATTTTAGTAAACACTATAAACAGTAAATTTATTGTTTTTAGAGAGAACAGGTTTTCCTGAGGGAATAATCAGCATAAAATGATTCCGAGTTTTACTGTGTTTTGAGAAAAGGAGGTTAGTCTCCTTAAGTAACAGCCTACAAGTTTCCTTAGGCTGCAATACTTCTTCAGTTGTTACGCTACGGTACCACTCTAAGATGCTGAGCTTTATTAGAATTAAGAGTGTCTGAGATATTGCTATGTTTTGAAAAACAATTAAGAAATTTAACAATAGTCCGCATTTTAAGCTGACACTCTCTATAATTTACACTTTTCTCAAGCTTCGCTTCACACTTTTACTTCTTCATACCTTTTCCAGAATTTTAATGGAAATAAAGAAAAAGTGTTATTCACCTCAACAATATGAAGGTGGGGAAAAGAAGAAGAATACGATCAGCTGTTGTCAGGGGAAGTGAGACAGCAAATCAGCTGATACGCGTGACAAAACATAACAGCTGGTCGTTCAATAACCTCTTCACCCAAAGACATGACTAGCCATTTCTCCGAGTGTAAAATTCCCCGCATTATTATTTTAATCACGTGAAAATTATAATAATTTATCATTAAATATAGTTTATTATTATTAAGTATAGTTTATTATTAAATTATCAATTGTGTTTCCTGTTTTCTGACTTCGTCCTTCTTCCTCAGTGGCGTGTGAATGAACTCCAATTCAAGAAGCAAGATTTTTGTACCCCCACTCATTATTTAAATTTCATTACTTAACTTTGTACCCATTGTTCTTTTCAAAATTTATCCTGCCTCCAGACTTAAAATATATGTATTTGACGTCATTCTAAAACCTAAAAGCATTGTATTTCCTTTTTAACTCAGTAAATTGCAATTTCCCATGGACCGAATGGTGAGTTACTCTTTTCTTTAAACACTTAAGGTTTTAACAGAGGCACTATAAATAGTTTTTCAGTTCCGACGACAATACTAAACCAAACGAAACAAACTAAAAACATTCGCAAGTTCATCGATAGTCGATCATGTCAATGACCTCCTGGCCGTGACCTGGCGACGGTTACACAACTCACAACTCGCGGCGACCACGGAGAAAGTAGTACCAAGTTCACCCGCGGGGCGACCGTGGCCGTGGCCGTGACGTCACGGTCGTGACGTCACTCGAGCACACGGTCCGTGACGTCATCGCGGCCGACACGATCATTCGGATCACCCCATTCCAGTCTATAAGTTCATACCGGGTGTCTCACCTAAAGTGAACCAAAAGGTAACTTTTTAATTGTAAATCTGACAGAGAACTTCTTGTGGGGGACTTCCCTTATTAACACTGGTTTTTGGAGTCACTTCGGAATTTAAAATGTGGCCGCCATTTTCCAATATGGCGGAAAACTTTGATTGTTCTTATAGAACACCCTATATTTTGTGGCGTTTTTGGATTATACACTTAATTTAAGGAACTTTTCGTTCTTTCTTATTTGTTCTAAAATTCAATTGTTCAGTAGATATGAGCAGGTAAAGTTTTATTTTCCCCATTTGAAATGCACTGCGTCCATTTAACTGTGCCATCCTATGTATTCCTTATGGAGTAAAAGCATATTCTAAATTATACATTTCAACTAGTTAATCTCGAAAAAAATTATTTCACAATTAAATCTCAACTAAACTCACATTTTTAGGCACATTCTTATGTATCTTTTATTTTAAACCCAACCGTTTTCGATATACAGACTACCAACAATTTATCAATGCATTTTAAAGGGGGAAAAATCAAACTTTAATTCCTCATACCTCCTTAACCATTGGGTTTAGGAAAAAATTAGAAAGAATAAAAGGTTCCTAAAATTAAGTGTAGAACCCAAAAACGCCATAAAAATAATGTTCCATAAGAAAAATCAAAGTTATATCGGAAAATGGCGGCCATATTTTTAAATTTCGAAGTGACTCCAAAAAGCACCATTAAAAATAAAGGGAAGTCCCACGTAAGAAGTTCTTTACCAGATTTATAATAAAGAAGTTAGCTATTGGTTCACTTTAGGTGAAACACCCGGTATGGGTATCAATAGGGTAAAATCCAAGGACTTCTATAAGGAGATTGGAAGGAGATTCTCCTTGGGTAAAACAATCATCGTCTTAAATCCTCGATTATACAAAATTATTTGTTTGAAATTCATCGTTGGTGATGGTGATTTTATGTTTTGATTCGAATTTTTGCGGACATTTGCCATCACTGATCAGAAAAAACAAGTTTCATGACGTTTCGGGATCTGTAATCTGATCCTATGTTCAGGTGGAAAAAAAACGTCGTGAAACTCGCTTTACTAATAAGTGATGGCAGATGTCCGCACAAAAATCAAAATCATAATATATACAAAATAGTTTTAGATCTGTATATTGTTTATTTTGAAATTACTGAAACTCTACAGAATGCTATTTTTGTGTTTTCTGGGTAATGTATTAGGTGTATTCTATCTGCTGTTTATTTGAAGAAAATTGATTAATAAACACGGCTAGTATATGAAATCCTATTCGTTTCCGTGAAAATTGGTCAACGTACAAGGTTAATATCAGAAACATACATTTCAGTGATAGTAATTCCGAATTTTCTAAATTGTTCGCAAGGAAAGGTGTAAACACAACTCGCGAAAAATGCTACGTCATACACGAACGACGTATGATTCGATTGTCTTTACCATTGACACGAAACAAATTTTATTTCGGCTCCTAATTGTGAAAAGCATGAAATCAGTTGATTAAGGTTGTATTATGATTGTCTTGAAGCCACGAGCGAGAGTGCTAAACATCCCCCGAGTAACCTAAAGGCTAAATACAATCGTTCAATATACTAATTTATCCACCCCTAAAAATATACAATTACATTTTTCCGCCGGAGTCAAACAAAAGTCAACATATTTACTTATGATTGCAAACCCATCTCACATTTTTGGCTTTTGGGCACCAAATCTTAAATATAAACACTCAGCTTATGCAAACTGCTTAGTTTCCATCATTATTAGATGGAGAACCTGACTCCTATTATTAAGTTCCCTTTAAGAATTGATTTTGTTGTTCAATAATGTACTTCTTTACAATTCTGATTATTATTATAGATCTTATTACAACGGCCGTAGATAAAATACTTTTGCCTCTGCATGGAGATAACCACATTGCCACACCTGTAAACATTACGCAAAACGGTTCATTTCCGCTTTCATTTATTCCCGCTCGATAAATCAGGGTTACTTGAAATGTAAGAACAGGTTAAGGTGGCAAACAAGAGAGACAACTATGACGTCAAACACCACAGACCAGTTTCTATTGGACAGAAATCCCATGACACTCACCGTGTTCTAAATTCTAGTCGCCATGTTCTAAATCAGCTGTTTTCATTGTCACCGTTTCTATCTCAACTGCCGGTTCGTTCCAATAGAATTAGCAAACATAACCTCAATGAACTTTTGTGTACAGGTTAGTTAATAAGTTAAACTGTTTAAATAAAAGATAAATAAAAAATATAGGAAATATAGGAAAAATGCTGTGTGTATTGCGAGCACAAATAGTCTACCGCTCTCGAAATGTTTTGCCGCACTCAGCTAACGCTTACTACGGCCATCTACAATTCTCGAGGGGCAATGACATACTTTGCGCTCTTAATACACAAATATATAAAATGACATCGCTAATCCCACAATAAATCAAAGAGAGCCCCCAGCTACAACCGCGGAACGGATTATGCTAAGGTGAATTCCGAATCAGGCAGTGACCCACTAACAAACCCGCGTGGGTCGGTCCGCCTCCGCGGCGTCGCTTCCGTGTCCTGTCGGTCGTTTTGGCGGGAGAATCCGCTAATTTGGCGGCAACTCGCGAGACACCCAGGTGACAAATGTTGCAAAAACCAACGTGTTTGGACAGGAAGCGGGGTTCGAGGCGGTTTGATGTCTTTATGTTCCGGTTGTAAATCATATAGAGGATTTGAATTGAACCAAAGCTTTTTGGAGGTTAATTAGTGAGATGATGTTTAAATATTTATAGTTAAAATATACTGGTTTTTTGGTTAGGCAATCTATAGGACATTTTAATTACTTTATAGATGTTCATTGCTGGAAACGAATATTGTTAAGAAATATTTTATGTTTTCAAAAAGGTATTCGAACGAACTTTCTGTATGATTTTGAAAACAAAATTTCAATTTGAGTTTAACCATGGAGCCTAACCTTACTAACATTTCATGGTTTGAATAACTAACATATGAAGTAAATCACGTTACTTTTTTATTTCCTTAGATCTTCTTAGCTACAGTAGAAATACTATCTGAGGGTGACAGCAGAAGCGGGGGCCAATTAGTGGTCTATTACTGGGTCAGGATGTCACAAGCAAATCACTGACTGAAAATCGTCTTAAAATAAACTTTCGAAGCCAAACTAAAAGATGCCATCTAAAATAAACGGTATCAGAAATCTGACACACACTTTCTCCCTTAGAATCATTTAAAACTAGAAAACTTATATAATGAAATAAAACTAATTAACACTTGATTATCTCACAAATACATGCCAAAGTTTATCAAAAACGGTTTGTAATTAACGGAAGATTTAAATATTTGACATTAGAATAACATTGGACAACGTACTGCGTTTACGGCCGAAACAAGATATTAATTATCTCCGTAACCAGTTGACGTAGACTAATAATTCAAAATACTGGATTATTTAGTTTATCAAGCCGAATTTAATGGCTGCAAGTGTACTTGAAGTAATAAGTATAATTTTAAGTAAATTTTAAAAAATTGAATTTTTTAGCACTTAAATCCTTTTAACTCCCAACCTGAATTTTTACAGACGTGCGGGTTTTATTATTTTTTTTGTCATCTTAAGTACTAAAAACTATGAAATTTTTATCAAAATCGCTATGGCTGTTTTTGAAAAAATTGGATTTTAGTAGTTTTTTTGGGGATTTTATGGCGTAAATACCCATAACACCACACCCCCTCCCCACAGCCACCCCTTTATACCACGGATTTATACCTACATGCCAAATTTAATGAAAATCAGACCACTGGTGTCTTATCTACCTTTGTTTACCCTTATACTATATATAGTTATACTATGTATAGGGGGAGAAAGTAAAAATACTTCCCCCATGATAAATAAAACTCAACAAAAAAGTACAATTCATAATATTTCAAGTCCACACGTTTTGAGACGATTTTGATTCTAAATGACTTTATGGATGAGATAAAAAGAGAGAGCAAAGGAGACATAGAAGAAAAAAAGAGAAAATGAAAAGATAAGGAAATGCATAATGATTACGTGCAGAGACTCCGACGGTCGGCTGGACCGAAGCGCCGGTGGAACGATTTTGCGACCACTTTATGGTCACGGCCCCCGCTGAGATCAAGTCCATATTTCGCGCGGGAGTTAAGCCGACGGGAAGGAAATACTTCGGCAGGAGATACTGCAGTAACCCGAGCCCCTGTGGTCGGTTTACCGTAAGGATCTGGGACCTTGACCTCTGCGCCCACGCGCCTGCTGCCACAGTATAAGCAACTGGAGCAGTTCTTAGGCGTCCTGCAAATCGCGCCCGGCACAGTCTCTCCCTGGGGTATTTTTTCCTTCGACTGTCGATGAAATTTACAAGAGGCAAGACATGCCGCGACAAATATGTCTATTCTTTAAAATGTTCTAAAAGTTCCACTGAATCTAATTTGAAAAATATAAAAACTCTAAGTAAATGGTTCGATTTTCCCGTCAACATTTTTGAGTGTGTAGGTTCGCTGCAACGGGGTATTTATGTAGATGTTAAACAAATAGACTGATTTCCATAACACTTTATTTAGGCTACTGACAAAAGTAATCTTTCGACGTTTAGGTGTGTTTAAAATCAGCTTAAAAGCATCGTCAATTTTTGGATTTTTATGCATTAAGATAAACATTTTAATCCAATTTTTGGAGGTGGGAGATCATTTTCAAACAAACCCTGATGTCACCATCTTCCTCGTACTTTTTAACTGTTTTTTTCTAGTCTTTCGTCAAGTTTCGTGTTCTTCATTTTTCTTATCTTGCCTTCCATGTTCAATTCTGACCTCATGAACACACTCGCCGAGTTTTTTGCTTCTTTCTCCATACACTTGATCACATCTTTGATTCTAGGATTTCAAAAAAACAACGCCCCACCTGGTGGAGGCGCGACCTATGAGGCACGTATGTCTTGAAAGTTAGACAATTTCTTGACCGGGCGCGATTTTCGTACAACCCTGTGGTCGGCTTACCTTAAGGACCTTGACCTCTGCGTCCACGCGCCTGCTGCCACAACTGGAGCAGTTCTTGTTGCTTTGAGTATTGCTAAGATATGTTTAAAGGCAAGATAGGTTAATTAACAGTAATTTTGCACTAATCATACTGAAGTGCGATGATTTATCTGGTTGGTAAATCATACTGAAATGCGTTGATACAAGTATAACTAGATTTTCTTTTAATTCTTACAAACGGTTACAGCTAGCTAATAGCTTAATATTCTAAACTAAGGGAAAAAGCGCGCTAAAACAATTTATTTATATATGTATCAGATTTTGCTATCTATATCATGGGTATGTAAGTTTTAATAACTTTACTGGTAAGGTATTATAAAGCTAAAAACCTAGAGCTGATAGAATAATCTAATTGCCTGATTGAAATCAGCACCCAAAACATAGTTAAAATCAGCTATAACATTTCAGGCACCAAACAAAACTCTTTTTTCTGTAGGCCTGTGGTATTAATAAGAATTTTGTACTAATAAAATACACTAATTGACACTGGCTGCTCAGCAGCTGATAAGTAAACAAGCGGCTGTAAAAAGCAAACGCAGCCTAGGGAAATTTTATCAAAAAACTAAAATTTTTCCTTGAAATTTCTTACCGTGATCTTTTATTCAAGTATAAGTGAATAAGTAAATTGAATGAGGTTAATGGGTGTCAGACTTATGGTTTTTCTCAAAAGTCCCGGGTGATTCAGCTATATGTATATAGATAACTGAATTTTGATTTTCTTGTTCGGGAGATTACATGGAGGTATACTTTGCTTACAGAAGGTAGGTTGTCCAATATTACTTTACAAGCTACCAATAAAATATTTCCCATTTTTACACTATTAATAGACATAGGATAGAATATTTATAAATATTTTCAAGAAGAAGGGATATAGAAGCGGTTTTTTATGTTACATTTGTAGATTAAGATGAATTATATCATGTACAAAACCTCTTCAACCTTTTACAACCCTGGACCAGGAATCCACTGTGCAGCCTTCAGCCCGTGCTTTATCTTCACATTCCTTAAAAAATAACCTGCTATACTATCGCCAAAACTCAAGTTGTAACCATTGTAATTAATACATCAAATAAATTTTAACCTTCATTATTATGTATATGTTATTGATAAGCTTAACTTTTTTCAAAATTCACGAAAACATGTGGTAATGTAAAAACCGAACTTATAAACATTTCCGGAAGCGACAGTAAATTCACCGAGAAATTTCCAGGAACCATTCTGCATTGCACATCTTAATAAACAACAAGTTTACCTTCTTTTAGCATATATTCCTTCTAATACGTACAATCACCTAGGATCATTCAATCACATAACCTCAGTGCAGCGATCATGTCGTGTAGTTCGCCTCGTCACGTTGCAATATTATTGCCCATAATAAAGAAGGACGTGAAGGTCCTTCACGCAGGATATGCTCTTCCTTCCGTCAGGACCAGAGTCTTAGCGGCGACCTTCAATGTTTATTATACCCCAAGTCCTCGCGTCCATGTTCGCAGTGGAGTTCGCAGACATTGATAGTTCACCATCGACGCTACCATCGATACAGTTCACTCCCGATTATCCGAGCCTCGGTTATCCGAGACTCCGGATTATCCGACGTCATTCTAAGATAAAGACTTTATTATCATCATTGGGTTTTAGTAAAGTAAATATAAATTATCTGTAATTTGTTAGTTTATTTGTTCATTCGAGTTTATAATTAATTTAAGTAAACATTCGAAGTAGGATCTAGGTTATTGATTGTATGGTATGAATACATCCAATAACTTAAATTTGTGTTTTGAATGAAAAACATTAGTGGAGGAACTGACCGAGTCGTCTTCTGCTGGATGCAAGGCGGGAGTTCACTTTCGTCGACCAATGGTGTGTTTGACTAGCCCAAATACTACGCGAACTTTTTGCCACATGAGGCCTTATAAGAATGACAAGAAACGAGTACATTGTACCAGTTCAATCACCACATTTGTATTGGCCTAGATTCATCCTCCGATACTAAGCTTTCCACTAGTGAACTCCCACCACAAACAAACATGCGTACGAATACAGACGATAATATGACGAATGACGATTTTCCTTGACGAAATTTATTTTGTTACTCATTGTTGTTTTTAAATAATTTTTTGACTAGAAATTCTGTTTTACCGGCCTATACAATCTAAACAAGTATTTTACCAGCAATTAACTTCCTGTTGTGGTCTTGTAACTCTTAAACTTGGAAAATATAAGCAGCATCCGTATTATCCGAGATTCTCGGTATCCGAGGCAGCTTCGGTCCTTTCGACCTCGGATATTCGGGAGTGTACTGTATTAACATCGAACTGTTACCATCGATGTTGAAAAAACATCGGTTCAAAAACATGGATGTTTTTAAGCGAAAAACGTCGATGATTTTAACTAGTCATATCGAAGTTTCTAATCTCGATATTCATCTTAAAAAATGCATGGATACATGTCCAGATTGGATAAAGACTTTGACTATGGATCAAAGACTTTGAATACTATCGAAAACAAATTCGTTATTTCATGTCATATGTATGATAGTTAAGTGTAATCCATTTGAAATAAGAAAGGAATATTTAATTTATGTTTATAAATATTATATTGTAAAAACTACAAGGTTTTAAACTGGTTTGGAAAGTAAATGTTATTATGTTATTATTATTAGGCTTGTTATTATACCGAATCTAAAATCAAAATGGAAATTTAACATTATGCCTATTTAATATCCGTATTCAGAGGTCGAAAAAAGACAAAATTTCCATTTAAAAACACATCGATACAAAAAAATCGATGGTGGAAAGAAATCGATTTTCCAACATCGATGGTAAAAACAATCGAACATCGATGTTCGACACGGAATACTAGCCGCAGAGCCCGAGGTACACAGCCACGGTCCGACACGCCCCCTTATTCCAGCAAGTTATAAGAGAATCAAATTTCAGTACCATCGCGATTCTATCTTCTATTGTAAATTTTTTTCAATAGTTATATAAAGGGTGTAGCCGAAACACACAGAAAAACTTTGGGATATTGTTCCTGAGGTCAAAACAAACAATATAAAATAAATATCATACGAGAATACAGTCTATCTCACTCCGTTTGCCGTCTGTCGGTCTGAACGTGTTTTTTACATGACTGATCATAACTTTTAAACTACTAGAGGTACCATCTTCAAATTTGATACACATGCTGGATAATAGGATCTACCTTTGTGCGGAGGGTCAAATTTCTACTTTATACCATTTCAAAATGGCGACTGTTTTTATTTTTAAAGCTTAATAAATCAGGAACTATAAATCTCGTAAAACAATAACAAGTGACAAAAAGCTGCAAAATTTAATTTCCTTTAAGGAATTTTACAATTTTAATACGGTCAGATCACTATCAACGATGAAAATTCAATTTTTATAAATTTAATACTCACTAAATTATTAAATTTATCCAAATTTACAGTTAAAACTTCAGAAAAACATTTTCTCCGTTATTTGTGCTATGACTCTATTAAAATTAATTATACGTTTCCTTAAAGGAAATAAAATCTTGCAACTTTTTGTATTTTTTTTGTAATAATTTATAGTTTCTGAGTATTGCATATTTGCCAACATCATAATTTCAAAACATTACAAATTATATAGAGTGTATTCCAATCGTTAATCTTGGGTTTAATGGGCAATAGAAAAGTCCCCATTAAACAAACACAAGTCATTTAACGTCCTATTAATGGATAAGCTATAAGGAAAATTTTTTACAGCGCGTTAACCCGATCTAAAACTAGTATTTTACAATCAGTTTTAGATAGAATTTTACCTACATGTATTATATCGCAAGAATTAAGCTGGCGTTCAGTTATTTTTTTTACAAAACACTTAAAGCCGAACTTAAAAAGCCCGATTTATAAAAAATGAACTTTTATGGGCGATAATTACACATCTTCAACATTACCGACAAACAGGTTCGACTAATGTAGAATATCGAGTTTTCGTTTGATGATTCATCAATATACGAATAATTTACGTAATATGTATTACAATGACATTTTTCATCTACTAATATTTCTGTCAGAGTTTGTGGCACATTTGAACAGTAAGATGAACGTTAGATTATTTATGAGTGGATATTACCATAGCTGGAAATATTAGTGTGATTTTCAAACAATTTGGAAGCAACTTACTAGAGATTAAGCCGAATCACGAGGTGCGTTCCTGTATTAATCGTATATAATTAATGTCTAATTGTTTATTTTGTTTTTAATTGTTTTGTTTCACAGTTATTGATTTTCTTTTTCAGTGATGAAATAAAAAAATTGTGGTACCAGCCAAGCAGACGGTACAAGACAACTATTGCTCGTTATAAGACTGACAATCAAAGTCTACTGTGCTATGTATACAGGGGAATATTTTTATATTCCTTAAAAGAAATCTTATTTGAAAAAAGTGATAATTGGCTAAATTATATATCGATGCATTTAACTGTGGATTCTAGCACTGGGAACAAGAATGATAGAATGATCTAGCCCTAAAACTGGTTGTTCTAAAAAAAGCCCAAAAATGAATGACAAAAAAAATACTAATGGATTATAATAAACAACGTCTCCGTATTTTGAACTAACGATTACCTAAGAAATCCACGCAACATTTAAAGCGAATGCTTGTAGTTAAGTACAGCACGTGTTGTGTTCACAGTTTGAAGAAAAATAACGAATTAAAGACCTCACAATATTCTTAATAATCAATTCAAAATTTTCCATAAGTCCTACAAAAATTAAAGAGTTTTTGAAAAGCGTAAAGCTCCGCAACGTTTTAGGAGTTCAAAATCTTACACTTTATGGATAAATAAACGTCATATTTCTGACAGTTTTGGGCCCAGTAGCTACTTCAGTAGCCACTTTCTGGAAGCGATGAAGTTTATGATATTTACAAGACGATGAGATTCCATCTCATAACGATGGTTTACGTCCGAGCTCTTCCGATTTATGGCAGCATAGCGAATGCTAACGTCCCGGGAGAGGCAAGGTCTATAACAAGGCCATTAAAACTGCAGTTAAGAGTCACGACGTTCAATATGTCTATGCTTCTGTTAAAACGTCTTATTAGGCACAATGTATTACTGATTTATAAATAAGTACTAAGCACACATAAATGCCATAAGTTTATAATAGTCACGGTTTGGAAAAAAGTAACTTTATTATTCACATTCATTCGACCTGAACAAACAGCTGGGAATCAATGATTTAATGAACTGTTTGCAAAATATGCGATTCATACGGTTAAGATTATGATTCTTCATAGGATACATCTCAATGATTTTTTTACGTGAGAGGAAATTTGCTCATGATTTTGTAATTTTAATTCACATACCAGCCAAAATTGCCACTGAAATAAATATCAGTTTATGTATTTCAAATACTTAAAATCGCCAAAAATAAAAGATAAATAATAATATTAGATGGTAAATAAAAAATCGGTACTTGCCTTAAACTTTAATTATCAAAGTCAGGTTTGAAGAAGAATTTTAACAACTATCATGAAAGTGGTTGTTCAGCTATTTGTCGGAAAAATGTTCCTATCGGTACATAATTAGAAACATTCATAGATTCCTTGAGTTATTATCGTAATAAAACTTAGTTCTTAAAATAAATTATGTAATTCAATTTTTTAAGCAATTCAAATTTTAAACAATAATAAAGTAATAACAAATTTATTGCCGGCTACTCAACATAAAAAACCAACCCAAACAACTACAGACCAATCACACTTTTACCCAAAAGTATAAAAACAAATAAAATTTTCAAATCAGCAAACTATTTACATTCAAACACATCTCGTAAAATAAAACATAAATTAAATTACTAAGATAAAATAATAAGAATTAATAATAAATAAAAAATAAAAAAGCTCACCCGCCGTACAGTCCGGTATATGGCACAACACTGGGGTTTCACGGTCAAGGTGGCGGTGGAATTGGCGAGCGCAGCGGCGGTGCCATCCTTATACCGGGCGTCGTTGCCATGGCGACCGCGGGTGGGGGGACCATTGTTGCGGACATTGTTGGCCCCATTGTTGTCCCATTGTTGCGGGGGTGTTGATTTGATTGTTGTGTATGTGGGGGGCGTATATGGGGGATGCAGAATGGGGGATTTTTATTTTGTACATAAATAAATAAATAAATAAAAAATACTAAACTTGAAAGTATTTTATTACGTGCCATTTGGCAAATTAGCACTCTGTTATTGTTTTACTCTATCTAGTAAGGGGGGGAGACAAAAGAGTAAAATATTTTAATACAAATTAAACTTAGTATCCTATATAGCTGAAAGTTGTAGTTTTAAGTACTTCATGTAAACTTAAGTTTGCTTGGAAAATGGATAGAATCAAGATGTTTCTTACGCTTTTAAAAGGTGCCCTGAACAAAAGATCGCTTCAAATAGAATCTTCCCTTAGTGATTGTTTGGGTTACTCATATCTTTCAAAGGTTTTCTTAAAAGAAATTTGATCTTTACAAGTATTATTTTACCCTTAAGCGTGTCTTACAGAAAGGACAAACTCTTAAGCTTCTCATTTAAGCATTTAAGGGATGCATCAAAAAAAGGACTAGTACTGATAACAGTACATCGGGATGGGTACCTCAAGTTAAGATTCACTTGGTAAGTAAAGTGGAATCCAGGCATATTTTTACCAACTGACGAGAGTTTCAAACATGGCAAGCCTCTTTAGCTTGGCTTTTTTTACAGTATATTACTTTCAAATTGAAATGGCTACCTACAAATATTTTATGCCAAGTATGAATGAAAGATGACTGTGTGATGAGTGGCGCGATCTTGTAGTCTTGTTACTGACTAAGGCCGACATGTTCCTTAAGCAGGACTGTCAATTATTAGTCCAAACAGCTAAGGTAAACTACAGGACCTATAGTTTAACGTGGGATCCGAACCACAATTTTGCCAACTTAACTTACGAACAGGACTAATTATAAGGATGGTCTTATAGATAGACGTAGTATTTACCGGTGCGGACGCCAATCCCCACCAGGGAACATCGCGCCCACAAGCCTCTCTGCAGCCTGAAACATTAAACGATTAAACCGAAATGTGTCTAACTAATTAAAAACCTTCTCTAACATCTCATACTGCTGAATCAACAAGAACCCTCCAACTCTTCCGCCTACATAAAAAGGCAGTGAGGTTGATGTTTGGATGAGGGAGGACAGATTCCTATAGGGGAACTTCCACTCATTACCTTTTGACTCTTCCCTGTTTGTACATTTATTTTTGCCTTCCTTTCTTGTTGAAGAACAAACATTGTTTTCAGATCTGTAACACCACTCGTTACAACTTTAGAGACAACTCTAAATTAGTTTTACCTAAACATAATACAAAGTTTTTTTGAAAAGCACACATTTTTCTGCTATAAAACTTTTCAACAGATTACCCATTCACATTAAATCAGAGCTAGAAGTAACCATATTCATAAAAAAGTTAAAAGGCTTTTTAATTTCTAAAGAATTTTACAGCGTCAGAGATTACGTATCTGTTTTTGCTCATTAGTTCAGGGATTTTATATTTTTTGCTATTATTGTATAATTTACATTTTAGCGAATTTCCCCTATAGGGAAGAAGGTATTACCGTAGGTCTCATGGTAAGACCTAAGCTCGGGACCACTATAACTTTTCGTTTTGGGGCCCCCAGAAGCAAAAAAACACTATTCGTTCGAATTTATATATATATATATATATATATCTATATATCTATATATATATATATATATATATCTATGTGTCTGTTAGCACGATAGCGGCTGCAAAAATGGTCCGATCTTCATGAAATTTGGTACGGACATGTAAAGTGGTAATCAATTGGATGAGTTCGTGAACCAGCCCGATCGGACCACCGGAAGGGGGGGTAAAGGGGGATAAACCCCCCCAAAAATGGGTTTTTTGAGTTTTTTACATAGAAAAATAAAATTTATCTAATTTTTGTGGGCACCATTGAATTCTGCTCAAAAAAAACAAACAATTTAGTATTTTGAAACACTGCTCTATGTCCATTGGTTACCGAGATATTGAAAGTGGTAAACACAGTACGTTGTCCCAATGTTAACCTTATGGGAAATAACTAAAATTCTATATCTCGCTTATTTCTCAACATATCTCAATAAAACTTGGTAAATAGCTTCTTCTAGTTCAGATCTACTAAATATTGAATTAAAACCACCCAGTTTTAATATACCTGTAGCAGCACACCTGCATACTCATTCCCCATGTTATTCTTATGGAGCTTACAAAAACATGTCAAATCTCGCTATGTAGGATTGAAATATGTTGTTTTGCATTTGAAATTCGCTGAGTATGCAGGTCTGCTGCAACGGGGGTATTTTTCATATGTTATTTAGTTTAATGGCGAATTGCCCATGCTATTGTACACAGTCCATGACAATAAAGGGTTGTTATTCTTATTCATATTCAACGAAGAAGGGCCTAACAAACATATGTAAAGTGCCACTGCTTTGAAGCTAGGAAATTCTGCCACAACTAAAGCGTGCTCGGTTTGTGCACATGGTTATAAAAACTATTATGGCATTATTGTAAGTCAAAAGAACACAATAAAACTTACAAAACCTAGTGGTGACATGTTTCGACTGTCTCTGCAGTCATCTTCGTCTTCGGACCAAACCGTTGATCCGAGATGACCGCATAGACGGTCGACACGTCACCGCTCAGTTTTGTAAGTTATATTGCGTTGTTTTGACGTACAATAGTGCCATAATAGTGTATATTATCAATATGTACAATATGATCATCAAGAAGCTATTTTACATGGTTCTTGGATGAGTGCGTATGTAAGTTGGATCATGCTGGAGTGTGTACATGCTTGTAAATGTGTGTGTGCGCGCGCGCGCGCGCGTGTGTGTGTGTGTGTGTGTGTGTGTGTGTATCACGGACAGTCACGGAGCGTCCTTGCTCTTCCGGTATCCGTCCATAGTCCATAGTTTAAAGGCATGTGATCAATCTATATTCCTGGCTTGTTAGGACCTTATTTCCTATTCACATTGGTCGCGGTTCTACGAACTCTGCGGTGATTTGAGGCATTTACATGTGATATCACACACGTATTTTCAGAAACCCAGATTTTATCAAACGTTCCAGCATTTATAATCTGTTTTACATTTTGTCTACTTTTGCGCTGTCAAAATATTGAAGCCATTTAGTGAAATTATCAAGGGGCAGAAGATACCTTATAAAAAGATATGTAAATAAACACAGAAAATCCATCAAGCTTATCCCAGAAAATTGATAGAGGTTATAGGAATCCCTAATTTACAAACAAAAGGCGTTTCACGATATTTATATGGACGTTAACCGATATAATCAACATCATTATAACCCCATTGGTTATTGGAAACAATATCAACAAAGATAGTTTATTAATAGCAATATTACTTTTATTCATATCCGGTCATCGTTGTTGCGTATTTTTAAATACAGGTAAGAATTATATTGATGAAAATGTATGCAAGTATCATCGTTGTTTAATTTTATAAAAGGTGACAAAAATGTTTTCGCGATATAACGTTATAGTAACCACATTATGATAATAATATAATCAGCCAAATGTCTTATCAAACTACGAGACAAATCGTGTTCCAGAGAATCTTACCAGGAGTTAGATTTTACAAAACTTTGGCCAGAACCAAGACTAGCAGGAAATGATCCACGTTTGTCAATTAAAACAGTCTCGTGTATTGTTTAATACGCAACACTAAGGACTCGCAGTATGTTTATCGTATCTTCTAAAAATTAACATATTTTTTCTATAAGTTCAATAAAATATTTAAAAAAAACTGTCATTACTTTGATAGATTAATGATTGCTCGAATGGGCAGATTTTATAAATATTACGTAGGATCCTACACTATGTAATGACAGAATATTATGCTACTTAATAAACTATTTGGACAAGTTTTCATAGTTGTAGGCAAACAACGATACAAATCTTACATTAAAGTTATGTACTCCGATATTTTATAGCTATTCGGCTTCTATTTTATTGACCCATTGTAAAAGAATACAAAACGAGTTAGTGACTAAATGTTTGAAAGTAATATTCACCAACTGTTAATGCCCTTCTATAAAGTTAATGGTGAAACATTAACTGCCAATCATGCAACAAGATTAATGATAAAATGTATTCCGCTAATAAATATTATCATCTTTACAAAGTATTAAAATTAACGTTAAGTATCTGGTCATCCTTTCCAGTAGTTTATGGCCACCTCAGATAACAAAGATTACAACCAAAGATAGTCACTGAATCCTGCTGCAGTGAAGCGATTTATATGCAGTATGCGATTTTATGCACATGCTGCCACTGTAATCTGGGCTCACTCAATAAATTGCTGAGTAAATTTCCTTTGCTCACAGAAAGACTCACGAACAAAATCAGATGAATTCTATCTTAAATAATCTACTGCAGCATTCCAGTTTTAGGTTCCTTAAATAAATATACGCTGATGAAACCGTAGTAGAACAAACCAATAATTGATTCAACATTTATTTTGAAAATACAGAACTAATAATAATCGTTGCAATGACTTTAGTCCCCATAAATCATACATAAGCTATAGTAATTGTGATTTCAGTGTCGATTGCCTCCATGAATTCAATACTAATTTAATTTCTAAAAACAGTAGAAATTGCATTTTGCCATCGATTGCCCCCATGGTATATTCATCGATGTAAATAATTTACATCGATGGGTATATTCAATTTCTAATACCTTACGAGGACTGTTTTTATATCAACTGAGAGGATATTAAACTTTGTCGAACTTTGGTAAATGATTGTTAAAATATTTGGTCTGTATGTCTACGCTCCAACGTCTCAAGTTATTTATTTAAATGTGATACATCAATCGTAATTAATAAGATCTACTTGTTGTAGGAAAACAAAGTTTTTAAATTTGCACACTTCAAATTAATACTATTTTTAGTTTTCGAAGCTTCATATATCAAAAATTATAGAAAATGTTGGTACTGGACAAACGATTCCAATATTAAATTTCTTTAAGAAAATTGTTGACCCATTTCAAAAAAAAAAAAAAACTATAAAAGCTTTTTCAAAATAGGTATGTAAAAATGCTTAAAATGACCAAAGTTAGCAGTGTAATTTAAAAAAGTTATATTTTTCTCAATTAATTAATTGTGTTGTCGGCAACCCCATCAAAATAATTCATTTTGTTAAGTAAATAACATTTTGGTTACTTATACATAAAAAGAATTATTTTGTCTATATTTTTTGGTCTAGAAAGATCAAACAACTAATAAAGATTACCATTTGAAATGAGCCAAATTTTTATGTGCTGTTGGATTTGCTGGGTTTTAAAGAAAAACGCATACTGAAAATATATGTATAGCGAAAGAAGGACAAAACAAAAAATCAATTAATTAATGGGAATTAGGGACTTAAGAGTTCCGGCTAAATCATTAGGCGGGTGAGTGAGTGCGCTGCTGGCGTTCAAATATGTTTTTGGTTGATCATTTACCCACCTGAAGTTATAGACAGTTATGCCCTTTGTTTATGTTATCCAAATCAGACGAGTAAGTTCTTCAAACATACCCAAGTAAGTGTGCCTCTCTCTGTTGGAAATATGTTCAACTAATTAACTATGTAGAGGAGCGGAGGTATCTTTAACATCAAGTCATTTATACAGCTGGAGTTTCCATTTTTCGCCACCCGCCTTATGATTTGGCCGGAACTTTAAGTGTTTTTTTTACAATTTTTTATTTACGTCTAGTTAGATAAAAATAACAAGCCAACTAAAATAAGATCATAAACAAGCAGTATAAGCCTGAGACCTTACCGCTCCTAAGTATCGGTACCCTGCGATCGGGCGCTCATTATTCCAGAGTTTTTGACCTCGGAGAAGAGCCCGGGGCCGGGGGGGGGGGGAGGTTGGGCTCAAATTTGTAATCCGCAACACAATGGTCTCCGGGCTCGGTTTTGATTTATGGGATCCCCGCGGTAGCTTCGGCTTCGGCACATTCAATTTTACGGCGAATCGTTTCACGGATGTTCTGGGCAGGACTTAATCTAACACTGTAGGAGACCTGAAGTGGTTTCGCGATTGGTGTTTGCAAATTTTAGTGGCTACAATGACGTCATCCAAGCAGTTTTGTTGTACTGTATATATGGATGTCTTTATTATTGAAAAGCAATGTTTTTTCTTGCTATGTATAATTGATGTTTTTATTTCCATCGGCCAATTTTTCATGAGTTGTGCTTTTAAGAAAAGTTCGTTCGAATAATTTTTTAAACAAAAGTCAGAATTTAAATTATATGTATAAAATATTTGTAAGAACATGCAATTGAAGGAATTAAAATCATTTTTTTACTTCCTCCTTAAAAACTCTCGTAGGACGTAGGATACCAATATAGATTTGCAAAGCAGTGTATTGTTTCGTGCCTGATTTTTTCGGGCGGGTTCAAGTTTAAGGCCCGTATCACCACCGAAATGTCAGTGGTATTAGAGTGAATCTTGACCACATCAAACCTGTAGGTCCAATATCAATACCAATATCAATACCAATACCAATACCAATATCAATACCGATACCAATACCAATATCAAACCCGTTATATCCTATAATCCTCTCGATTATAAGGCAATTAGGACAGCGAAACAGTACAACAAACTTTAAACCACCCGAAATAACTTACACAAAAAGTAAATGCATCGACTGACAATCTGCAGTTCTTCATCTTTCTCTCTACATGAGTCATGTAGTTCCCGCATTTAATTTATTATATTCCGGGATTTCGAGCGAATGCAAAACGTTTACCAGGTGTCTTGGCTCATTAGAACCTCCGCAATGCCGGATAGTTTCGCTATGTCGCATTGCATCCTGTCAGGACGTCTGATAGCCTGCGAACATTTCTCTCTCGCCCACGGCATTGCCGCAGTCCTTGCCGGGACCGCAAACTGCTTACATATTCAGTACCGTACACAGGTCATCAATTAGGGGACGTGTTGGATATATACTTTTTCCTGAAATGTTGTAAATAAATGGTATCAGAAAACTGACTCGTATTTTCTCCCTTAAAGTAAGGCAATGTACAATAAAATAAAATAAATTTACAAATACCCCGCAAATACACAACCAATTTCATCGCAATCGGTTTCCAATCAACGGAGATGTCGGTTTTTGAATATTTGCCACAAGAATGACATTGGACAACGTACTGCGTTTACCCCCAAACAAAAATATCAAATATCTTCGCAGCCAGTTAACGTCGACTAATAATTCAAATACTGTATTATTTATTCTCTGAAGCCAAATCTAATGGTTGCAGGTATATTTTCTTCAGAAGTTACATATTCTGTGAAATTTGAAAAATAATACGAATTTTTTTACACTTAAAACATGAAAATTTGTTTGATGTCATTTATAGCAAAATAAATAACAGTAAAGAAAGTGTGGATTTTTGTTTCAAATACTATTATGAGTTAAACTTCTATCTTCTGAACCTGAATGTTTACAGACATACGGGTGGTGTCATTTTATTTGTCATCTTAAGCACTGAAAACCATAAAATTTTGTCTCAAAATCGTTAAGAGCCGTTTTTGAGAAATTTGGATTTTTGTCGCTTTTATGGGGTGAATACCCTTAAAAATCTAAAATTTAAAAAATGAAAAAAGCCTGGAGATATCATGATTTTATACTCACTAGCAAAATTTCTTAAAAATCGGACCACTGGTGTCTTCTCTACCTTCGTTTACATCCAAACATCCACACACACATTCACAAACACGGATAGACACCACTCCGAAAACTACTTTTTTTTGGATACTGGGAGTGCTAAAACAAATATATCCACTAACAACTTAAATCCGAAAATTTTGACGAAAACCATACTTTCTCCATATACTGTGTATGGGGGGGGGAATAAAAAGGAAATGTAATAAAGGCATAGGAAGAACTGTTTATATTGAAAAAATAAAGATATAAACAAATTGATTAAAGAGCAAGTGAACTTTGACTCTGGCGGTACGTTCAAGAACCTTACCCCCTCCGGAACTTCCGGCAACCAAGAAGATATAAGGACGGACGCCATGAAATTTGCCACTATTGCCAATCTCTCATTGGGCCTGATGATGATTGCAGTATGAGACTAATATATTTTTAAGAATTGTAAGGCTTTTTTAATGTTGATTACCGCGTGTGTGTTAAGTTCTAATTAGATCTTCGTTGAATCCTGTCTCTGACAAAGACTCGTGCTTTTTTGGTGATTTAATTAGAAGGAATATGTCAGTATGTACCTGCCTACCTTGAAACTCCTTTTTCGTATAATTTGACGAATTGACGTTGGTCTCATTAACATGCCTCTACAATCTGGAACATTGGCTAAATGTGTTAGTTATACTGATTAGATAGATGTACTGATAGATGTACTGATTACTGGAGATGTAATGTTGAGGAGTTGTTAAAAATTTTGTAAAAAGAAAAAAAAATATTGAGTGAATATGAACTATTTTACATTTTAAAAAACTGAGAGGATGACAACACCGTTTTTTAGGTAAGGTACTATGAAGTAAGTAACGATCACATTGTGAACGTAGGAAGTCCATCATACAGTACTTAAAATCAAGAGGTATAACTTAAAGAGAAAGACAACAAATTGCATTCATAACCCAAACACCGAACAGAAACAAAAATTTTGTTGTTAAACAAAAATTGTTGTTAAACCAGAAAATATTGGGTTTTAATTTTAACCGTTGCTCCGATAAAACATGTGACTGCTTTTGTTTACATTTTGTTGTTACTCCCCAAGCAACATGGCAGCTCATAAAGCCCATGTTATTTTTATAGTTTCAAATTAATTATTCTACAAATTCTCGAAAACTATAGTAAATTATAAAGGAATTTTGCACATATACAGGAAAATTCAAATCTATCGGTGTGTTTGGATCTCCATACTGTGCCCACGGGCTGAAATAGAGGGATAAAAAAATCACGCTTGCCTTTTAATTATATTATAGACAAGATCATGGTTTTATTAATGAGTTGCGTAAGATTATATATATAATTAATAGGCAATCATGATTTTTGTGATCCATTTTACAAAGCGAATAGGCATTACAGAAAAAATCTAAGCACTCTGTTAGAAAAGAACCTTCCTGTTGATTTGCACAATACAATTAAAATGTATCACTGATTTTTTAAGGATTGTAGAAAATGTAATTTTCAAACAAAAAATATTTACATGTGCTTTATGAGTTGCCATGTTGGTTACGGAACAAGCAAAAAAAGTGAACAAATTCAGTTACGTATTTTGTCAGAGAAATGTGGAAAAACCATACCCAAATAGGGTGGGTGCACCAGTGAATGACCGGTCAAGGACGATGTATCATGTTAATTTGATCTTACTCCCTTATTTCATAGTCACATGCAGTAGTACATTTTATTCTACAAAGCTATCAGATATTAGTTGAATTGGTTACTTAATGAGAATACAGACTGTAATATTAAGTAAAAGACAGCTATTTCAACGCTCAAATGAATGACCGGTACTGCAGCAGTGAATGACCGATCTTGTCCCTGTGAATGACCGCGAAGGTTTTCCCCTTTCATTCACTGGTTTTTGCCTACTTACGTTTCAATTTATGACCGCCCTCAGTAATAATTTATTACAGCATGTATAGATCAATAGAATTGATTTTAAATAGTAGACTAGTATGTTTACTAGTCAACTAGTTAACTATTTTTTAATCATAAAATATTTGTTTAACATTTATTAAATACAGAATGAATGTGAATCCAGTTAAGTCTTGCAGAGATAGTCACTATACCAATTAAAGATAAATGTTCAAAAATATTCAAAGGCCAGTAATACATTTATTCATAATTAGCTAGCATTAATAAAGAGCTTAGTGCAAGTTCTTTCTAGCCAAACGGTCAAACACTGGGGGGTTGTCATCTTATTTCCTGATGGAATGTTGACCTGTGGGTGATCAGTAGACTAAAATAAATCTGCAAATAATTATGAAATACTCATTGTTAATTTGGTGGAATGCTTGTGAAGTTTATTACTGGAAAACTCTATTTGTAACTCCTTTGACAATACCATGTTTGTCGTCGTCGGTTTGTGGTGGCACTGAAAGATTTTTATTTTCAGGGGATGTCCTTGGCCGGTGCGTCCTAGGGTGGTTGCTGATGGATGGAAGTTTGTGTGATTGAGTCAAATTTACGTTATTTTTTCCTTTTTAGCGAATTTCCCCTATAGGGAAGAAGCTGTTACCGTCGTACTCATGGTAAGACCTGAGCACGAGACCATGATAACTTTTCGTTTTGGGGCCCCCAGAAGCAAAAAACACTATTCGTTCATTTTCATATATATATATATCTATATATATAGATATATATATATCTATATATATATATATCTATGTGTCTTTAAGCACGATAACTCGCGTAAAAATGGTCCAATCTTAATGAAATTTGGCATGGATATGTAAAGTAGTAATTATTCGGACGAGTTCGTAATCCAGCCCAATCCGACTACCGGAAGGGGGGGGTAAAGGGGGGTAAACCCCCCCAAAAATGGGTTTTTTGAGTTGTTTACATGGAAAAATAAAAATAAACCAATTTTTGTTGGCACCATTGAATTCAGCTCAAAAAAACAAACAATTTAGTATTTTGAATCACTGCTCTATGTCAATTGGTTACCGAGATATTGAAAGTGGTAAACACAGTACGTTGTCCCAATGTTAACCTTATGGGAAATAAGTAAAATTCTATATCTCGCTTATTTCTCAACACATCTTGATAAAACTTGGTAAGTGGCTTCTTCTAGTTCAGATCTACTACATATTGAATTAAAACCACCCAGTTTTAATATACCCGTAGCAGCAAACCTGCATACTCATTCCCCATGTTATTCTTATGGAGCTTTCAAAAACCTGTAAAATCTCGCTATGTTGGATTGAAATATGTTGTTTTGTACTGGAAATTCGCTGAGTATGCAGGTCTGCTGCAACGGGGGTATTTTATAAGTATAGTTTTAAGTTTTGTTAATAGATTTAATTATTTACGACACTTTTGTATCAGTTTAAGTGTAAGAAAGGGCCAAGTGGCCCTAACTTTACCTGAATAAATAAAATATTTTTCATTTCATTTTATTTTCATGTTTACAAATTGGTGAAAATATTCATAGGGGTGATTATTAATGGATTTCCATGCGAAACTGGAAAATTAAGTACATGTCAAAAATTCAGTAAACTGGCTTATTTGAAAGAATAATAATTAATTAGAAGAGTTTTAAAACATACACACCTTATAAATTGTAATTTTCAGGAATTATTCATTTATTTTAATTGCTACTATCCCACGCTATTGTAATGGGGACAATTTTAGCAATAAATAGAATAAAAATTATCTTCAAACGGATTGCTGAAAACAACTAATATTTCCTCCATTATACCAATATTTCAATCGTATAGAAATTGAAAACCTGGTACCTTTGACTATAAATAATTAATAGACCTACCATTCTTATAGCCTAGTTGTAGCTGGTTTTGGGTGACCCAGAAATTAAAGTTGACATAGTTTGATTGATTACTAACAAAATGTGCTTCTGCCAACCTCTTATTTTAGCTATTTATTTAAAAAATTGTACTCTACATTTCATCAATCATTAATCAATTGAAAATTGTTTGTTTTCTGTGTCATTAAAAGATATATTACGTCCTCCTGATACCTAAAGTAATAAGTGACATTAGCAAACTCTTTTGGCGATTCAGTATAACTAGGAGCTCTTTTAATTCTGGGTCACTTAAAACCTGGTGCACTTTTGAAAATACAGTTTTTTTGACGCAACCCATTTTAAGATTGAATAGTGCACATTTAAGATGACATGGATATTTTTGGTTAACTTTGCATTTTTTACAACATATTATTTAAGTCTGATCACATTTAGCTTACATTATGTGTTCAAACAATCCGCTATTGACATTTATACAAAGTTGTGTTCTCTCCATCAAATTCCTGAATTTTGCATAGTACCTCTTTGAATTTCTCGTATTAAATTATGTATGTTTGTTTTGACATGCTGAATATCCTGTGAATTGTTTTCGTGGCCCTTACTTTTTATGTATCCCCAAAAGAAATAATATAATGGGGTCGAATCAGGGGATCTTGGGGGGCCTAATCATTTACTGATAAAATAAAGTTTTGGGTTGCGTTCAAAAAAATACTACCTGTGAAATTGAAGGTCTGCTTCAGTTTTAAAAGTCGATGTCAATACCAATACGATATGGGTGTGTAAAATCTTTGTTACATCAGGGATTTCAAAGAAAACTACAGTCATGAGCTGTTTAGCCTCTGGCTCATCGCAAGCCCTGTTGAGCCATATCTCGAGTTGACGTCTCACTTCCCCGACGTGAAGAGCTCGCATTTCAACACCCTTAGACACGCAGTTTTTCTCTCCCGTTGATCGCTGCAACGTCAGAGTAAATTCTTCGCATGCTTACGATCATTTGCTTTTATTTTTCCGTTCGATAAAAAATTAGACCTGCGGGTTTTTGTTCTTACAAAGTTTTTTGTAGATGAGTTGCTGTTTTTGTTTGCTGGTCATGATTCTATAGTAAACCTTTGATATACTAAGGTTTTATATGCTTTTTTTTAGATATAGTACTCTGAGGTATGGTCTTCTGGTATGGGGCAATGGTATTGGAATCAGTAAGGTTTTGATTCTACAGAAGAAAGCCATTAGAATTCTAGCCGGCGCCTCCACACGACAACAGTGTAAGCCTTTGTTGATAGAAATGGGGATACTTACGGTAATCAATTTGTATATTTATGAAATTGTTATGCTTGTAAGAAAAGATATCGATAGTTTTAAGTCCAGGTCTTTCTATCATGATCATAATACTAGATCAAGAAACAAGATTGATATATCTAGATGTAGACTTAGTAGAACACAAAAGTACCATAACACACTTGCCTTAAAACTTTACAATAGATTACCAGCAGCTCTAGTAGATACAACATGCAACAAACTTTTCTCAGACAATCTATACAAATGGTTGCAAAATAATCCTTTGTATTCAATAGATGATTTTTTTGACAAGTCTTTCAGCTTGTTTTTGTGCCCAAATTTGTTGTTATTTATAAATTTTAACTTTGTTATTGCTCTATTAAATTTTTATATTTTGTTTAACCGTAGCATAATTTTTTGTTATTGTTTCACACTTAAAATTGTATTTAATAGTTATTGACAATCAAGTTAGCTTAGAGGGTATTTCATCGAACATGATCTGACAAACATATTTTATAACACTATGAAATCTTGTGGCTGTAACACTTGGGGAGGTATTGTCTCTCTTTTTAGGCTAGTTTTTACTTGACGAGACCTATTGTAATAATGTATATTACTGAATGGTTAATAAAAGTCTTATTTGTCTTATTTATAGTAAACCTTTGATATAATGTGGGAGGATTGTCATGTTCTTAAATTAGCAAAATAAAAATTTACTAACTCAATGAATATAAAATCTAGATCAATAGATTATTTAGCGTTTCCGCAAGGCTTATAAGGAAACGTCCCCCAGTCCCAGTCTTCTACGGATTACGAGCATAAATATGAATAATAATAATAATAATAATAATAATAATAATAATAATAATTCCCCCAGGGGCGGCCGGCTTTCGGCTGTTCGGGCGTCTGGCGACCCCGGGTTCCCGAGCCAAGCTGCGAAACTCCTTCTCGCAGTTCTTCTAGAGCTAAGTCCTTTCTTCCTTTTCTTGGGTCTTGGCTCGCCATCGTTCTTCTTTCCTGAGCTAATCTTGCTCACCCTCTTCCTTCTTCGACCCCAAACCCTGGGTGTCTTTTAACGCCTTCTTCTCTTTCCGTGTTGGGCCGGAGTAGAATGTTCCAACAGTATCCCCTGCTTGCCGTAAAAGCCGGCTACAAGGGGACCAGCCAGCATGATGTCTGAACAAAACAACGGAAACGTACCCCAGGTGGGTCAGGACTCCGGTCCGAAATCCCACCCCGTTCATTCGGGCTGCCCTATGGATTCTGGGGAGGGCAAACAGACATTTCTGACAGTACCACAGTCTCGACGTAACAGCTTGGCGAGCAGCATGGGCAGTGAGTTCTCTCACGCCACTGCTCAAGATCTCGAGTACTGCGAGAGAGCATGGACGAAGGTTCTCCAAGTCCGAGAGGAGGAGGAAGAAATCTTCAAGAAAGTTGAAACGCTACTGGGCAGCATGACTGCAGCCTGCAGAGTCCAGAAGAACGTGAACAACACGGTAAAGGATGGGATTCCCAGACTTGAAGCGTTGTTCGACGAACTGAAGGCTCTGCGAAGATCTGCCGTGCGGGAGCAGGACTGCTATCACGACAACATCAACGACGTCGAGGTAGCCAGGACTGCCAGGAAGAGGATCAGGTCGCGAATTCAAGGGCGACTCCTTAAGGATGCCGTCCTCGCGGCCAGTTCCTCAGCCCCACCCAAGCGGACCCACAGCCCCAGCGAAAGCTCCGATGAGCAGCAGAGGAGCGTGGCCAAAAAGAAGAAGAAAAAGCCAAAGAAATCGGAACAGGTGTTGACGCCGGTTGTAACGGTCACAGAACCCGCTTTGGGAACTGTGGCCGCAAAGCCGCAACCCAGGCCGAAGTCGAGCACGGGCATTTCCTCTGTGCTCGTCAGAGTGGCGACAGGCCAATCATACGCGGGTGTGCTGGGCAGAATCCGAAAGGATCTGAACCCGGACACCTGTGCGACCAAAATCCTTTGTGCGAGACCGACCCCGAAGGGGGATGTTATCCTCCGGCTGGGGAAGGGATCGGACAGGGAGAAATTCTCTGCGGCTCTTGAGGCCGCTGTTGGGGAAACGGGCAGCATCGTTTCCCAAGAAAAGCGGGTGTCCGTCGAGGTGAGGGACCTCGACGCCCTTACGGAGACGAACGAGGTAGTCGGTGCTCTCGATAAGTTCTTCGGGGGTGCCAGTGAGAAGCGTGGGGTATCGCTGGGCCCCCCAAACAAGCGAAAGTTGAAGCTGGCAGTCCTCGACCTTTCTGAGGAAGAGGCTACCAAAGTGCTGAAGGCCGGCCACCTTCGGGTGGGGTATCTCAGCTGCGCGGTGCGCCTGCGGACCGTAGTCATCCGGTGCTTCAGGTGTCTGGGCTACGGACACCGTCGCAGCGAGTGTACGGGGGTGGATCGGTCAACTCTCTGCTACAAGTGCGGAGAGTCGGGCCACCACCACAAAGATTGCGGCAATGCAGTTCGCTGCTTCTTATGCAGTGAGCTGCAGCCGCAACAACAGTGCGACCACATCGCTGGTTCCGGGGCATGCCGCGTTTTTAGGCTTGCCCTGGAAAACGCAAAAAAGGCCGAAAACCAACGCCAGTCCAAGCCGACTAGAAGAAGAGGGAAGTAGTTTCCTCTTCTGACAGACTGCGGCCTCCAGCATGCGGTTCCTAGCACGGGGCCTCCCCCTGAAGTAATGTGATAAACGGTCCCGGGGGGAGATTTGCCCGGAACAAGGAGGTGGTTTAGTGGGTAGGGCTTCGGCGAGTCCCACACTTCGTCCGTAAATGGATTCCACCTACCTTCCACAAAAAAAAAAAATAATAATAATAATAATAATTCTTTATTGTATATGGCACCATTTGGTGCATTACAATGTTTTACAAAATATTCATTATATATATTACAGTATAACATTATTAAAATTTTAGGTTAAGAAATTCATTTGTATCATAAATACAATGATTTGTTAAAAATGTCTTCATGTATTTTTTAAATTTGTCATCTTGTAATTTTTTTATATTTGATGGTAGCTTACTAAAATCGACACGAAAATCCATTTTTTAGAAATTTGTTTTTTGTCAAAGATGATATAAAAGAATATAACTCATCCTATTTTTGTCAGATTTGAATTATCAATATGTCAAATGAAAGCTAGTAGATCAGCGCGTGTTTCAAAACCAATCCAACTTGCAGGCCATGTTTGGGACTTGAAATACAAATCTTTAAATAATTATGAAATTTTGAAAAAATTGATTTTTATGTTGGTTTGAGGTCTATATCTCACCTCAAATTCAACCGATTTAAATGATTAAGAGCTTAAATGAAAGCCAATAATGTACTGGGTTAATTAAAACATAAAACTGTTTTGAATCTCTGTTAGTTTGCTATGTATGAGTCATTAATTATATACAATTTACGAAAGTGAACAGATTTTATGGTAAATGAAGGTTCATAACTCAAATTGAATAAGTCTGATTTTAATGAGCCATAGCTCATATGAAAGCCCAGAATCGTCTGAGTAATTTGAGGGGAGAACGAGCTTTTTAATCTATTTAGGACCTGCGCTATGAATCTTCGAAACAAAAAAACAAATTTAAAAAATGGATCTTCGTATCGAATTTAGCCTTATAGCTCGTCCAGCAGTCGTCCGATTTTAATGATCAATAGCTCATATAAAAGCCGTTAAATGACTGAGTATTTTAAGACCAAAACGAACTACATACCTTAATTAGAACCAGATTTATAAGAGATAATTCTTAAAAAATCTTAAAAAAAATTAAATGTCCATAAGAAATGTATAGGGATAAATTTTTATCTGTGCATATCTTTTTAACGAATGCATATTTTCAAAAAAGGATTTCAGCATTGTAATTAGCGTAAAAATCTAGTTCATAATGATGTGTCACAACATCATCTTTACATAAAAAAAAATTAAGTTGATATCCAATATGGCGGATCCAAGATGGCGGCCGAAAAATTATTACCCTGTCGAAATAAAGAATTAGCCACCCAGCAATGATACGTGTTGGTACCGAGTCAATATCTCAAAAAATGCATATAAAATTTTGAAATTTAATAAAGTTTAGTATATTTTTTCAAATTGTAGGACGCCATATTGGAAAAACCTATTTACTAGACTCCGATTTTATTAGACTTTTAGTATATTATTTAACACACTTATTGGAAGTAAAAACCACTTAAAAAACTTTTAAAGCAATTTTTTTTGGGTTAAGGTGTTTTATTTCATATCTTGACTAGACTAATAGGCATTTCGCCGAAAAGCTTAACTGACAGAAACATTATTGTGACGTTTACGAAACCACTCCGATGGCTGTTAACTAAGGAGTCCTGTAAACGACTACATTGGGAACGTAGCTACATTAAATAAAGAGACATGCTTGACATCGAAAAAGACTTTTTAATTTAAACAACAACCAAACAAAATTTCTCAACTAATTACAAAAATCCATGAACAGAAAAATCAACTATCATATCAAAATTACTGGAACATAAAATCAAAGTGACTGAATGAACTCGAACTAGATATAACTTAATAAAACAAAGACAGCTAATTTGGAAAAGAGAAAAGAAAGATATGAGGTTAACATTTGGGCAACGTACTGTGTTTACCACCAGCGATATCTCAGAAACCAATGGACATAGAGCAACAATTCAAAATACTAAATCTTTAAGCTGAATTCAATGGTCCAAACCAAAATTTTAAAATTTTATTTTCCTATGAAACAAATCCCAAAAACTCATTTTTGGAAGTGTTTACCCCCCCCCCCTTCCAATGGTCTGATCAGGCTGTTTTCGAACTCGTCCGAATAATTACCACTTTAAATATCTGTGCCAAATTTCATTCGGATCGGAACATTTTTACGCCAGTTATCGTGCTTAAAGATGCATATATGAAAATGAACACGCTATACAGGGTGTTCGAAAAATGTGGGGCAATAATTTACGTAGTGATTCCTTGGGTCAAAATAAGCAAAAACGTTTAAGTAAACATAGGTTCTAAAGTGCTTCGTTTTCCGTCTGTGTGTCTGTTTATGATTTTTACATATTTAATCATACCTCACGAACCACTTAACTTAAAAACTTCAAACTTGGTATATGGGTAACCACTATTAAGAACTATGGTTTTAAGAAGTATCAAATTTCTACTTTGTACCACTTCAAAATAGCGACTGTTTTTTGTTTTCAAAGCTAAATATTTTAAAAACCGTAAATTTTAGAAAAATTATACATGAGAGAAAAAAGTTGCAAAATTTAATCCAATTAATGCTCATATTAAGATTATGATAATCGGACCACTAATAACGGAGAACTTTTAACTTTTCTGCATAAAAACATAGAACATCATGTCTGATATTTGCATGTTTTTATTCGGAAAATTAAATATTTCTCCATTCTTAGTGGTCCGATTGTTATAATCTTCATATCATCGTTAATTAGATTAAATTTCGCAACATTTTTGTCACCTGTGTAGTTTTTCTAAAATTTACGGTTTATAAGTTATTAGGATTTGAGAACAAAAACTATTCGCCATTTTGAAATGGTTCAAAGTAGAAATTTGATACTTCTTACAAAAATAGTTCTTAACAGTGGTTATACATATACCAAGTTTGGAGTTTATACGTTAAATTGTTTTTGAGTTATGATTAAATAAGTAAAAATCATAAACAGACACACAGACGGAAAACGAAGCACTTTAGGATCTATGTTTATATAAACTTTTTGCTTATTTTGACCCACGGAATCACTACGTAAATTATTGCCCCACATTTTTTTAACATCCTGTATGTGCTTTGATATTTCATTTATGAAAATGAACTAATAGTGTTTTTGGCAACTGGGGACCTAAAAAAAAAGTCAAGTGGATAAAATCACAACAGCCTGTCCGCACTTCGCCAGGTGGTCTTCATACAGGTTTTGATCACTACACGGGATACCAGGAATAGGCTGCCAACGGTTCGCGAAATTTCAATACTTAATAACAGCATATTCGGCGAGCCGGGCGAGTGGCGTATGAATATTAATTACATCATTACCCCAGTCACGGGGAGGAATCCGCGCGAAATGTAGTCCCTCCCAACAGCACAATGCTGAGGAGGCGGCAGGAGATGTGTAGAATATGAGCGAGCTCGTGTAATTGACACACATTTGAATATTACGGTTTTTGAAAATGAATAGGTAAAATTATAATTATATGAGTGGGTAAAATAATTCTAGGGAGTTTTCCCTTAATAGTCTTTACTGGGGTTGTGTGAGTAGTGATTTTTTAAGTCGAGTCGAGTTTTGAAAAATACCCGCGAGTTTCGAGCTTTTTTTGAGTCGAGTTTTTTTAAGTTTATAATGTAATAGTCATCATGTTTCTACATAATATAAAAAAATATTATCACTACTCAATTACAAATTACAATTTTGAGGTAATTAAACTTAAAAGAGTTTCTGAACTAAGAGCAGATATACAAATAAATGATACCAAAAAGTGAAAGAAAACCTTTTACTTAAACCCACAATAATTCTTGATTTGATATATTTTTCAAGCCTTACTTTTGTTTAAGGCTTACCTGGGTATTGAAGTGAAATGAAAACACTGACTATGAGCCATGACCAATTACCTGACTCAATACCTGACTCAATTCATGATTAAAATATTTCCTTTGAGTTATTCACACAGGTACATTTTTATTCATGTAAGCCAACAAAAAAACCAAGTTTTTATTTATTTATTAAAATGGTTTCTAAAATATAACAAAAATAATTTTTAAGAGATGTAATAATAAATAACCTCATACTATAGTAAAGATAAATTGATATAAAATTTATGTGTCTTTAATATAACTAAAGAGAACTTTTTACTTGAAGTATAACAAGCAAGCTTTCAGTTATATTCGTTAAAGATGGATTGACATTGTGAAAAATGGCCGTATTATTCTTTCGCACGTTCCGATTTTGGGTAAACGGCGGAAGTAACTAGTCGACTCGAACTCTCGAGTATTTTGCAATAAGTCGAGTCGAGTCGAGTAGTGTATACTCGGCTCGAAAAAAGCTCGACTCTCGAGTACTCGCACACCCCTAGTCTTTACAATATTTAATATTAAGGGCTTCTTCAGAGGGCATAACCCAACTGAGATTAGTGGTCAGAAATCTGTCAAACCAACACCACATCTAAGTGCGATGGTCTTGGCACACCCGACTACTCCCGGGTCAAAAATTTAAGGATATTTACGGAACTTAAAAGAAAATCTGTGCCGTGTGTAGGTAAGTCCACAAGTCCCACCACGGCCAAAACCTATCGCCACGCCGCGGCGCCGCAGGGAAATTCGTAAGTGAGGACCCGTAATCTCAAATGGTGTTAAAAGGATTGGATTTAACAGCTTTACTAAATGTGCTCATTTACTCTTTCTTGATTTTGACAGATGTGTGCCACCATTGATTGGCAAAAACTAGTTTCACCACTAGTCCGATCTCTTAGAGGTGGAAATTACTTGAGGACTTTTTTTTACCAATCAGTGCAAAAATCAAAATCAAAACATAACTCACCATCACCAACAATGAATTTCAAAACAAAGGAACCGTATCTTGTGTAGAATCGTTTCCATTATGCGTCAGCAATCCTAAAATATTTTCTATAACGTTGCAATAAAACAAATACCTCATACCTTTATTCTGGAGTCTGGAACTTTATTCCAATGTCTTTTAAGCCGCCAGTTACTTTCTCCCGTTTGTGTGTGGGCACCGGAGCTTTAGGTTAGGTTAGGTTAGGTTAAGTTAGGTTTGGTTAACCTAACCTAACCTACTAAAAAAACTACTACTAAAAACTAACCTAACCTAATTACTAAGAAATACTAATTCGACCATTACAAAGTGAATTCCGCTTTGTTTTGCGTCAATGTAAACTAACAAAAAATATTTTAAAATTGCTGACACATAACGGAAATGTATCCCTTGTGTGTCTCACAGGTAATCGCTGGTGTTAGCATTTTTTTTATCTTAGGGATGTAGATGTTATATTATCATACATCAAACGTTAAAGACAGTCACAACAACAATCCACTGCTTGGAGGCATAATTGAAAACGCAAGTACAAGGAGTCTTGGAAGAGTCTACGATTGCATCTGTGTTCGCAACGACAGATTCCGCAGCCTAGAACAGGTCTAGAGGAGTAAAAACGACTAAAACAACGACACGACCTTAGATGGAAGGGTTAGGACTGGCGACTTTCCCTGGCAATGAACTTGCGCAGCCTGGAGACGCTGCAAGGACGACTACGGCACCGGTCTGACACATAAATGGAGCCAAGTGGTAAGCTTATTGGAGCGGGTTAGTTCGAAGCACTTTAGTTAGATATCGTTGTAAAAACATGGTTTTCTTCTTCCTCACTGAATCAGCCAATCAAAACCACGATAACGATCTGCTAACTCCTATTCCGTTTCCCCTGATTTTCTGTCACGACGCGACGTGTACACAACCAAAACGAGTTGGAATTAATTTGAGTGTGGGAAAATACCTAAAGTACGTTTGCCACTGGTGTAAGTTGTTTCGCGAAATACTGTACTGCGTGATTTATTTGTGCTTAAAGCTATTGATAAAAAATAAATACGTAGATTTTTACATAAAAGCACTTAATTAAAATTATTAAATTAATTTTTATTTAGTGCGTTTATGTAAACATCTACGTGTCAATCGCTTTAGGCACAATATGAATCACTCAGTACAGTACGGTATTTCGCGAAACAACTTGCACTAGCGGCAAACGTACTTAATCAATTTAATCTAAACAAATCGGTAAAGTCATTAAAATTGAAAGTCTAGCAAACAAAACAAGAAAACGAAAATACAGTATAAACAAAGCAGAAGACTACGATCGATATGTCGCATCGACGACCATCGATATATCGCATCGATCTTTTTAGTTCGTAGCACTTTTATCAGACAGCGCTACTGTTCCCTTGCCACCGAGTTAACATGGGAGTGCCAACTCTTTACGAAGTTCATTATTACTCCATGACTGCGGCGACGGCGACGTTGACTTGTGACTCCCGCCGGCACAACAGGGATACTCGTAGGTTCCTTTCAAGCTGCACACGAAAATCTGTCCTTGTTTCCTGATCATGCTGTTAAAAAAATACTAGGTGCAATTTCCGCAAAAGGGTTACACCATTTGCTATTAGTATGTCACTTTCAGTTTTTTTATACTTTAATAATTTTCTCTTACAACCTTTTATACCATAAGTGCTAAAATCATGTGTCAGAAATTTGGTAAATGCTGAATCAAAGTATAAACAAAATGATTTTTGCCGTTATCATCCTAATACGTAGAAACTTCATTATGAAAATACACTGTTACCGACCTCTATAGAACATTTATAAAATACCCCCGTTGCAGCAGACCTGCATACTCAGCGAATTTCAAATGCTTAAATAAATCAGACGGAGCCTTAACTCAAGTAAAACCAACTTCAACCTAAAATGACCATACATCAATTTTCTCCATAAGAATAACATGGGAAATGAGTATACATGTTTGCTGTCATGGAAGTGTGAAATTTAGATATTTATGTTTTGCCATAATCCAGTAGATATCAACTAGATGAAGCCATTTACCAAGTTTCATTCAGATATGTTGAGAAATAAGCGATATATAGAATTTCATTTATTTCCCATAAGGTTGTTTTAAAGTGTGTCAAATAAATATTCAGATTTTAAATGTTAAGTTTTAAGTGTCCATTTCATTATGTAGGGTGGTGAAAAATAATGTTCGCAACTAGGCTGAAAGGGTTTTGCAGCTCTTGATCGTTTCACATTCCCGACTCGAATTTGAAACACGTCGTGAGCTGCAGAACCTCATTGTCGGCGCTCCTTATGTAGTTGCAGAATTTATTTAGCAAATTTGAAAGATTTTGAAAATACAGAACCATGTATGTGCTGCATAATGTTATATCCTGTCAGTCCTCATTGACGCCTGTATTGCGCGAACTCTTGGTAAATACTGTGTGCCAACGACAGTGACGGAGCGCGCGCGCCTGCCCCGGGCGCCAGTGGCTCCGGCGAAGAAAAACACCGGTGAAAAATTTAAAGTCAAAATTTTTGTTTCGCGCTCGGCAAACCTCTCAATAGCATCGCGGCCGTCAACCCTGCCTCTGTTTTCGTGGCCGTCACCTTTCTCGGTGTTTGATAGCCAGAAATCGCTCGCTCGTTTCGCAAACGGAGAATTGCTCACTCGCCCCACGGTCGAAATTCGGTCGCTCAATTCGCAGCCGGCAGATCTCTTGGCCGCATTGTAGCCAAGCCTCGCGCTCTGTTCGCGGCCGTCACTTCTACTGGCCTTATCTTTATGGTTGCTGGCAGCCATATTTGTTTTATTTCACTGCCATAAAGTCTCTCGCTATTTTCGAGGTCGTCACATATTTATCTGATACATTGAGGCTGAGAATTCTATCGTTTATATCGCGGCTGGCAAATATTTTGGTCGTATTGCAACTGGAAAACTGCTCGCCTTTTTCATGGCCATCACACCCCTTTCGGTCGCATCGCGGCTGTCAAATTGCGGTCGTTTATACCACGGCCGGCAAATCTCTCAGTCGTATTGTGACTGGAAAATCGCTCAGTGTTTCTGTGACCAGCAAATTTCTTGGTTTCATTGCGGCTGTTAAATATTTTGGACATATCGCGGCCGTTAAGTCTCTCGCCTTCACATTGGGCTCAAGTATTCGTTTTATGAGGCAACATGGCCGATTGCATTAGTCGGGAATCGTCTTGAAATAAACGGGAAGGGTCAGGAAAAAAGTCGAAAGTTTCATATGTGAAATCTGATAGACACCTTTATTTGGTTTAACAGCGGTTGGCCAATTTCCAGGTCTTATTATGACAATAACAGCTCTTGGTTAGGCTGTATCATGGCCTGCGAACATCGGTTGTATTGCGACCAAAAGATCAAATCATATTATGATATCATATATATTTGTTTATCTCATCAAAGACGCTTTAATTAAAAATATAATATAGTAATTGTGTTTGGTGCTGGGGGGGAGCGCTAAACGCCGATTTTGCCCCAGGTGACAGAAAGTGTAGATCCGTCACTGGCCAACGATGTACTGTTTTAGGTTATTCTGAAGGTATGGATCGATTAAAACCACCAGCGATGAAAACAGAAGCCCGACTCTGATCTAAGCTTCATTACTACTAATAGAGCCACAACCCCGCCCAACACAGCCTTGCATATTGATCAAGGCTGGAATCGGATTTGCAAAACATCTTCTGATACTGTATTTTTAAAATTCATAATAGCGAAGGATTTGTAATTATTATTTAGTTTCTTGGACTTTTCCTCGCTTCTAGTGTTTAAACTACACTACGTTTCGAGAGGTATTGAAATTCCTCTCGTTTTCAAGTGACCCTACTTAGAGTTACATTAACCTACTTATTAGGTTTTGAGTGAGGAAAGGGATAGACTTTCAGCTGGCTTACCTGAGAAATAATGTTCATGGTAGCAGCACATAGAAACACAAAAGGAGACACATTTAACACTAATATTTCGTGGTTGAACCTCTGCCAAGCCCAGTACATAGGCCTCACCACACAAACCCTAAGAAAGAGAATGAACGGTCACAGACAGGATGTTAAAACCAGCAAGGACAAACCCATAGCCATCCATGCTAATAAACACAAGTTGGACTTTGACACATGCTTTTCTACCAAAGCTCTAAAATCCTTCCCCAAAAACCGATGCAATAGTTCCTTACTAAGGAGGTGGGAACTAGCCTATCAGTATGTGACAAATTCCAGAAACCCCCCCAACCTAAACATCAGATAACCTAACCCCACCCCTACCTAACCCTTCAGCTAGCTTAATTCTCAGTAATAGTATAAAAACAAACTGGTGATTTTACATCAATAGTATTAACCACAAACTTTGGTGATTTTACATGTATATACAGTGATTAAGACATTATTTTGAGTATTTAAGTGATCACAGTTGGCAACAGTGACAGCATACAGTTGAAATTTGAACCCAACAGCCATTTTCTCTTCACTCTGAAGAAGTCCTCCATAAGGACGAAATATTAGTGTTAAATGTGTCTCCTTTTGTGTTTCTATGTGCTGCTACCATGAACATTATTTCTCAGGTAAGCTAGCTGAAAGTCTATCCCTTTCCTCACTCAAAACCTACTAAGCCCTTGGCTCTTCCTTAGAAAAACAAAATTAACCTACTTATGTTTATTTATCCTACTTTTTTTGGTTTTTTTTGTTTTTTGACATACAATTTTCATTCATCCAACATTCAACCGAAATCTCATTCACACAGAATTTCATACAAAACACATTAAACATACTTAATACAGGAGGAAAATTAAAACTAAAATATCTTAACATGACACAGAACACAGAAAATTAAAACAAAAACATATACCTTCAAGCCTCCAAGCTGGCAGTGGCATGACACGCACGCGTCCACCCACTCTCACATACGCAACTCGAATGAAAAAAGTAGGTTAAATAAACATAAGTAGGTTAATTTAACTTTAAGTAGGGTCACTTGAAAACGAGAGGAGTTTCAATACCTCTCGAAACGTAGTGTAGTTTAAACAGTAGAAGCGATAGGAAAAGTCCAACAAATTAAATAATAATGTTCTGATAGGCAAATGGACCCGAGGCGGTCTGACGGGAGGCGGCGATCCAAAGTTGCATACAATATGGTTCGGCGTAGTCATGCGGTAGTGGAGTTCAAAGTAATTGATCATTCGATTCTTGCACTAGAATAGATTATTCGGTTTTTTCGAGAGTCAATTTTTAACAGCCTGCTTACCTACCGCCGCCCCTCACGATTATGAAGTAGTTATTGAAATTGCTCGATTCAAAGAACATTTTAAATATTTCTTCACCACACTACCACGTAATCACCTGTTTTACAAACTTCATTCGGTGGCTGAAACAAGCTATTTTCCGCCAGAGGGCCGAACATTTTCGGCCCTAGGGCTGAAACTCAGCTGATCGTTTATTTGCTTGAAACAACGTGAGAACATCACATAATTATACAGCATTCAATAGGTTCCAAAGACAGGATAGTTGCGATCATATGAAGTTTATAGCTGTGTTTGTTTGAACAATGACAAAGAAAAGAAGTTGTATCGTAAATTGTAATATTTCAAGTTCATTTTTGATAGGAAGGAGTTGGTTTTGGTACTTTTTAGACACTTTACTAGTTGTAATTTATGTTGCTGAACAAAATGGCGCCCTCAAATCAACTTCGACAGAAATGACAGTTAGATGGTTTTGCAAATGGGTGACTCGTTTGTATTGTTGCTCATAACCTCAAAGTTTTGTTTTCAAATGCGTCAAATAAATATTCGGATTTTATAATTATGTTACCTGTTGTTTATTACATTGTGAATTGTGGAGAGAAATAACGTTCACACCTCGTCCGAAAGGGTTTTCCAGCTCTCGATCGTTTAAAAATTTGAACGACGAATTCGAATTTGAAACATACATACAAATATACAAATGCGTCGTTCCGCAGACCAATCATGTGAAGGCGTGGGACCAGTCAAAAACTTGCTAGTTCTGAAGCACTTTCCAGGCTAACTTCAGGGCGACTTGATCAACACTCGAACATTTCTTCTCGAGGCGGAATGAAGGGAGGTAAGGTCAGGTGAGGTGAGATGGTAAAGCCAGGAAGAGCAGGAAGAAAAGTGTCAAAACTATCTATTCAAGAATTATTTATACTGTAAGAACGTTTATCAATGAGGTACTTCTTAAGCTCAGATCTAAACTTAGGCGTTTTGCCTAAGGATGTGATTTGTTGTGGAATGTTATTGAAAATTTTTGGTCCATGAAAGTTATGCTTATTTTCAGACAATCGTAAATTATGAGCTGTGGCTGATATATTGTTTCTATATTTAGCAAAATGGGCGTTCTGAACTGGAAAAGTTACTATTTAAAAGATAAAATTGTAAGGAACGGTTAGTATTCCATGATTGTGACAAGGTGGTTTACAATGGTCTCTGGCACGTTGGTCGTAAATAAATCTAACCGCCCTTTTCTGCAACTTGAAGATTATATCAAGGCTGCAAACACTATCTCAAGCCTGCAAAATCTCATTTTCGGCCATTGTCGCATAATATACTATTTCATATGAAAAAGCCTGTTTTAGAAAATTTTGAAAATTTCATTTCAGTGGTTCATAATACTCCAAGCGGGTTATGTTATCTCTGAAATAATGAACTTACACAGCGTAACAATTACTATATAAACTGCAAATGATCGTGGGACTCAAGAGCGGGAAGAGTGACAGTGACAACCGGTTGATTTTAACGATTAATTAATCAATTGTCCTGATCGAATCTGAAAGAATCGGTTCAACTGTCGCATCACTGGTTCGGCAAAAAGGAAGAGGGGTAAGATAATTAGATATAAACGATTATTAATTCGGTTCTTAAATTAATCAAAATAAAAACTAACCGGTAGTTTCTTAACTCGGTTACCGCATCGCTGGTTTAGTGGGAAGAGAAAAAAGAAAAGATTAAATACCTCCGTCGCAGCAAACCTGCGTACTCAGCGAATTTCCAATAAAAAATCAATAATTACAAACAAAACATATAAAAAGTGATATATTTATATATTTAAATAAAATGTCATAGTTTGTTATACATAGTCTCTGGCAAAAATATTGAAAAAATAAATTTAATTTGAAAAGAAACATATTTCTTTTTAATATTTCTTTGTGGGAAGAGAAAAAAGAAAAGATTAAATACCTCCGTCGCAGCAAACCTGCGTACTCAGCGAATTTCCAATAAAAATCAATAATTACAAAAAAAAAAACATATAAAAAGTGATATATTTATATATTTAAATAAAATGTCATAGTTTGTTATACATAGTCTCTGGCAAAAATATTGAAAAAATAAATTTAATTTTAAAAGAAACATATTTCTTTTAAATAAATAGGCTAGATTTAATATTTTTTAGTTACAAATCCAAAACCCCATTAAAAATACCTTTGATAAACTCTGAACTTCTCTTCAGGTTTCGTTGAAACAAAGCTTCGTTGGACAACATTCTGCTCCCCTAACACTAAAATACGTGGAAAAAACATGTACCATGTGGAGACCTATGGATTTAAAACAACGATTCAAAGTACCAAACAGTTTTTTTTTTCAAGCTACAGTAAATTCAATGGTGAAAACAATAATTTGATTACTAAAATTTTTCAATTTGAAAAAGCCAAAAAACCCATTTTTGGGGGGTAAAAGCAGCCTTTACTCCTCTTTGGATATCGATCTGGCCGGTTTACGAACTCGTCCAAGAGAACCTAGTTTTACATGTGTGTACTAAATTTTGTTACGATCGGACGATTTTTACGAGAGTTATCGTGCTAAGTAGTATAAATACAGGAATTGACCAACATGAGGGGTACGAGGGGTACGATCCTATTCCAGGACATCTTCGATCCCATTTCAGGACGTCCCATTTTAGGACAAGTTCCGTCCCAAATCAGGACATTTAGGTGTGACCCTATTTCAGGACGCTTTTCATCCCATTTCAGGACGTCCCATTCCAGGACAAGTTCCGTCCCAAATCAGGATATTTAGGTGTGATCCTATTTCACGACGCTTTGGATCCCATTTCAGGACGTCCCATTCCAGGACCAGTTCCGTCCCAAATCAGAACATTTGACCCAACACCATAACAAGTCCACACTTATAAAAATAAAATAATTAAATAAATTGCATTTTTTATACCCTAAGCCTCTTAGCCTCTTTAACATATATATCCTAACAGACCTTGACAAAAAAAAATCAATTTATAACGCTTTAAAACATAATTAACATTTCTTACGGGTAATTTTATCTCCCTCAAACGTCCAACAATCCTCTAGATTAACTTTAATTCCTATAGTATCACCGATATTATCCAAAACATCCAACTCACCAATGTCCATTAAAGCATCAAACACAAACTCGTCACTCCCTAAAATTCTAACTGACTTCGGATCATTAGGGTCAAATTTAGTTCCATCAGCTGTAATAACCTCCCCGATCGACTTGGAAATAGCAGCCTCGTGAATCGCATGCAATTCTTTTAAATACTCTACATCCACAAGGTTCTTTTTACCTACTTCTTCCGGACGCCTTCTTATTAACTTACGTTCAAAACATGTTGTTGGATTCGTCCGCAAGTACAAGGTAATATCTTTAACACTGCCCTCATCAAATGCAGTCTTACGCGGATCGACATACTTATTACTTAGATCCGTTAAAATTTGAACCTCAGCGGGCGTCATAAACTTTTTGTAATGTTCATTAAAAACATGTCTTACAGTGAACGCAGAGCGCTCTTTAATCACGATATAACCCTTCTTCGCATATTCAACGGCTCTCTTATCGCACTCCGTCATATACATTAACGCGTTAGCTTGAAAAGTGAAGGCCCATCTATCGATATCTTTATACAAGAGGTCTAATAAATTCGTACCGTGAAAATCCCGCCATGCGCCGACTGGCTCTTGTATGTGTACGGTTTTAAACCCTAGGTTTTTAAACCGATCAAACAAGCCTGTGGCAAAAGTAGTTTTACCCGCACCGATATTTCCTTCCAGAGTAATAATCATGTTATGAGACTCCATTTTATTCATCTATATAGTATATCATTTAAATTACAACCGAGTTTTTTATTAAACCGATTTGCAGAAATATATTTCAGACGTAAAAAAATAAAAAAATAAAAAATAAATTAAATAATTAAAATCATCGTATGTAATTAAAAATTCATTACACACCGGTCGAACCGAATCCATTACTTCCGCGTTCCGTATTCCGCATATCGATTCCACGTCTACCGGCACATCGTTTCTATAAACCTCCAATATTAACTGAGCGATTCGATCACCTCTTTTAACGATGAAATCATCATCCGAATGGTTAAACAACAACACACGCAAATCGCCTGTATAATCAAAGTCTATCACGCCGGCGCCCACGTCGATGAAATGCTTAGCAGCTAAGCCACTTCGAGGTGCTACTCTACCGTAACATCCGCGGGGAAATTGAAAAGACAAGTCCGTCTTTATCAACCGTTTACCGCGACCGGGTACTACATAGTCATAAGCGCTTTTCAAATCGCAACCGGCCGCGTCCGGTGAACTTCTGACGGGTGGTGAGGCGAACTCTGACAATTTGAAATATTTAAAAGTGACAGACTCCATTTTTGTTACCTATATATTACATCCGCTTATATTCGCACTACATAAATTATTAAGCTGTTGTGCAAAAATACATTTCAGGAACGAGAGAAAAAATTAAATCATAAATAAAATAACAAGTATAATCAAATAATAATAACGAATATTCAATCTCTCACAAACTTGATATCGTGTTTAAACTTATCATTCAACAATGGGATCTTTCCATGGTACACCACATACAACGGTTGGTCCGATTTCAATAGCGCGTTTATATTTTTCTTAGTCATTCTCTCGTTCCAACTCTCGGGTAGTTGAAACCGCACATCATCACATGTAACCAAAACTCTAAGACCATAAGCATAATGAATTCTTTCTATGCTATTGACCAAATATTTTTTATCGATTTCTAAATCACTTATCTTCGCGAAAGAATTACCATTCACTTCGTCGAGGATATCTTTATAATAATCCTTTTCCATTTCCATCTTTCTTCCGTCTATATATAAAAATATATTTTCATAGTCGAATAAAAAATTGAGAGCGTTTCAAAAGATGTAATAAATCATCGCTTTTGACGAAAACTAATTCATATTTAATTCCGACTCATCGACTAGTTTTAAATAAATGATATAATCGGGCAGAGCGTTTTGCAGGGGAACGTAGTTTTCATCCGTCAGATAAATGTTGATTTCTCTTATCGTCTGCGTGTAAGGTTTGAGCGGTATGTAATTTAAAACGGACGGTTTCTCGTAAATTTTATCTCTGTGTTCTCGCGGACTCGAGTGATACAACAACGAGGAGAAATCGTGTCTGTGCCAATGCTCCGCGTGATTGACATACGAATGTTCGACTAAATCGCAATGCACTTCGATCATGTGGAACGGTCTGATTTGTAATTTACTTTCCTCCTCATATATTGATAAAATCTTGTTCGCTGTAAACTGTAATTCGAATAAGGTTTCATCTTTTTTCAATTCATCAAATCCGAGAAACCGTCGCAGCTCGTTGTTTATATGAAACTTGACTGGAGATTTGATACATATCTTAGACTGTGGGTCTCGAAAAATCTTAAACTTTTCCACATCTATCGCCGGTGTAAACTTATTAATCCTCATGAATTCCCTGATTTCTCTCTGCATGGTTTTCAAATCCCAAAATTCCGCTTTAAAAGTTAGTGTAGGACGACTTATCTCCCCCATATAAAAAGTAATTGAAGCCTCCTCGTTCAAGTTATAAAAATAGTTATGAAATGAAAACCCCGTGAGCGCTAGATAATAACGCACGTCCTCTTTCAAGTGTATGGGGTTTTCGAGCTTCAATTGCAAATGCGGACTCTGACCCGTCAATCTGAAATACACCATTTCTCTATATATACTTTTTTAAATTGCGGTTAAGATTATTTATTAAGAGCGAGGGAGAAAAAAAATAAAATTATTCGAACCATCTCAAAAATGTGTATTTATCGTTTTGTAAAGCACGTTCTATCGTATTGAAATCCTGTCCTCTGGAAAAACGTCGCAATACCTCCAAACATAAATGACCGCATATAGGTGGATCGTCATAATTTTGATATCTCATATGATTATAAAAAATACCTTTAGTCATGTTTAGATATTTCTCCAATTCTAAAGGTGGAGGCGCCTCACCGAACGAATCGAAATATATGACATAATTACCTTTTTTCGTATAACAAGTCCAATGCGTGCCGCCCGACTCCAGATCAACTAGATTAATAATAGCACACTCGTTTTTGCGCGGCTTGTCGGGTAAACACTCTCGCATAAAAACACCACGGAATTTGTTGATTTTCAACTTGTTGGCCCATGTCTCCAGTTCGGACATGGTCAGCGGAACTAGTTTTTTTATCCTCTCTAATATCTTTAAGAGTCTTATGCAATTTTCTGCTTACACGTTTCTCCAGACCGGCTCAGGTTTTATCTTTATTAATCAATTCGTCCAGTTCATTGTCTATTAAATTTTTCAACCACGGCACGAAATCATTCTTCAACACAGGCGCCACTTTATTCTTTATCAGAGGTGAGGCGAATTTCTTAAAATACGGAATATTGTTTTCGGCCAGTTCTAAAACTTCCTTCAGAAGACCTCCATCGATCATTTCCTTCAACTGCGAATAATCAAAAATCAACCGTGTCCCTCTATTGTTTTTCAACGCTTTTTCCACTTGTTTGTTTTGATCACCATCGAGTGACACTTCGGTATTACCATTTTTTAATTGATCTTTTGTTAAAGTAAGCACTGCGCGTTTAAGCTTCTTATGAGCTATCCGCAGCTTATTCAGTTGACCTTTAGTCAAATTTATTTTCCTCTTGTGATTCCCCATTATCTATGTATAAAAATAATATTTTGAATTCATATAAAAAATTAAAACTTGCCAAATGATTGATATTTTTTTCTATCGAACGAAAATTTAATTTCATTAATATAAGAGATGAATTCTTACTGTCGCACGTGTAAAACACAGACCGCGTCAGAGAACATGAAAATTGTGAAAACGAAAAATAAAAGATGGTTGGCGAGTTCCGATTGCGCGGTCTGCGGCGGCGTTAAAAACTCGTTTATCAAAGAGCCGCCCGAAGTGGTGGAGGCGAAAGAACTGCACAAACCGGTAGTGAAAAAATTTATAAAACGCAGGATAATCATGAAAGGTCTGGATAATCTGTGGGCCGCGGATCTGCTCATCATGAAACAATTCGCCAGAGAAAACAACTGGTACAAATACATCTTAAACGTGATAGACTGTTTTAGCAAATTCGTCTGGTCCGTACCGTTGAAGAAAAAAGACGGCGCAGTAGTGACGGCCGCTTTTGAGAGGATAATAGAGAGAGCGAAAAAGGACGGTCACACTACACCCGAACTACTGCACACGGATAAGGGGACAGAGTTTAAAAATAAACCTTTTAACGACATGCTCAAAAAACACGGCATAAAAATGTACCATACGGAGAGCGAGGAAAAGTCGGCGATAATCGAGAGATACCACAGGACGTTAAACGATAAATTCAGAGTCAAATTCCAAGTGAGAAACTCGCACAAATGGTACGACGTCTTACAAGAACTCACCGACGAATACAACAAACACGATTACCACAGCACGATAAAAATGCGCCCGGCCGATGTTAATAAGAGCAACGAGTCCAAAGTGTTGGAAATATATAAGGATCTCGAAAGTGAAGTTCCGCGAAAAAAACCGAAATTCAACGTCGGAGACAGAGTCCGTATAACAGCGAGTAAAGTCGTATTTAGAAATAAATATAAACAAAACTGGACTAGCGAAATTTTTGTAATCGCGCAAGTTTTAAACACCAAACCCGTCACGTACAAAATCGAGGCTCTAGATGGTGAAGAAGTAATCGGTGGTTTTTACGAGGGGGAACTGCAAAAGACGGAGTTTTGATTATTTAAAAAAAACACTTAAAAATATAGACCCCTTAAAACTACAGGTCCTCGTAATTGTTTATTTTTAGACCCGTGGTTTTGTAATATAAGCTTTTATCGCTCGAAAAGGGTTGGGACACAAATCGTGTCCCACCCTGTTTTAGGGGGTCCCACTCCCGAAAACGGGGTCGGACCCAAATTGGGTCCCACCTAAATCAGTCGCAATTAACGCAATCGTCAAATATATTTTTTAAATTGATCATAAAAAAAACATGACTCGACGAGATACATTTCTATATATTAGTGGGGGGTAAAATGGTTAACACGATTGATATAAAAAATAACAAGTTTACGTATGAAAATCACGATATTTACATTATATTCGACGGTGATAGAAAACCTTGGTTTCACGCAAATACCATCGCGGAAATATTGGGTTATGTCAGACCGGGAAAAGCGGTAAACGATCATGTCGATGAGAAGTATAAAACCACCTATTCGGAGATAAAACAATACGATACCGCGAAATCCCCTACAAAAGTGCAACCCAATACCGTCTACATCGATGACCCCGGTGTTTGTTGTTTGTTGGTAGCGAGAAAAAATGACATGAACGAATTTAAAGATTGGATTTTCGAGAAACTTTTACCGAAGCTTAGGAAACATCAGTACCGCGTCACTAGTTTGGAATCGGAAAATAAAGTGTTCAAGACTTTGATAAATAACGCGCAGATCCAACAAATATTCGGTGTTCTAAGGAGGACGGATCGTGAAAATGAATATAAATTCGTAGACACGCAAAAACGTGTTTTTGACAAAGCCGTCAACGAATCGGGTGGATACGATCTATGTTTTGAAATTGAATACATAACTATCGACGATGAGATTTTAACTAAAAAGGTGTTGAGAGAAATAGTTAAAGAGGATGTGAAATACGATTATAACCGTAAAAGCAAATGTATAAAAATTCACGATGACGATTTCGACCTGATTAACCTCGTTAAAAAAACATTGTCGGAAGTGATGTTGTGGTGAAATAAATACGTTTCCGATCGTACGAACTATATAATTTATTTTTTTATTTTTTCGATCGTAATAAAACATTAACGTTCGATCGGTTGTTTTTTCTATAGTAGGTACGAAATGAATAACAATAATAATATGGATATTGCGAGTGATGAGATTTCCGACGAAAGTTCTTCATCGTCTTATAATTCTGATGTGTCCAACACAGATGAGGATTACATGGACGATATCGCGAGTAAATTCGTTTTTAATAATCGAGAGGTTACAGTGTTGTTTGATGATGATAATAACTCTTGGTTTAAGGGTAAAGATGTAGCCGAAATATTAGGATATTCAAATTTAAAAAGGGCCTTACAAATGCATGTTAATGATCGTTACAAGAAAAATCTGGCCTATATAGTTGGGACACGATTTGTGTCCCAACCAAATCTGAGCGATTTAGTTGGGCCCCAATTTGGGTCCCAACCTATTTCGCATCATAAAGGCTTAGAAATTTACATATCTGAGCCCGGATTATATGAATTGATATTTTCATCAAAGTTACCCTCAGCGAATGACTTCAAACGTTGGGTCTTCGAAGACGTTTTACCTTCCATCCGTAAACATGGTGAGTACAAACTGAGGAATAAAAACGTAGAGCTTATGGAAACGATAAGTCGGTTAGAAAATGAAAATCGTCTGATAGAAAATGAAAATCGTCTGATAGAAAATGAAAATCGTCGTTTAAACAATACGATACAAAACATGAAACCTAAAGTAGCTTGTATGCCTCAAAAATCGAACCTAAGACACGTCTTTGCCGTCTTTAAACGATATTCTTATGCAGACGGTATTTATACATACTACTGTGTAAGAACTGAAGATCGGCATTTTTCTACGGTTTATAAAAAGAAAATCGATGAAGGTTATTTACTTTTGTTTTACAAAGATGAAGTGCCGAACAGTATAAACGTTTTGAACTGTGTAAAAGATATCATGAGATACCGCAATATATCCTATAAATCACGCAATAATGTTGTAATCACGCCGTATAATTTCATAGAATTAGTAGAAGAATTCTTCAAAGATTTGAGAAAATAAATAGTAAACATTTTCCCATCCTAATAAATTCTTATTTCTCGTAATAAACACCGCTAAGAAAGCGCACAACGGAAAATACATGTTCAAGTTAAACGATGTTAGCGAACGATAATCGATGTGTATGCATCGTTTTCAATAAACGTTCATATACGTTATTTTATAAAAACCACGTGTATGCATCGTTTTTAATAAACGATTCATATACGTTATTTTATAAAAACCACGTGTATGCATCGTTTTTAATAAACGATTCATATACGTTATTTTATAAAAACCACGTGTATGCATCGTTTTTAATAAACGATTCATATACGTTATTTTATAAAAACCACGTGTATGCATCGTTTTTAATAAACGATTCATATACGTTATTTTATAAAAACCACGTGTATGCATCGTTTTTAATAAACGATTCATATACATAATATTTTATAAAAATAACGTGTATGCATCGTTTTTAGATTTTTATTCAAATTTATTTTTTTCTTTAATTTTGAAAAGCGAAACTCTGAACCCGAAACCTATATATATAGATAATATAATGAAGAGGAAAAGCGATGATAAGGAGATCATCGGCACGCTGGTGAAAAAACAGAAGATGGCCGATAAGATGTGGCCGGACGATGTCTGATAGAAAGAAATATATGCGCATGTTCGGTAGGAAATAAATATTTTTATTTCTAAAATTGATTTTAAAATTATATTTTTATTTCTAAATTTTATTTTAATTTTATATTTTTTATTAAGTTGAAATTATGTTTTTTATTTTTTTTATTCGAAACGAAAAACTTTAAAATATATATAGAGATGGAAAAGTATTACGAAGAAGCGTCAGACAAGATTGAACGGTGTGAATATAATACCGTCCTACCGGTGACTGATTTAAATTTTAATTCACCTAATAAGTTTACGACATTCCAATTAGATCATGGAGATTCGTTTTATGATAGAAGGATTTTATTCCATATACAAGGAGAAGTTGTGAAAAAGGCGAATGATGAAAAATATGATGAAGCTGATCCTATTAAATTAGTTGACAATTTTCCAGCATTTTTATTTAAAAGAATCGAATTGAAAAAACATATTCAATTGATTGATTGGGTCGATGAAGTGGGTATTACGAGTACAATCAAAAGACTGACAACATATAGCAAATCGGGTGAGAACACTTATTATACGAGCGGTTTTAAATCAAAATTCGATAAAAAAATGGGTAGATTCGAAGCTCAAGGTACGTTATCACATCTGGGCTTAGGGTTTTTTAACGCTCTGAAATATCCTATGTTTAAAGGAGGTTTTGAAATAATTTTTATACGCAACGAAGATAATGACGCGATATATCGTTGGAAGGAAACCGTCGGCGGGACACAGAAATCAGCGGATGAAGCTAAGATAAAAATCACGAGTTTTGTTTTAAAAGTCCCTCTTGTAGATTATGATGCGATGAAAAAATTACCACTCATTCAAGGATTGAAAAAGTTGAGTGAAAAAGGTGATTTGAAGTACGCTTATTACCAATGGCAATGTATTGAAAAATTCGGTGTGACAGGCTCGTCATATAGTTTTGATATATACAACATATTCCGAAATATATCCCACTCGCGATTTATAATCATAGGTTTACAGACTAGCCGCAAAAACAATCAAGAGAAAGATCCGAGCCAATTCGATGGAGTTAACATCAAAAACTATCATGTCAATATCAACGGACAACTATATTCGAAGGAGAATCAAAATTTAGCGATAAATGAAAAACAGTATGGAATATTATACGATAGTTATTGTTCAGTAAGGAATGTGTTATTCGGATATGAAGATGTTTATTTAAACGATGTCGATTTTGTAGACAAGTATCCGTTGTTGGTCGTCGACACGCATCACCACCCGTTCTCCACTGATAATAAAAGAAACGATATTCAAATAAAATTGGACTTTACTAACGCCGTCGCCAGTCCGGTGGCGGATCAGGGGACCACAGCGTACGTGGTAGTTGTATCGGAGATCGGCTTCACTTACGATTTGGAAAGGAATTTAATTAGAATGTTTTGAGATGTATATATATTTTTGAAAAAATAAACTCTACGATATAAAGGGTTAGAAAATCATTAAATATTTTTTTTAATTAACATATATCTTACCTTAGAATTTGAAGATGAATTTTTTTCTTTTTTAAGTGTCGGTGGGTATTAGTGGAAAGCCCTATCACTACGGCAAAGTTCCCACCTTCGACAGGGAACTTCTTTTTTACTGGAGAAGTCTCCTTTAGAAATAGACACTAATAGTCCTAAAGGAGCGAACAACCAGAGCTGAAACATGTGAAATATCAAATGTATTAACAAAATATTGTGTTAGTAAATAAAAAAAAAATTTAGTTGATATTGAATGAAATTTAAGTTTCAGAAAAGACTCGAATCTTAGTTTTATTTAAAAAAAATTGAACTTGTGTAAAAAACATTTATGTTAGTAAGTATATCAAATTAAAAATAAATTCGATTTAATATTTAATATTTTGAAATTCAAAAAGGTCATTTGATTGGGAAAACAGAAATTATACCTCATCAATTCATTTACAATAACGAGCCGATTTCATATCACCGCCGACACCATGGAAATATTCAATCATCGACATCTTCGATATTTAAATTTCAACATCTTCATGCGGTAATCTGTTGGGGAGTAACATCTTCATGTGACGGTCTGTCGGAGAGTTCTTTCTGCATCGATAGCAAAATGTTATCTTACAAACATAATTATCGTCATACGTTATGAGAGAAACATGGAAATCCTAAAATAGGACCCTTTCTGTTGGATAGGGGTCCTAAAATGGGTAGGGACCCATATTGGGTCCCAACTAAAAACTATTCAAAAATGAGTCATTTTAAAGGTTTTTAGAGAAAAAAACTCATATTTTCTAGTCAAAGTCTAGTACTGAATTTATATCTTTGTTTTTAATAAATTTTTTTTATCAATTATAAAATTTACAATTCGAAGAGGAAAAAATAGTTTATCCATGATAAAATCGATAATTCAAAGTGGGTAACGATTCGTTACCCCTTTATAAGGAGGAAAAAAATAATATTTTTAGTAATGATCGAAATATGTCATGTATAAGTATTTAAAATATAAACAAACTCGTACCTTCTAATCCATGTCCAGTGCGGCATTCGCTTCGATATTAATCAGATGCTTGATAGGGATATTGTAGTGGCCCCAGGGAAGAGTCTCCACGCCGTCTTCACAGATAAATCTCTTATCATCAGAGGGGGAGAGGGCTATCTTGCGCTGTTTGATCGAATATAAATCATGGTGTTTGCTTCTAATGGTGTTCATGGTCTTCTTTATCACTTCTTTATCAAACAAACAGTTTTTATAGTCTTTTATCGACAGAAAGTCAACGACATTCTTTTTTATCCCCTTAGCTTTTTTAATCCCCTCACCTTTTTCTTTTTTATCCCCCTTCTTCTTATTCTTCTTCTTCTCCTCCTCCCTCTTCTTCCTCTCCCCCTCAGAGTCGTAGGCGTACATTTTCGAACGTAACCCGACGAACTCATTCATAATATCACCGGCCAGTTCGTCTTTCCATTTACCAATTACTTTTTTATTCACACGCGGCATGTTATAGGGGTTATCTGCTTTGTAATCGCTGGTATCGAAGTGGTCGATCATACTTTTTATATCCTCATAAATATCTTTTGTTTTGACGCTATAAGTCATGCTGTCCGTGTCAGTGTACTGAACTCTGGCTTTATCACCATATTTCGGTCTCATGACATTGTAATGAAAGTCATAAACAGCTATCTTCGAAATATCTAATATTGACATGCCTACGTAGATCGGTTTATTAAAGTATAATCTGGTTTTGCCCATATGCACGGCCGCCAATGTCTCTGCGAAAACGGTAACGGATTTAAAGTTCGGTCTGGCCACTAGTTTGTCAATTTGCCTGTCGTGCGTGGCCAGACGTACGTCTACGTGCTTACGTATGTTCTCCATCGTTTTACCAAACACCGCGTTATTCATCAGTTTATAAAAATCTTTCTCAAACTCGTTGGTCGCTTTTGTCCTCATATCGGTGTTCATATCGATATATTCTTTCAACCATGCCGATTGGCGGAATTTAATGCCCCTGTGGATCTTTTTTAACTCCATGCCCAATGACAAATAGAGCTGTAGGTTTTGGTAGTGCACCACGTATTTATCTTTATCGTATAAAGTCGTTAAAAGCTTTCTCTGATTAAAACCGGGAGGGCATCTGTTTTCTGGTGCTAACGGGAGGTCTTTGTGGGAGTCGTGTAATTTCCTGGGGTATTTCAAATCTACTTCCAATATAAAACCATATGCAGATTCGTTGTCGATCCAATTTCCATCTTGCAGATCACTTTCGATATCTTGTAATTCATCTTCACCCACCCAATTAAAATCGCTCTGAGGTAAATACTTCGACATGGCCCATCCGTACAAATTATTTACATCCAAATAAATGAGATACTCTTCGGGCTTTTCAGGATCGTAATCTGGTAAATATCTGTTATTGGCTCTAGTATATCTGTGGGAGCACTGAGAAATTCCGCCGCGAATGCCCTTGGTGATCATAAGTTCCATGTCGGGATCAGTCAATAACTCGAGAGCAACACCGGTCTTTTTTAACATAGCGTCCCAAGCCAGACCGGGACTCGTAAAATACCAAGCGGGATCGAGTTTGTAAGTGTCCATGCACACTTCACGGAAGTTTTCAACTATGTCGGCCAATAGCAGTGTGTCGGTTTTGTTGTACAAAAGCGTGTATTCCTTCATATTTTTAATCTCAAATTCATTCCACACTTTACGCGCGTGCTCGTAATCTTCATCTTCAACAGTTGTCTTATTCAATTCGTTATCAAAATTTTTTTGGGAAGGCAGAGACGGGTAGTCGAATTTTTCCATACTATCCATAAAATCGTAGGGAAAGATGCCTTTTCTCAAAACTAAATCTAACTTGTCGTCTTCGAAAAACTTTGCTACGTGTTTGAATTTATCTCTGGTCAGGTTATTCGCGAGATTTTCTAAGCTGTAGTTCATAAATCTAAATGAGTCTAAAAATCTCAAGTTTACTCCACCCTCTACTTTGAGTTCAAAAGATATATATCGTTCTTCAGTCGTGGCTAAGACCGCTATCTTGTTCTGTTCGAATCCCAATAACTTGACGAACAGATGAGCATCGTAATTACTCAAGTTGTGCACAAAGATGGGTAAAAAGTGCGGTTTTCTAAAATTCAAATTGCACGAGTTGTGCGCCACCCCTCTGAATTTACCAGTCAAATGGTCATGGTCAAAAACACGTTTGTCAGTCTTCTTAGGGTCTTTTTTATTTACTTCAAACACTTTTTCACATATATGGCAAATATTAACACCATTAATCTTCGTTTCATAATCTTCTTTAGTTATATTCATGGGTTTTGCGGCCTCTCTACTATATAAATTTTCCAAGTCTCGCGATATCTGAGTTATGGTTTCTACAAAAGTTTTTGCTGTGTCGGGACCGAAGCTCTCATGATATAAATCAAACGGGATATCATAATCATCGTCAGCGGTGGTTATATATAAAGAAAAACTGGCGGCTTCGTGCGATTGATACTTTTTCGTATACGACTCTTTTTCATCGGTTGGAGTGGGCTCATTTTCATCGGTTGGAGTGGGCTTATTTTCATCGGTTTCATCTGAGACCGGTTTCAATATACATTCAAAATCAACATAGCCGACAAAAGGAACTTTCATTTTTCTATATTTATTTTTAAAATTAATAAAAGGAGGGGACCCGTTTTTATCTACTTCAGGCATCACAATTTTCACAGGGTCTTGGCCGACACAAAATTCTTTATGTTTATCTAGCTTGGATTCTTCTTTGAATTCCGTCAGACAGCGATTACAAATATGCGATTCAACAGTGTTTGGCTCTCTACAGACCGCCTTGTGATCGTTTAATAATTTCTTTTTGCCGAAAGACAGCAGGCAGCGATCACAAATATATTTTTTACCATGAAACTTTGATAACTGCGAACTCACTAATCTGCTCATATTCTTTATCCAACAATAGTGGGTGTTTTTGTTCTTGTCTTTCAAATAAAAAAGATTAACATGCCGGTTGGGGATTTCATTGTTAGTTACGTATAGGGGATAAATATCATAAGTGTCGTCATCATCTCTTTTCTTCGGTTCAACGGGGAAATCTTCAAAATCATCTCTGTCCCTAATCGTTTTCATTATCTCGCACGTATAAATATTGACTGATAATCCGGCTCGTTTCTCAAATTTTGATATAATACTCGCTTTTAGTGGGACGGGAAATGGAATATCTTTTAAAGCCTCATCAAATTCATGTTCGTATTGTCTGTAATGGTGAATTCTATGGGGTTGATTCCGCCAATCAACAGGGTGTAGTGCAGAAAGAATTGACCAGAGGAAACATTTTTGATCATCATTTTTAACATTTAAAATTGCTCTCTTTAACACAATTTCTTTCGGTAGAGGGATATAACTTGACCCCCCACGGAACGGGTTATAACGGTTAATATGAAGCTCTAATTCATCGATGCTATATAATGACCAGCCCGAACCGCGGTTTTGAAAATCTTCCATCTCTTTAATAAGTTTTTCTTTAGCGTCATCAAAATACCCCGACACATCTGTACTCGAGAGTATAACTGCGTTTTTAGTTTTAAAATTAAATTCAGCAATCTCTTCTGCTTTCGAATAATCCATATACAACACCATTCTTGTTTTAAGATCCGCCTCATTACGATGCTCATTAATTTTATTAACAACGACATCTTTTAAACTAGCCAAAAACAGTATCGGATCTTTCATATCGTTTTTATTCTTGATAGTGTAGACATTTAAACGTCCATTAAAAGCTGTCCGGGATAATTCGATCTCATGTTCGGGAGGGGGAGAAGAGCCTTTCACAAAATTGACAATACTATTCACAGCTTTATTAAAAACATTAACAATGGATGTATCAAGCCGTGGTCGTTTAGTGGGAGCGGGGCCGACCTCGTCATCATCAACAACACCTCCACGGTTCGAAACTAATTCGGGGTTTTCATGAATTTTTAAATGGTAGCTCATATTACTTTTTCTTATCAGTTTATCACATCGGGGGCATTTAGTTTTATAATCAATACTTGCTTTTTTCTTAATGGGGGATTTTTGGTTTCGAACTGACACTTCGCATCTACTAGTACTAGGTTCCGATATATCTTGAACCAATATTCCGTCCCTACTCCTCTTATTGACGTTAGATTCAAACGACTTTGAAGGTTGATCCAGAACCGCCATTTCTCCACTACTACTACATATTTTCAGATGACGACTGAAGTGTTGACTTTTAATTTTCTTCTTGCATTTATCACACGTCTTAACTGAATAACGTGTGCTAGCATCTTTATTAGGATTCTTCGAGCATATTTTAATATGATGAGACATATTGGACTTAGCGATAGCTTTATCGCAGAATTCGCAGTTAACTCTCAACGATTCCATTTTTATAAAACCTACAATAGAAAATAAAAATTATAATACAAATAAATAATTTAAAAACTCTCAGGAAATTTGAATAATTAAATATTTGGTGTTGTTAAATCCAAAAAGATAAATGAAAACGTATTAAAAAATGTAATGAGCATAGTTTTAAGCATAAAATGTTTAATTGTATTTTTAAAAACATAAATGCTGCAGAATATATTTTCAATCAATAAATAAAAACATAGAATGTAATGTGATTGAAGTGAATTTTCAAACATTTTAATACTTTAATAATTAGCGATGGGGGAGTTTTTAAGTACACAATAGTTTTAATTGTAAATAATTATATTTTTAAACTCACCAATAAAACAGTTGAACAACTCGATCGACGAATAAAGCACTGTGTCACTGAAGACTGACAATACGAATGACTTTGCTCGCGGTCGAGATTGAGTGACTTTGCTCGCGGTCAAAAGATGAGGTCACCTTGTGATAATGATAGATAGCTTCGCGGGTCATCTCGTGATAATGAGAGCGTTCAGCGTTTCTCTTGTTTTATAAACTACACTAACTCACAATATTTTAACTGTTTAAAAAGAACCATATTTATGTTTTAACTATAAACGTGAAATCCTAGTTTGGGATGGAAGTAGTCCCGGAATAAGACGTCCTAGAATAGGATGGAAGGCGTCCTGGAATAGGATAACACAACCGTCCTGGAATAGAATCGAAGGTGTCCTGGAATGGGACGTCCTGAAATGGGATAGAAGTAGTCCTGGAATAAGACATCCTAGAGTGGGATGGAAGGAGTAGATGTGGTTGGATAGGTATAGATCAGCTGACATAGGCAAAATGGTAAAATAGTGTCGTAATTGTGACGTATGGGTGACGTGTTTTTGACGTATTGGTGACGTATTTGATGACGTATGTGTTACGTAGTGATGATGTCACTGAGGCGATGACGTGTAGGTTTAAAGGGTTGGGTTTTGAAGTGACGATGTCGGGGTGGACGTCGCGACGGCGCCGTCGAGAGGCCGGTGGGACGGGGGACGGCCGCGTTGCGGTGCCGGGCGGGATGACCGGGCGGTTACCGTATCGTCGGTGTCAAAACTACCGGTGGGAGAACTTGGACTTAGAAAATAAATTAGGGTTTTACCGAACTGCTGTGAAATGGGTCAAGGCCACTTAGAGGTGTTTTTAAAAAACATTTATTTTTCTAAACTACAATACAGAATTTTAAGTTATAACTAATTAATTTACAAATTTGGAAAACACGACACTCAGCACAGTAAGTTGAAAGTTGGATTATTCTGTTTGGTCTGGTCCGGTATTTTGTGGCTCATCATTAGGCGGGTACACGAGATCCGAAGTCCCGTTGTCGGTGCCTGTTGATTCTTCCGGTGGAACGTTTTCGGTTGTTGACACTTCAACTTCAATCGTAGGTGACGCTGTGGGTTCCGGAGACCATTCGGGGGCGTGTTGAGAACAAGACGACGATGAAGAATCTACCCATCCGCAGAGATTACTGTCGAACTCCACGGTGACCTTCAGTTGTATCGGTGGATGGTCCGCTATTAAGTGTAGAAGTGTCTCATGTAGAATTCCTAGATCGATCTCGTCACTAATGACCAGTTGGAACTGCATGGCGCTTGGCGGTGCGGGGTCTTGGGGATCGCTGATGTCGGCAGGTCCGCTGTCGAGGGAAGAATGGCGTCTGGCGACGTGCACTCCGCGTATTTATGCATGGAGGGGTGTGGGTGGGTGGGTGGGGGGGGGTACGTGTTCTCCAAACACTGTTTCAAGGTCACCGTAGGGGGTTTTTAAAAAAAACTGTGTAATTTAATATCGCTAAAGCAAAATGATACATAAAAAAACTAAACCTATGGAAATAAACATGAGTACGAAATAACTAAACTACAATTATTTATTTACATAAAGAGTAAACATGAGTAAAACTAAGATGAACTATTTACATGGAGAGTGATCTCGGTAGAGTTGTTCGCTGAAGGGCCGTGTGAGACTAAGTAGAATGAACCTGGCTTAATAGCGTCTAAGTCCTCGTTCATAAGCACACTGACAAATCGTTTCGGAAGGTAGACTTGGAACTTTGGTGAATCGCCTTCTTTGTACGGTGAATCGCCAAGAACAGCGAGGACCGCTTCGCCAACTGATGTGTCCATTTTCCTCATCGCGTGAACTGCGTAGTGTTTCTTCTCTTGTAGTTCGCTGCATTTTTTTATAGTTATGAGGTCGGATTTTGAATGTTGGTTGAACTTATCGGCTAGGGATTGCAATTTTTCCATCGATGTCATGGTGAGATGTTAGATGTTTCCCGTGTCGCGATCTGGGTACGAATGATTATACCACAAGTCTTGTTACGTATATATGTGGTATTTCCCCCTCCACTAGTTACTGGACATCAACGCACCGACCTTGTACGCACGAGATAATGCACAATTAGTGTTCTTATGATGAGGATTTTTCACTCCGATGCAAAGACCGCTTAAATGCGTTGCAAAGTCTTTGTCTAGTGTAACATTTGTTACGTTACACTTACAGTATTTTTCGATCCATTTGGTTTTTTCACTTCCGGTAGTGTAAATTTCGTCGTACTGTCGACAGTAGTGACGCATTATATTGTGGAGCTCCTTGTACTGTGTAAAACCTTCATCCCATTCGATGTGGTTGAGATGTGTTGTTATCCAAATGTTGGTTCTTGCACTCTTACTGTTCAAAAGTCTAAAAGGGTAAGGCGGTTTAAATAGAAAATAATTTACAACATTAGTTGATATATCGAAAAATGCAAGCTCTTTAATAACAAACTGGTTCCGATTGTTCCTAAATGCTTGAAATTCTACAGCACATCTTTTGGGAGGTGGTGTAATTTCATCATAAAATGTAACCGTCCTGTCCATTTTTCTGAGCAACTTGATGACACTGACACAAATATGGAAGTGTAATATGTTTTATCCACTGTCTTATTTAAGAGGACCAATCGTTTCTATTTTTACAATGTTTTAATTTACATTCACAGAGCGGCTTAGGAAAACAAGTGGAACAAGGATACGATAAATCTTCATAATGAAACTTGGAACACGTTTCTTCACAGCAAGTCCAAAAATGTGGAGTCTTGTAGATTTTTAGAGTGACAGGCTTTGGTGTTTCAGCTTTAAACGATTCGCAAAGACATCTGCAAAAACCAAAATTCTCACAACGCCTACACGCCATCCCATCTACTTGACATATGGGCCGAGTAAAACATTTACTTTCACAACAGTATCTGATCATACTTTTTTGAGAGTTTTTCTCCATGATCACTGAGTAAAGACTGACAACGTTTTCGACTTGCACCATATTTATTACAGGAAAGAAGAATAATAATTTTCGTGCCTTGTTTATTTTTCAAGGTCATGCAAAAGGCGTTTTAAAAAAGCGGGCATTTCAGTACTTTACCACTTACAAAGTGTTATTTTCATCGGCCTCATTTTTGCTCTCGTCTTCATGATCGTTCGTAGCAGGTTCTTCTTTCTTGTCTTCAGGACCGTTAGTCGTAGAGTCTTCCGGTTTGACGATTTCGCTTTTGAGCTGATTGCGCAAAATTTCTGTGTTTCTATAAAACGACACTTCTTGAGGCAAGCGGTTATATACAGAGCTATCCAACGGCCCGTAGAGCAATGGGACTTTAGGGTTTCTGATCATACAACTATCGAGATAGTCAAAGATAATCGAACTGTATGACGTGAGCTGTTGTAAGTATCTGATTATTACAGGTGTCAGATTGGAGAGGATACAAAATTCCTCATAAGTCAAAAGTATCTTTTTGTTGTGTCTGGACAAGTCCCTGAATCTCACATATTGGGTTCCTCTGAGTCGGATATTGTCGATTTCCAAGTCTGATTCGTCAAACCCCATCGCTGTTTTTCTCCCAGTCAAATTGTTGAAAAGATATGCTTCAATAATGGAGATATATTTGGTAAATCTGTCCCACATTTCAACGGTAAGCACTATAGATGTTTTTCCACTTTGGTTAAGAAGAACCGCGGGTTTAAAATTCAACGATTTAAATACTCCAGCCGTGATAGTCTTATCCATGTTTTCGTTCAACGGGTACATAGCTCGTAGAAATATACCTGTTGTTAACATTAATTTATCTTCATCTTCAAATCTCTTCCTTTTTGTTGGAGGATTATTTTCATTGAACTTTATAAACTCTAGAAGTTCCTCTTTGACTTCTTTTGAAGATCTTGTATCATCGTTTACGTTGAGTTCCTCGGTAGACTTGTTTTCCAAAACTGTCGTTGTAGAATGAGCTCTGGTGTCTGTATTATCAACATTTTCATTCGAACTTGCGTCTGCTACAATTTTTCTAGGATCACGACTCATCGGATTTCCATTTGATGTTGTGGCCGGCTCCAAGGTTTTGTCGGTTAAGATTTCCTTTGCACTATCTAACGATGTATTATCCATTGTTTTAGATACGATGTTACCACTCTGCTGACAGAAGATAAACTAATGTACCGACGATTGACTTCGCTTTTATGAGCTCGGTGTTGATGGTGGGGGGGGGGAAATAGTGAAATCTATAACATTCTCCTTACAACTCCTGTCAAGGGGGTATACGTTATGATTGTATCATGAAGTATCAAGCAATATGCGGTTGTCTGTTCAGGAATGTTTTCCTCCAACTCAAATTCTATCCGAATATCAACTGTAGACGTTTTAACAGATTCGTTTTGTTTTGAACAGTCTATTACTACAATAGGTGCAATGTCCTTAAACATTTTGGGGTTCAGAAGAGGCGAATTCGTTCTTCCATAATATGACGATTGGAATCTGGCGTACATATCATACAAAATTCCAAATCTATCCTTTGAAAACATAACATTCAAGTTGTCGTAAGGAAAGAATTGTGAATTTAGGAACAACTTGACGTTTGTTAGTTTACAATGGTCAAAACTACCTGCGTTAGCTGTGATATTCGACTTTTTGTTGGTCTGTAACGCAAAGATCACATATCTAGGTTTTTCTAATTGGCTTGATGTCTTTACAGCCCAGGTCTGACGCTGTGTTGTCGGTAGTATTGGCCATTCATGCATTTCCCAGTTTCTAAACGGGACAACTATATCTCTGTCAGAATTGAGCATCTGCAATAGTCCTACTCTCCGTTCGTCAGCCAATCGTACATGCGGCACTCTCCAAACAACTTTATCTAGAGTTAGCTTCCAATCAAGTGTTGTTGCTGACGTTCCAGAGTCAGCTACTATCACATCCGTATCGCAGGATGATCGCAATAGAACCAATTCTTGCTTAACATTAATTATTATCCTTTTGTAGTCCTCAGCAAATCCTAATAAAAGTTTTAAAGGAACGCAAAAATCGAAATAACCATTTGTATTTGGTGTGAATTTCGTTTCACTTGGCAATACCCATCCACTTGTTATCAAAGAGTTTGATTCAATTGGTGACAGTGAAACCAATCCTTTTATTGTACTGCTAACTCCAACTTTCTTTGTGGAGTCAACAACGATCCCTGATAATTCGTATCGAATTTCTTCAAATAAAAAAGACATGGGATTGTTAGTGAAAGGCACTTTTGATCCAGCGACCCCATTTGTCGTTGTTACTCTTCCTTCAATATAAATATAGCTTTCGCAAGGCAATGTATAAGCATCTTGATGTTGTATTGGAATTCGTATCTCATCATTGTTTCCCAATTTCGATGAAGCGTAAGGGTTGTGTGTGTGATACTCCTTCTCCCATAACGTTTCGTCGAAAACTGGACCATTTTTTATGTCCAGTATGTCCATATTTGTTAACTGTAAATCCGAGTCTCTCCAAAAATTGCACGTTCTCTCTACTTAGTCCCTCCTCGTTCCGAGTGGTACTGACCTTCTCTGTAGTTTCTTTGGTATTATATACGAAATTAAGACCCATCGTTACCTATCAACACTTGCCTAATATGTAGGCGTATAGTTATTACTTCTCCTCTAAAATCTACTTCGTCTCCGTCTTGATCTCGTACGTCCAGCACGATGTCCGATATGTGACTGGTGTTTAATGGGAGATAAATTAGGTTATGTGGTTTTTCAACTATCTTAAATCCTGGCGGTACAGTTGGGTAAAACGAATGTAATATATGCTGATTTGACCCATCCTTATAAGCACCTTGAACTATGTTGCAGGTAATATTGATTACGTTAACTTTAACAATATTTACAGTTTTTGGACTTGTGTGATAAACGTTTGGTTCAAGTATTGATGAAAAGGGCGGAAATCCTAACAAGGAACCGATCGAAGCCGGTTGAGTAAAGTCGATGAAATATTTGCACTTAATTTCACTTCTTAAGTTGTTGTTATTAGCTCGCAGTTCAATAACATCATTTCCCAGACGGTTCTGGAATTCTTTGTTAATATCTGTAATTTCATATGAACCGGTTGTAATCTCAACAACCTCAGTCTCTCCATACGATTCTTGACTATTTTTATTACGAATGTAGTGAAGCTTATTGTTAACTCCTTCTATTATGTTTGGAATTGAATTATATGTAGAAAAATCCAACAGTGCAACTTCCCACTGTCTGTTAGGTGTCAGTTGCAATGGTGGGAAAAGGGTGCTCCGTAAAGTTGACGAACAACCATTAATGGTTACTGTACAAGACGCCATCATGAAGTTGACTAACGCTAGTAGCTAGAAACTCCAAACATAAATGTCCACAAACCGACGAGTCTCTACTTTGCTTTTGATCATAGTTGTAAAAGATTTTAGATCCTTCACCGAAATATTGCTTTAGCTCTATTGGAGGGGGAAGATTTCCAAAACTGTCAAAATAATAAACAGAATCCATGATTTTTTTTGTAACAGACCCAATGTGTACCAACACCGTTGGCATCATCAAGATTTACAATTGCAGTTTCGTTTTTCCAAATATTCTTTGGCAAGTCATTGCGCATAAACACCCCCCTAAAAAATGGAATTTTTAGGCAAAATGCGTATCTTTCCAAATCCGTGTTGCTCAATGCTTTATTTGGTACTATTAACTTATGTTTCTCACTCAGTATACACGGTAAGGTTTTAAATACAAGCCTCTTCCGTTTACCTTTTTTTTAGAGCATTTACAGGATCTTTTTCTCTTTCGCTTGCCATGGGAATTAGTATTTCTAGCTCTCTTGCCTCCTCCAGAAACTTTTCTTTTGCGTACATTTCGTTTTCTCCTTCTCGATCCACCTCCCACTGCAGTCTTTGCTTTCATGGCTGCTGTTACCGCTAGAGCGGCTGCTCGTTCACCAAGACTAGCGTCACTAGACTTAACTCTTTGCCAAGCTCTCTCGGCCAAAGCCCTGTCAGCAATCGCTCTTCTTTCGGTATCGGTGTAATTTGAATATGCTATATCGTGTTCCTTGCAGGCCTCGTCCAATTTATTAATACCAGGGTCCCCACGAGCCAAACGCTGACGTAATTTGGTCCCTGGTCCACAATACTGATATCCACCCGGGATATGAAGTTCTATTGGCAAGGCGTCGATAGCTGTGTTCACAAGATTTCCTGTTGGTAAAGTGTCAATGGCTTTTTTGAAAATAGAAACTGCAGAACTAGTGAGTCCTCCTCCTCTTCTCATGGGAGTTGAACAACAAATGAATCCATTGTCGTTCCTCATTGTATTTTATACAATGAGATTAACGTGAGGCTTTTCATGTGAATGCGGAAGAGGTAATGCGTCATTTTTCTCATTTGTAACATTATATGCATAGTATATATTGTTCGAGTTTTCTTTGTCACTTTTAGCAACGGAACTAATGGTAAGTGGAACTGTAGATGACAATTTTTCAAGTTTATCGTATAGGTCTTGTTTTAGTTTGTTTATTTCTCGAGAAAGAAGTGCAAAATTTACAGCGTCCGTGTCATTTACAGCAGTAGCTACGTTTTTTATTAATTTGTTTTTAGCATCAAACATGCCATCGTCACTGTCACAATGTAAGGAAATTGTACGGATAGTTTTCAGGTTTACGGCTTCTTCACTATCAATAGCATCTGCTAAATTACAAATACGTTTCCTTTTCAGGTCATAATGACCGTCCTGCGTTAAATAGAATCCTTCACCAGGAGGACCTCTTAAAACTTCACGAGCAACAGACGACTCGTGGCGACCGAACTTATCCACACTCATTTTAAGACTGAGTGTTTACACTATAAACCCCCTACTTTTCAACTCCTCTGTTAATGCTACCATTTCACTATCTAATCCATTGTGTCCAGCCTGAATTGATTCATACAACAACCGCATTCTATCAACCAGTTTGTTCACATCGTTATAATAAATTATATTAGTCTCGTACATTGATTTCATCGTCATCCCCTTACCTTTAACGGAACGACTTTTACCTCTATATTTAGAAAACAGCTTTGCGATTATGTTTCTGTACTTTTCAGATCTGTTCCTGTGTATAGGGGTGGAAGGAGAGTACGCCTTCCTATGAGAATTCGTTAGTATACAAATTTTTTTGAAGTTATTTAAATCATTTCTCGAGTACTTTGTAGGAGTAGGTTTGAATATCAACTCGAACAATCCAGCCGTACCTTTAAATGTTTGGCCTTTTATAATTATATTATCTTTATCATCGACAGATAAGTTACTATCACCTATCCTGAGCCCATCGTTTTCTAGACGTGCACCGTACACGTGATATTTTGCACTTTTACGACCACTGTGTAACATTTTTAATATATATTTTCTTGACAATGGTCCTTTATTCCCGATTTCCTGACTCAAAATACTGATGTTTGTTGGTGATTCAGTTTGATCTTCAGAATGCTCATGATGTCCCTCTTCTGTTAAGTTCCCTTCTTTTTCCTCTTCCTCTTCCTCTTCCTCCTCCTCCCCCTCCTCCTCCTCCTCCTCCTCCTCTATAATGTCACTTGATTTACTATACGATTCTGTATCATTAGCAGAACTTTCCGTTTCGGTTGTCTTAAGTTCTTTTTTAGGTGATATTTCATCTGTCAATAGAGATGGTTTTTTTTAACGTATCATTTAATTTGTTAAGAGGGTCGACAATCGGTTTAAATGTTTCTTCTAAAAACCGGTTTCTTTCCTTAAGCCCTACTTTTAATGCTTGATGTTTCTTTCGTATTGAGTCACTTAGCGCTTTTATTTCACTTAGCAACTCCTTTCGACCCGTCATGATTGTTGTCCTCTTTACTCCACGACTTCGAAAGACATACTAAAGATTAAAATATACTTGTATACTTTTAATGTACAATTACAAAGTGATCGAATCCAATCCTGTAGCGACCTTTATCCATTGGTCTTTCTTTGTCGATAACAATAAACCCATATTTTTCTTTCCAAGCTTTTCCACAAATTTCACGAAATTTCTCAAAACTCATGTCAGCTCCAACGTGATCATTGTACACATGTTTAAGATTTTTCTCATCCTGCTTGAAAGCAATTAAAAAGTTTACATTGTCTCTGATTAACTGTTTTGGTATCTTGCTGTACGTTTGTCCAATGTAAATGGAATCGATTTGATTATGCCTACCCATTGAAAAATACGATCTTATTTTTTCGTGGTTCTCACTTGATACATCGTCGAAAATAAAAATTGAGTGCGGCTTAGCTTCATTTGGTTCCATAATCTCACTGCTAGCATCAAACTTGTAAAATGAAACGTCTGGCACATCATCTAAAATCCTTTGTAATAATAGGTATTTTGGTTGATTTAAAGACTTCGAAAATATATATATATTATCGAAGCTTAGTCCGTTTTGTTTGGTTATCAAATTAAAAACTACATTAGTCTTTCCACAGTTTGATGGTCCGCTGATAATACACCTAACCGAGTCTGGAAACAAAGTTCCGTGCTTACTTACAGTGTTATAAAAGCTATCTGGAGTCAAATGATCTATGTTGTTAATATCAAGTTTTTCATTTTGCTTTATAACCTCCATTTCACAATGAAACTTGTAATTGCTCGATCTAGTGTTACTTTCCTACTGACTACATAATATTAAAGCAAGTCCTTTTTGTTTATCCACGAATCCTCCGATTTATTAAATCCTAACCAACGGACCAAAATTCGATCTCCTTTCCTTTTTAAGATCTTTTCCACTAAATAAACATTTCCTGATCTTGATTTCAACATTTCATGACCGTAAATTCCTCCCTGCAAAATTTCACCTTTACTATCTTTAAGTATATACGTTTCAGGGATAGTAGGTTGCACTCTGTAAACGGTAAATACTTCGTTTGTCCAATTCGGAAGATATCCTTTAGCGAACACGTGTTTATATTTGCTCAATCTTACTTTATCCCCTATAGCAAATTTGGGAGGTTTTCTTTTGTCAACGGCTGGTTTGGTTTTATTTTTAATGCGCTTTATCAAGTCAGACTCGTGTTTTTTCTTTACTTCAATAGGTTTCATCCCGATTGTACGGTGTTTTCTTTCATTGTAGTCATTTATCAGCATGGGGAGGATATCATACCATACGTACGATCCTCGTTCTGAAAACTTCTTGTACATTGCAGTTTTTAAAGTGTGATTGAAGCGTTCTACAATAGCAGCCTTTTTTTCACTAAAGGTCGAGTAATGGTTTATTTTATATTTTTTCATTAACCGTGAAAAGTCTTTATTGAAAAACTCCTTCCCATCATCTGTTTGAAGATTCAAAATACGTCCCTTAATTTTTTTCAATACCTCCTCCATTGCATTGGTAATTGTTTGTCCTTTTTTATCTTTCAGAGGAACAGCATAAGCTACCTTCGTAAAACAATTAAGAACGGTTAAGATATATTTGAATCCTTTATTTTCTCTGCTGTGAGGTATTAATTCCACGAGATCTCCTTGGTATAGGTCGTTTATGCCTTTCAAGACTGTCTGTCGTCTAGTATAACGATGTGAACAAACTGGTTGATAGAATGCGGTTGTTGTATGAATCAATTCAGGCTGGACACAATGGATTAGATAGTGAAATGGTAGCATTAACAGAGGAGTTGAAAAGTAGGGGGTTTATAGTGTAAACACTCAGTCTTAAAATGAGTGTGGATAAGTTCGGTCGCCACGAGTCGTCTGTTGCTCGTGAAGTTTTAAGAGGTCCTCCTGGTGAAGGATTCTATTTAACGCAGGACGGTCATTATGACCTGAAAAGGAAACGTATTTGTAATTTAGCAGATGCTATTGATAGTGAAGAAGCCGTAAACCTGAAAACTATCCGTACAATTTCCTTACATTGTGACAGTGACGATGGCATGTTTGATGCTAAAAACAAATTAATAAAAAACGTAGCTACTGCTGTAAATGACACGGACGCTGTAAATTTTGCACTTCTTTCTCGAGAAATAAACAAACTAAAACAAGACCTATACGATAAACTTGAAAAATTGTCATCTACAGTTCCACTTACCATTAGTTCCGTTGCTAAAAGTGACAAAGAAAACTCGAACAATATATACTATGCATATAATGTTACAAATGAGAAAAATGACGCATTACCTCTTCCGCATTCACATGAAAAGCCTCACGTTAATCTCATTGTATAAAATACAATGAGGAACGACAATGGATTCATTTGTTGTTCAACTCCCATGAGAAGAGGAGGAGGACTCACTAGTTCTGCAGTTTCTATTTTCAAAAAAGCCATTGACACTTTACCAACAGGAAATCTTGTGAACACAGCTATCGACGCCTTGCCAATAGAACTTCATATCCCGGGTGGATATCAGTATTGTGGACCAGGGACCAAATTACGTCAGCGTTTGGCTCGTGGGGACCCTGGTATTAATAAATTGGACGAGGCCTGCAAGGAACACGATATAGCATATTCAAATTACACCGATACCGAAAGAAGAGCGATTGCTGACAGGGCTTTGGCCGAGAGAGCTTGGCAAAGAGTTAAGTCTAGTGACGCTAGTCTTGGTGAACGAGCAGCCGCTCTAGCGGTAACAGCAGCCATGAAAGCAAAGACTGCAGTGGGAGGTGGATCGAGAAGGAGAAAACGAAATGTACGCAAAAGAAAAGTTTCTGGAGGAGGCAAGAGAGCTAGAAATACTAATTCCCATGGCAAGCGAAAGAGAAAAAGATCCTGTAAATGCTCTAAAAAAAAGGTAAACGGAAGAGGCTTGTATTTAAAACCTTACCGTGTATACTGAGTGAGAAACATAAGTTAATAGTACCAAATAAAGCATTGAGCAACACGGATTTGGAAAGATACGCATTTTGCCTAAAAATTCCATTTTTTAGGGGGGTGTTTATGCGCAATGACTTGCCAAAGAATATTTGGAAAAACGAAACTGCAATTGTAAATCTTGATGATGCCAACGGTGTTGGTACACATTGGGTCTGTTACAAAAAAATCATGGATTCTGTTTATTATTTTGACAGTTTTGGAAATCTTCCCCCTCCAATAGAGCTAAAGCAATATTTCGGTGAAGGATCTAAAATCTTTTACAACTATGATCAAAAGCAAAGTAGAGACTCGTCGGTTTGTGGACATTTATGTTTGGAGTTTCTAGCTACTAGCGTTAGTCAACTTCATGATGGCGTCTTGTACAGTAACCATTAATGGTTGTTCGTCAACTTTACGGAGCACCCTTTTCCCACCATTGCAACTGACACCTAACAGACAGTGGGAAGTTGCACTGTTGGATTTTTCTACATATAATTCAATTCCAAACATAATAGAAGGAGTTAACAATAAGCTTCACTACATTCGTAATAAAAATAGTCAAGAATCGTATGGAGAGACTGAGGTTGTTGAGATTACAACCGGTTCATATGAAATTACAGATATTAACAAAGAATTCCAGAACCGTCTGGGAAATGATGTTATTGAACTGCGAGCTAATAACAACAACTTAAGAAGTGAAATTAAGTGCAAATATTTCATCGACTTTACTCAACCGGCTTCGATCGGTTCCTTGTTAGGATTTCCGCCCTTTTCATCAATACTTGAACCAAACGTTTATCACACAAGTCCAAAAACTGTAAATATTGTTAAAGTTAACGTAATCAATATTACCTGCAACATAGTTCAAGGTGCTTATAAGGATGGGTCAAATCAGCATATATTACATTCGTTTTACCCAACTGTACCGCCAGGATTTAAGATAGTTGAAAAACCACATAACCTAATTTATCTCCCATTAAACACCAGTCACATATCGGACATCGTGCTGGACGTACGAGATCAAGACGGAGACGAAGTAGATTTTAGAGGAGAAGTAATAACTATACGCCTACATATTAGGCAAGTGTTGATAGGTAACGATGGGTCTTAATTTCGTATATAATACCAAAGAAACTACAGAGAAGGTCAGTACCACTCGGAACGAGGAGGGACTAAGTAGAGAGAACGTGCAATTTTTGGAGAGACTCGGATTTACAGTTAACAAATATGGACATACTGGACATAAAAAATGGTCCAGTTTTCGACGAAACGTTATGGGAGAAGGAGTATCACACACACAACCCTTACGCTTCATCGAAATTGGGAAACAATGATGAGATACGAATTCCAATACAACATCAAGATGCTTATACATTGCCTTGCGAAAGCTATATTTATATTGAAGGAAGAGTAACAACGACAAATGGGGTCGCTGGATCAAAAGTGCCTTTCACTAACAATCCCATGTCTTTTTTATTTGAAGAAATTCGATACGAATTATCAGGGATCGTTGTTGACTCCACAAAGAAAGTTGGAGTTAGCAGTACAATAAAAGGATTGGTTTCACTGTCACCAATTGAATCAAACTCTTTGATAACAAGTGGATGGGTATTGCCAAGTGAAACGAAATTCACACCAAATACAAATGGTTATTTCGATTTTTGCGTTCCTTTAAAACTTTTATTAGGATTTGCTGAGGACTACAAAAGGATAATAATTAATGTTAAGCAAGAATTGGTTCTATTGCGATCATCCTGCGATACGGATGTGATAGTAGCTGACTCTGGAACGTCAGCAACAACACTTGATTGGAAGCTAACTCTAGATAAAGTTGTTTGGAGAGTGCCGCATGTACGATTGGCTGACGAACGGAGAGTAGGACTATTGCAGATGCTCAATTCTGACAGAGATATAGTTGTCCCGTTTAGAAACTGGGAAATGCATGAATGGCCAATACTACCGACAACACAGCGTCAGACCTGGGCTGTAAAGACATCAAGCCAATTAGAAAAACCTAGATATGTGATCTTTGCGTTACAGACCAACAAAAAGTCGAATATCACAGCTAACGCAGGTAGTTTTGACCATTGTAAACTAACAAACGTCAAGTTGTTCCTAAATTCACAATTCTTTCCTTACGACAACTTGAATGTTATGTTTTCAAAGGATAGATTTGGAATTTTGTATGATATGTACGCCAGATTCCAATCGTCATATTATGGAAGAACGAATTCGCCTCTTCTGAACCCCAAAATGTTTAAGGACATTGCACCTATTGTAGTAATAGACTGTTCAAAACAAAACGAATCTGTTAAAACGTCTACAGTTGATATTCGGATAGAATTTGAGTTGGAGGAAAACATTCCTGAACAGACAACCGCATATTGCTTGATACTTCATGATACAATCATAACGTATACCCCCTTGACAGGAGTTGTAAGGAGAATGTTATAGATTTCACTATTTCCCCCCCCCCACCATCAACACCGAGCTCATAAAAGCGAAGTCAATCGTCGGTACATTAGTTTATCTTCTGTCAGCAGAGTGGTAACATCGTATCTAAAACAATGGATAATACATCGTTAGATAGTGCAAAGGAAATCTTAACCGACAAAACCTTGGAGCCGGCCACAACATCAAATGGTAATCCGATGAGTCGTGATCCTAGAAAAATTGTAGCAGACGCAAGTTCGAATGAAAATGTTGATAATACAGACACCAGAGCTCATTCTACAACGACAGTTTTGGAAAACAAGTCTACCGAGGAACTCAACGTAAACGATGATACAAGATCTTCAAAAGAAGTCAAAGAGGAACTTCTAGAGTTTATAAAGTTCAATGAAAATAATCCTCCAACAAAAAGGAAGAGATTTGAAGATGAAGATAAATTAATGTTAACAACAGGTATATTTCTACGAGCTATGTACCCGTTGAACGAAAACATGGATAAGACTATCACGGCTGGAGTATTTAAATCGTTGAATTTTAAACCCGCGGTTCTTCTTAACCAAAGTGGAAAAACATCTATAGTGCTTACCGTTGAAATGTGGGACAGATTTACCAAATATATCTCCATTATTGAAGCATATCTTTTCAACAATTTGACTGGGAGAAAAACAGCGATGGGGTTTGACGAATCAGACTTGGAAATCGACAATATCCGACTCAGAGGAACCCAATATGTGAGATTCAGGGACTTGTCCAGACACAACAAAAAGATACTTTTGACTTATGAGGAATTTTGTATCCTCTCCAATCTGACACCTGTAATAATCAGATACTTACAACAGCTCACGTCATACAGTTCGATTATCTTTGACTATCTCGATAGTTGTATGATCAGAAACCCTAAAGTCCCATTGCTCTACGGGCCGTTGGATAGCTCTGTATATAACCGCTTGCCTCAAGAAGTGTCGTTTTATAGAAACACAGAAATTTTGCGCAATCAGCTCAAAAGCGAAATCGTCAAACCGGAAGACTCTACGACTAACGGTCCTGAAGACAAGAAAGAAGAACCTGCTACGAACGATCATGAAGACGAGAGCAAAAATGAGGCCGATGAAAATAACACTTTGTAAGTGGTAAAGTACTGAAATGCCCGCTTTTTTAAAACGCCTTTTGCATGACCTTGAAAAATAAACAAGGCACGAAAATTATTATTCTTCTCTCCTGTAATAAATATGGTGCAAGTCGAAAACGTTGTCAGTCTTTACTCAGTGATCATGGAGAAAAACTCTCAAAAAAGTATGATCAGATACTGTTGTGAAAGTAAATGTTTTACTCGGCCCATATGTCAAGTAGATGGGATGGCGTGTAGGCGTTGTGAGAATTTTGGTTTTTGCAGATGTCTTTGCGAATCGTTTAAAGCTGAAACACCAAAGCCTGTCACTCTAAAAATCTACAAGACTCCACATTTTTGGACTTGCTGTGAAGAAACGTGTTCCAAGTTTCATTATGAAGATTTATCGTATCCTTGTTCCACTTGTTTTCCTAAGCCGCTCTGTGAATGTAAATTAAAACATTGTAAAAATAGAAACGATTGGTCCTCTTAAATAAGACAGTGGATAAAACATATTACACTTCCATATTTGTGTCAGTGTCATCAAGTTGCTCAGAAAAATGGACAGGACGGTTACATTTTATGATGAAATTACACCACCTCCCAAAAGATGTGCTGTAGAATTTCAAGCATTTAGGAACAATCGGAACCAGTTTGTTATTAAAGAGCTTGCATTTTTCGATATATCAACTAATGTTGTAAATTATTTTCTATTTAAACCGCCTTACCCTTTTAGACTTTTGAACAGTAAGAGTGCAAGAACCAACATTTGGATAACAACACATCTCAACCACATCGAATGGGATGAAGGTTTTACACAGTACAAGGAGCTCCACAATATAATGCGTCACTACTGTCGACAGTACGACGAAATTTACACTACCGGAAGTGAAAAAACCAAATGGATCGAAAAATACTGTAAGTGTAACGTAACAAATGTTACACTAGACAAAGACTTTGCAACGCATTTAAGCGGTCTTTGCATCGGAGTGAAAAATCCTCATCATAAGAACACTAATTGTGCATTATCTCGTGCGTACAAGGTCGGTGCGTTGATGTCCAGTAACTAGTGGAGGGGGAAATACCACATATATACGTAACAAGACTTGTGGTATAATCATTCGTACCCAGATCGCGACACGGGAAACATCTAACATCTCACCATGACATCGATGGAAAAATTGCAATCCCTAGCCGATAAGTTCAACCAACATTCAAAATCCGACCTCATAACTATAAAAAAATGCAGCGAACTACAAGAGAAGAAACACTACGCAGTTCACGCGATGAGGAAAATGGACACATCAGTTGGCGAAGCGGTCCTCGCTGTTCTTGGCGATTCACCGTACAAAGAAGGCGATTCACCAAAGTTCCAAGTCTACCTTCCGAAACGATTTGTCAGTGTGCTTATGAACGAGGACTTAGACGCTATTAAGCCAGGTTCATTCTACTTAGTCTCACACGGCCCTTCAGCGAACAACTCTACCGAGATCACTCTCCATGTAAATAGTTCATCTTAGTTTTACTCATGTTTACTCTTTATGTAAATAAATAATTGTAGTTTAGTTATTTCGTACTCATGTTTATTTCCATAGGTTTAGTTTTTTTATGTATCATTTTGCTTTAGCGATATTAAATTACACAGTTTTTTTTAAAAACCCCCTACGGTGACCTTGAAACAGTGTTTGGAGAACACGTACCCCCCCCCACCCACCCACCCACACCCCTCCATGCATAAATACGCGGAGTGCACGTCGCCAGACGCCATTCTTCCCTCGACAGCGGACCTGCCGACATCAGCGATCCCCAAGACCCCGCACCGCCAAGCGCCATGCAGTTCCAACTGGTCATTAGTGACGAGATCGATCTAGGAATTCTACATGAGACACTTCTACACTTAATAGCGGACCATCCACCGATACAACTGAAGGTCACCGTGGAGTTCGACAGCAATCTCTGCGGATGGGTAGATTCTTCATCGTCGTCTTGTTCTCAACACGCCCCCGAATGGTCTCCGGAACCCACAGCGTCACCTACGATTGAAGTTGAAGTGTCAACAACCGAAAACGTTCCACCGGAAGAATCAACAGGCACCGACAACGGGACTTCGGATCTCGTGTACCCGCCTAATGATGAGCCACAAAATACCGGACCAGACCAAACAGAATAATCCAACTTTCAACTTACTGTGCTGAGTGTCGTGTTTTCCAAATTTGTAAATTAATTAGTTATAACTTAAAATTCTGTATTGTAGTTTAGAAAAATAAATGTTTTTTAAAAACACCTCTAAGTGGCCTTGACCCACATTTCACAGCAGTTCGGTAAAACCCTAATTTATTTTCTAAGTCCAAGTTCTCCCACCGGTAGTTTTGACACCGACGATACGGTAACCGCCCGGTCATCCCGCCCGGCACCGCAACGCGGCCGTCCCCCGTCCCACCGGCCTCTCGACGGCGCCGTCGCGACGTCCACCCCGACATCGTCACTTCAAAACCCAACCCTTTAAACCTACACGTCATCGCCTCAGTGACATCATCACTACGTAACACATACGTCATCAAATACGTCACCAATACGTCAAAAACACGTCACCCATACGTCACAATTACGACACTATTTTACCATTTTGCCTATGTCAGCTGATCTATACCTATCCAACCACATCTACTGGAAGGCGTCCTGGAATAGGATAACACAACCATCCTGGAATAGGATCGAAGGTGTCCTGGAATGGGACGTCCTGAAATGGGATCGAAGATGTCCTGGAATAGGATCGTACCCCTCGTACCCCTCATGTTGGTCAATTCCTGTATTTATACTACTGTGCTAACAGACACTTAAAAAATGAAAATTCTATTCCCCTTATAAGCCCATGTTAAACTTTGAAACAAATCGTGATTTTTGCAGGTAAAAATGCATTTCCGCGATAAACTCACTCGATATCCCGAAAATAGACATAAAAAGCATTTGATTGGTGAGGTTACCCTGATCGGATATTTTTTGTCCATTTTGTTAAAACGACGGTAATGGCTTATTCCAGAGGAAATTTGCTAAAAATTAGCTCACCTGGCCGATTATTGAATCGGGTCTTAAATTAACCGAATTAAAAAATCGATTTCTAGCTCGATTGCCGCATCGCTGGACCGATGGGCAGCGAGAACTGGAACTGGTCGCCGCGGAACCCAACGCGGGGTCGCCGACCCCTGTCCGCGGGTAAACAGAATCTGACGGCCGCCGGGCAACTGGTTCTGCATGGCGCTAATTGGTCGTGACGGGCAGTTCGATTCTTCTCAGTGAATCCATTCATTTGAATCACTCAACTTTGAATCGATTCTTTGATTCATCTAATACTCTTTGCGGGTAAACGTAAAATTAATACATTCGGTTGTTCTTAAATAAAAAAGTGTTTTTTGTAATTGGACCTGAGATTATTATGTTTAATTATGAGTTCAATTTTGAATGCTACTTCCTAACCCAAAGTGTTAGATTTAAATTTGATCCCAGAAATAAAATCGACTTGCTTGTAAGTAAGCTAGAAGACTTAAACCTCCGAATTACAAACAGATGAACCAATAATTTAAAAGACTCTAGTTGTTTGAATTGTTTCCTGGTTATCAAGCTACTCTTTTTATTCAATATGTCATTAGCTTTGATGAAACAAAATAACCCGACAAAACATAAACACAACTCAGAAGCCTCAAGGTCAATAACATAACAAATTGTTTTACTCTTTTTTTTAGCGAATTTCCCCTATAGGGAAGAAGCTATTACCGTAGGTCTCATGGTAAGACCTAAGCTCGGGACCACTATAACTTTTCGTTTTGGGGCCCCCAGAAGCAAAAAACACTATTCGTTCGAATATATATATATATATATATATATATATATATGTCTGTTAGCACGATAGCGGCCGCAAAAATGGTCCAATCTTAATAAAATTTGGTACAGACATGTAAAGTGGTAATCCCTCGGACGAGTTCGTGAACCAGCCCGATCGGACCATCGGAAGGGTGGGTAAAGGGGGATAAACCCCCCAAAAATGGTTTTTTTTGAGTTTTTCATATAGAAAAATCAAATTTATCGCATTTTTGATGGCACCATTGAATTCAGCTAAAAAAACTAACAATTTAGTATTTTGAATCACTGCTCTATGTCCATTGGTTACCGAGATATTGAAAGTGGTAAACACAGTACGTTGTCCCAATGTTAACCTTATGGGAAATAAATAAAATTCTATATCTCGGTTATTTCTCAACATATCTTGATAAAACTTGGTAAATAGGTTCTTCTAGTTCAGATCTACTAAATATTGAATTAAAACCACCCAGTTTTAACATACCTGTAGCAGCAAACCTGCATACTCTTTACCCATGTTATTCTTATGGAGCTTACCAAAACATGTCAAATCTCGCTATGTTGGATTGAAATTTGTTGATTTGCATTTGAAATTCGCTGAGTATTCAGGCATGCTGCAACGGGGGTATTTTGTATTTGGACCTGAGAGTATTATTTTTAATTCTGAGTCTAATTTTGTATGCTATTTCCTAACCCAAAGTGTTAGATTTAAATTTGATCCCAGAAATAAAATCGACTTGCGTGTAAGTAAGCTAGAAGACTTAAACCTCCGAATTACAAACAGATGAACCAATAATTTAAAAGACTCGAGTTGTTTGAATTGTTTCCTGGTTATCAAGCTACTCTTTTTATTCAATATGTCATTGGCTTTAATGAAACAAAAAACCCCGACTAAACATAGACACAACCCAGAAGCCTCAAGGTCAAAAACATAACAAATTGTTTTATTTTTTTTACTAATAGCTAATATGAAACAAAACTGGCGTTTGCACCTAGTTATGTTTAGAAAATTAAAGGAATAAAATTCCAAGTTGTATGCGTTTGATCTGCGCAAAGAATCGATTCTTTTGCAAAAAGAATCATGATTCATTTGATTCATTCGATGAGTCGTTCAAATTGAACTGTTCGTTCGCGAATTGCCCTTCACTAATTGGTCGTGCGAGTGATCGACGGGGGCCTCTGAATGGGCAATCGTGATCTATTACACATTGGGATGTTCTGAAGTAGGGATGTGCTATATTAGTTATTTTGTGATATTAGTTACTTCCGTATTAGTTACAAAGAAATATTAATTGAAAAACCTAATATCTGTATTAGGTTTTCAGTTTAATTTTTCAGAAACTGAAAATTGATCCTCAAACTGATAAAAACGTGTTAAAAATAGATTTATGTCGATTGAAAAAATATTAAAATTAAAAATCACCGAGATTTAATAAATTTTATGAAACTATTTGTTCATTTATTGCCGTTACAGTTATTATATTACAAAAATAAATTTTATGCAAAAGTATATTAGCCTACAATAAACCTGTTTTAAAATTACTTATAACAATAATTTTTATTTTGTAATATATAATAACATTTGTATAATATTAAATATTCGTAGTACATAATATGCAGAATGTGTTATCTCCTGCCCAGCGACAGCCCTTAATTAACTAGAAATTGTATTACATGAGATAACTGGAACAAAAAAGAAAAAAGAAAAAAGAAAGTAAGAAAGAAAGAGAAAGAAAGAGAAAAAAGAAAAACATACATGAAATTGTATGTTTTTCTCTGGAAAATAAATTTTAAAAACTCTCAAATTAGTTTTAAACCATATTAGGAAAATTTACCTCACTTATTTTGTTAACGCGAGCGATGAAAGAAACAGAAAGTCGAATTAATTACATCGGTGTACAGTGTAGAATGGGTAAGGCAAATATGTATTAGTATTAGCCAGCATCTCATATTAGTTACTTTGGAAATCAGTTGCATATCTAATACGTAAAACCTAATACAAATATATTCGGCCATCCCTATCTGAAAGGAACTGAGGAGGCTAGAGGGGTAAAGGTGCTGCTGATTCGCGGCTGCATTTGATTGAAGACGTTAGTTTTGATTGATTACCGGATCGATTGAGTAATCCGTGAATGGGTCTTGATCATGTCTTAGGCTATCTTGTATTCTAACAGCGGCTAGGAAGCTATTAGAGGCATCTTTGTTATACCTACATTGATTGCCAAACAGTTTTCAGCAATTGATTAGATACGTGAATAGATCTCAAACTTATGTCCTAGGTACCGGAGGTTCTCATAGGTTTTAAAAGGTTCCAAGAGGTCGTTGAATTTTCGTTCCTGTCCGCCACACGTAACTTATTCTTCTTTTCACAGTTACTCGTGGATGATAGTTTTAATTGACGTCCTGCACATATACTATGATTTTGAATAGTATGTATTTAAATGTCCGAAAATGTACTAAAAGGATCTATACCAAGCACACTAAGTGGTGTTCGGTTTTTTATTGTCACGTGCGATGATCATAAAACGTGAGCATCATTAGCTTGTGAATTGAACTTTGCATGAATACCCCAAAACCCCAAATAAACAATGATAATCAGAATGAACTGTGATCGTGAGTTTGCTCTAAAAGGATGCGTGTTTTAAGATAGCCCATAGTGTTGGCAATCGCAAAATGTTCTTGGCTTTTGAATCACTGATAAACTTATGTTGGCTAGTTGTTCACACCATTCAGCCTTGCCGAGTCGTAGTTCAGGACAGGTACTGGTCCCAACTATGTGCAGCCGGTTATTTGAGACCAGTCATCAGAACTAATTGATTCTAATTGAGTAGAATTGCTCATGTATTTACTTGTTTATGAAGTGGTCAATCAGGTTAAAGGGTTTTAAAGAGGCGTTGTAAACAATTTTTAAGGAAGAAGTCTATAGAATATAAGATCATAAATAAGATGATTTTTTGTCAAAAAACAATACAAAGTAGCATAACACGTCGACGAATGTAAATGTTAGCTCCAAATTCCAAAGGATATTTTATGTCCTTGAGTGGACCTGGGCACTAAAATTACATCAAGATATCCAAACTAAGAGGCAAAGTAACGTATTATCAAACTAACATAACATATAAAAATTAATAATTTTTACTGTTGACGAAAAACAAAACTAAATAGTGCGCAATGATTTATAGGTTTTGTTATCTATGAAAGATACATATAGGACCTTATTGTAAATATATTATGGGTAAAGGCTTCTAAAATAATTCAAAGTGTTCTAACATAGAGGTCTTTTTAAGTGGTTATAACAGTTAAAAGGTGACGTATAAAAAAATTAGAAAGTTTAAAATCTTAAAAGCTGTTTATTTTCATAAAAGAATGCATGGGTTATAAAATTTTTTTAAGAAAAATTAAAACAATATTGTTTTAATTTTTCTAAAAAAAAGACATTGTAACACTCGAACATTTTACAAATAAATATGATATTCAATAAATTAAAATTACAATGTATTAAGTTTTGAATAAAGGAATGATGTCATATATTGTTGGCAGCGGCCTAGAAGTTCGAGGATATATACAATCTACACATCTTAGCCTAAGTTATCGTAATCGATGTGTTGACCAGATGGTTTAATAAAGTCCCCGTTGCAGCAGATCTGCACTCAGCTAATTAAAAATGCATTAAAAACATATTTAAATCCAGCATAAGCGAGTAATGAAATGTTTTACAAACTCCTTGAGAGTAACAAGAGGAATGAATATGCAGGTTAGCTGATACATGTATGTGGAAAACGGGTGATTATGGTCATCTAGTGGATCCAAACTAAAACAATAAATCAACTTGTAGGCCTATGAGGATTTTCTACGGAATAAGAAAGGCCCAATATAGTTGTTTTATTGTCTATGAGGATAAACATAGAGAATGAGCGTGCACCTAGTAGGCCAGCAAAATTAAATAATATTTTATAATTTTGGGTACCAATTTTATTTTTCACCAAAGTTAGACGGGTTTGCTGGGATGTCAAAAAACCATGATTGACTTTTTAAGAAAAATTGAAATAAGGATACAAAAATTTTACAATTTAAAGTTTTAGTTACTGGCACTATAAGTTTTCATTGAAAAATTGTAAAAAAACTGTATTATTTCATTTATTTCTCATTAACCTTTGATTTTATCGAAATAGTGTATACAACAACATTTGTAGCATCTATAAAGAGCTCTCATAAAAAAATAGAAATAGAAATTGCACAAATAGATCCAGAGATATAGTTGGTTTTATAAAACTCAACATCCGTCATCTTGAATTTGCCGCCATTTTCATTAGCTACCACTTAGAGATGGCAATCATGGTTTATTGACATCCCAACATTCCCATATAACTTTGGTGAAAATGAAAATCGGTACCTAAAATTAAACCTTAACGTTGGTTGGCAATCCTATTACCGAGAAAAATGCTGACCTCCAGTTGATATTTCGGCGTCAGTCGCGAGTGAGGTCGTCCCTTACTTAATCCGTCGCCCACGGGTGAACTCACGGACTCAGGACGTCCAGTGCCACGTTGTAGACTACGTTAGATCTCTACGTTAGATCATTGCCAAGTTGTAGACTACGTTAGATCTCTACGTTAGATCACTGCCAAGTTGTAGACTACGTTAGATCTCTACGTTAGATCACTGCCAAGTTGTAGACTACGTTAGATCTCTACGTTAGATCACTGCCAAGTTGTAGACTACGTTAGATCTCTACGTTAGATCACTGCCAAGTTGTAGACTACGTTAGATCTCTACGTTAGATCACTGCCAAGTTGTAGACTACGTTAGATCTCTACGTTAGATCACTGCCAAGTTGTAGACTACGTTAGATCACTGCCATAACATTACGTAACTGGATGATCTCGTCGGATTAATTTCGAAATCCATATCCTAAGTACCAAATTACCTCAGCTTGTTTTGCTTTGCAGCATCATGTTTACTGTAAGTAGGCTACTGAAATCTCTGTTTATTATTAATCAGGAATTATCTAAGTTAAGCAGCGGATGAGCTAGAAAAGTCAATTTAATTGCTTAGTATTAGGATACAATTAATAAAAAAATTACTTGTAAATATGTTTCTAACCATATTATAGTTATCCCTTTATAGTCTCTTTATTTAGACTAGGATCTGGTGTACGAGCCTTGTTCATTGACATTTCATACTCCATGCCATCAATCCACAGAAACAGAAAGCTCATATTGCAAACAGCCGTTTTGATTATTCTACGTTTACAGTTTCGTTGTTTGTTTCGCTGCTAACACGGCAGTTTAGATTAAGTTAGTTATTTTTTTTGTACTTTATTAAACTTTGTCAGGCGAAGTAAGATGCATTACTTGATTTTTATTTCATTTTTTCATTACTGATTTTTCTACCTTTTTTACCTTGCATTACTGTATTTCAAAAATTTTAAGGGAATCGTTGAAACTGTTTTTGGAATAGTTGAGCAACCATAATAAAGCGAGCAAGCAACATAAAACAATGTTTGCGAGAAACTAAACATTCCTGAAATAAGAGTATAGGATTCCGTAAATAACGAAACTTAATTAATATTAATATTTTAAGTTAGTTTACGAATAAAAACATAATAGTTTTGCACGTTTCTTTCCATATCTTATATAGAACCGTATATTATTATGGAAATAATTATAGTGAATAACAAGGGCATACCCTTTAAACACGATTAATTAAATTAAATTAAATTGTTTTTATCTTAGCATAGGTACTAAATATGACATTTAGAAGTTCTAGGGGAATGTCAATATAAAGCTAACCCTCCCTCTTATTAAAACGCTTCCTGTTGATTTTATCGATAGCGTGTAATTTTTTGCATACGATTTTTGGGTGTCCTCCAATTTTATAATATAAACCCTGATTTACAATATGGGTGGTTTTTAATGTTAACAACGCTTAAAAAATACAACATTTTTCTGGCAACAATTTAATTTGTCAAGTAACAGGCCCTACTGCTTAAAAATAACCTCTACGGTTTTAACTGAACCTTAGATGATCAGTAGATTCGTTATTTTGTAAATTAAAATAATTAACGTCAATTATTTTCACGGATATTTGGGGTTTAACTGAAAACATGAGACAGGTATCGAGTTTAATCCCAGGAAAACCCCAGACCGGTTTGGTTACTTCAGGCGCCGGTAACTGGACATTCTTGTACATTCCTGTATTTTTACTTTTTAGTAGAGGGAATTGTGTTTCCATGCGAGACCGTTTTGTTAGGCTAGTAGTACAAAGAGTGGGCCAAATTTAGTTATTCAGTTATGTTGCCAACAAAACTATGCAAAACAGCTAGGCCTAGATAGACCGATGAATGTCAACATCTTCATTTACATAAAATACCGCAACCAACTGAATCAGATGGAAGTCCTTAACAAAAGTATGCATTCTTACGTACTTAAAACTACATATGTCTTTGAGTAGAACGCAATCAAATTTATGACCGATGTAACTACTCAATAATCATAAAACCTACTTGTGGGTTAAACTGCAAAAAAGTCCTTTATGATTCATGGTATGAGAAACAAACTAACGGTTAAAGTTTGACATGACATGACTTTAAAACAAAATCATAACACATCGTTTTTAGACGACTCATTTGTTACGACGCTATAATCTGTTTCCGTTATGTGTTTATCACCTGCAATAATTCATCAGTACATTGTTTACTACGGAAAAATAATGTTTACTACGAAAAATAAATGTTTACTTTTTCTGATATAAACAAATAAACGGATACAGCTGATTTCGATGATGCTAAGTATAGAATATAACTCTAAAACATGTTAAATGTTTTTTAGTCTCACTTTCCATTCTCGTTATGAAATAGTATATTATATCAGTGTATATACCCTCAGCTTTGCCTGCTGAAAAGATAACGAACTTTAACCCTGGGGGGCTGGTAATTCCACCCAAGATTTAAATGAGAAGGTGTAATGTTTAAAAATAGAAGGAAACTGTAAAAAAATTACATAGACGGTAAATGTATTGGCCAAAAGCTATTTCCTAGCCGTTTCTCAATCACATTGAAGATCAGGTTACTCAGTTATCGATAAGGCAAAATACTGTAGTGATAGTTTGTGTTTTAGACTATAATTGAAATCCCCATCACCTAAGCAAACCCTCCGAAAATTCTAATTTTGGAAACTCCGTTTTTAGTGCACACATATATATATATATATATATGCTCGAAATGAAATGTTCATTCGTTTTAAAGTTTAAAGTTTTAAAGATTTTAATTTGAGCACTTACACTCATTTTATTTCGAGTACATGTATCCACTAAATACGGGGTTTCGAAATTAAAAATTTTAGATGGGTTTGCGTATGTGATGTCGATTTCAATTCCATAAAATAAACTTTTTACATAAAATACGTTTTCGCCTCTATTTTTTGGCCAATATATTCAATGTCTAATTTTTATTAATGATTTCTGTCAATTTTAAAAGTGTGCTAGATTCAGATTTGAAGTTACGTCGAATACTCATTGCATAATTTAATTACTAATATAAAAATTAGTTAATTATCCTTTTAGCGGCCGAAGCCGCGGGTATATTTGCACATACCCACACACATACACACACATTACACACATTATAACATATTACACATTATTACACATTACACATTAGTACATTTACAAATCACATTTACACACACACATATTACACATTTATTTTTTACACATTAATTTGTACGCGGATTTTTAACGACTAGGCCTATTACGGTACAATGTAATTTGGGAATCGCAAATCTTTTATTCTGAATTATAGCGACGTCTGCAAAATATTGCCAGGAGTTTTGAAGTTTCCAAAATTGGCTTTTGCTGTTGGAATGTGAAAAATAAGTAAATAAATAACCGGCTCTGATCCTGACTCATCGGTAGGCGACTCGCCACCTCAGGTTTATGATTCATCTCCATCACAATCGCTGTTAATGACTCTAACAAACCATACTGTGATTGCATACCGGATCTTGCCAGTTATAAACCTATAATCACAAGTAATTATCTGCAATAAAAATGTCTTCTTTTTGAGCTAAAACTATTCTTAGTAGTTTACGTTCAGTTGAGTTCACTTCCAAAAAAAATATAAGGAATTATGTGAACAAGATATTAAACCTACAATTCGGTCTATTAGCCGTGTAACAAGTCGATTAGGCTAATGAGTACTCAATTAGTAACTGGTTAGAACCAGTTTATTAGTTGAATTATTGATCACTAATTGGCTTTCACTAAAAAATTATTTAATTGCTTAGTTTTTTTGCTCTATCGACAATATAGTGCCGACTATTTTCTGCCGATCAAGTCCCGTTGAACCGATGTATTTTGATGAAAGTCGTCCCAAGAAAAACTATGGATTGTACCTAGTCCGGTTAAACCGATGTCCGGTTAAAAGGTGACCGGATAATAGAGAGGCTACTTTTGGAAGTGAATTGAAATAGGCACGGTTAGGTCATACATGTGGAACATCGTTTTCATCATACTGACTCAGAAACAGCTTTTTCTGTTCCATTTTGTTGGCTTGAAAGTTACCCATTGACTAGTAATAGTCAGGCAAAAACTTTTTCCGGACTGCTAAAGTTTTGCCGGACTGCGATTACAGGAAACGGAAGTAAACAATCAGCTGATTTGAGGCAAACCGACTTTTAATGCTTTTAATGCCGCCACCCTCTTTTTTAAGAAAATAAGAAAATAAAAAAAATGCTTATTTATTGGTTACTTTTTAGAAGATTCTAGTGGCAGCGCTGGCAGCAGTAACAAATCTTTTGTTTGTTTGTCATAGTTGAGGTTTGAGGGATTGAGAAGCGTATTGGCTTATGCAAGGTCTACGTTATGATTGAAAGTATGTTTTTTCTGAGTAGTATGATGAAAAGTATCTCGTGCGTTACACGGCCGGTACGTTTTACCGGTACCTTTATAGTAAGTTTGTGCGGGAACTATCATGCTCGTCCGACAAAACAGTACTTTCCGGCCTAGTAACGTAATATAATATTTCGGTATTCAAACTGAATAATCATGGTGATTTATTAATAGCACCCGTAGTTTAGATTCCTCTTAACATTTTGACAATTCTGTACTTCCGTTCGCGTTATCCACGGGTAATGACATAATCTACTAGCGGGCACCAAATTTAGAAATGGGTCAATCATTTTGAGAGAATTAATCTAGTTTTCATCGTACTAACACAGAAACATCTGTTTTCAGTTCCTTTTTGTCGGCTCAAAAGTTACCCATTACTGGCCTAGGCCGGATAAAACGGAAGTAAACAATCAGCTGATTTTCAGCAAACCGACGCGACGTTTAATGCTTGTTTATTGGTGGTTTATTGGTTTCTTTGTAGAGAAATGTAGTGGCAGCACTGCATCCGTAGAAATGTTTGTTCTGTTTGTTAGGTTGATTAGGTTTGAAGGTTTGAGAAACGTATGTTTATGCAAGGACTACGTTATGATTGAAATTATATTTTTTCTGCGTAGTATGATGAAAAATATCGTACGTTACACGGCCGGGAAGTTTTGCCGTACTCGCTTTCGCTCGCGCGGGAACTAATATACTCGTCCGGCAAACTACTATTTCGGTATTCAAACTGAATGATCATGGTGATTTATTAATAGTACCCAATAGGTTAGATTCCTCTTAACATTTTGACTGCTCTGTACGCCCACTTACGTCATCCACGGGTAATGACACTGAGAAAAATATCTTAGCGGAAAAGCAGAGTTTTTGCCCCAAGTCTAGAATCTGTACTCGCAATACGTAAATAAGGACTTGGCTCACGTACAGGAGTGTTGTGTCTGGACCCAGCTCAATGACTCGGCAGAGTTTTGGGCATTAGTACAGACGCAGGACTCGCAGTCCTTCTTTAAGAACTATTTCTCTGCAATTACGCTTGAACTGCCGTATTTGCAAATAATCAGGGAATTTACCGTGATTTTAAGGAAAAAACATTAAAGTGACGTCATGGATGTTTGTATACGTCACAAAATACGTCATAAGTTTATCCATGATTACTTTCTGCATGCAGCCCACTGCATTTACAGTAGGCGTATGGATGAGAACTACAAATTATTTCCATGTGATTTGGTAAAAGCAGTTAGTCTTCACCTTGTTTTAGTTCGCACTATCATCAAATATTTTATTTGAATCGAATAAATATTTTTTAACCAAATCTGGATTGATTTTAAGTCCGTTGTGTTAGTTTTAAATTTGGGATTGAAAATTTACAAATGTGATACAAGTTTGAATGATAACATTTGGTTTCTATAATACATATTTTAATAATGTTTTTATAGATTTACTTACTGGAGTACCATTGATAGTAAATACATATAAAGTAAATGGTAGTAAAACGTCAAACAGAATATCAAATTTCCAATTTTTCAGAGAAAAAGCTTAGATCGTTGAAGAAAATCAAATCGTTTTATTTGTCAGCAGTTACTTATGTTAAATATTGTTTTATTTTTAAATAGTTGCAAGGACACATTGATTAGTTTTAGACCTAAGATTAATTTTATCTGCCCAAAGTTTACATGAAAAAATTACCAAAAAAAGTAATTGCACTGTTTAAATCATGCTTCGATTTTAATAGCTCAGTTATTTTTTAGCAAAGTCTTAAATAAGATGAATTGTAAGAAATAGAATGGAGATCGAGTATAACCTTGCATTAATTTGCTGCCACTTTTAAATATATCAAATAAATATGTCAGGGCAATAAATTGAAGTATTAATGGTGTAAATACCTTGTACTGTCAAAGTGATCATTTTTAGTCTCATATTATGGGCTATGACAGTTTCAATCTTAGAGAGATCTTCCTCAGGCGATGGAAATCAAATTTCATTCCAGTGGAAGCCGTCAAGAAGCATTAAAAACCATCATGACACATGCCCACGTAACACAACGGGCAGACGCACACAACGAACAAACATAACTTTTTATAAAAATTCCGGTACCGGGAAACACGCACGACACGTACGGAGGGCTACTCTAAACTCTGTTACGCAATAAATTGTCACTGTAGAGAATTACCATTAGGCGTAAAACTTGACTTATCACTTCTTCAGATGCTATTCAACAACTACACCCGTCAACAGGCAGCCGTGACGCAATGGATATAGCAGTCTTCACCTGAACATACGAGTCAAGAAACATCGGGCGTGGTTAGGACTTGGATGGGTGACCGCCAGGAGGACCCAGACAATTTTTACTGATTTTAAATAAAAAATACCGGTAAATGCAGAGACTAGGCAAGTCAGTGCATAGAAATCGGTTGTATTTTACGTGAATAGGAATGTACATTCTGTGATAAACTGTGGTAAAGGCAAAATGAATCGCAGGATATTCTGAGAAAAGTCTATGCAATTACGAGAGCCAACTCTGATCGGCAGGACTTACAACCGACAGTAATGACGTCATAGCCAGTGACGTCATAACTATGTAGACAAACTAAGTCCTGATTTTCCGTGTGGCGGCCTCACTGCCGGAGCATTGAGCCGGGTCCAGATTGCAGTGGGTAACCCGCACACCCTTATTTACGTGTATTTTCCACGTATTTCAGGACAAAATTTTTCTCAGTGGACATAATGCACTAGCGAGCACTAAATTTAGAAATGGATCATTCATCTTGGGAGAATAAATCTTGCTATTACGTGTCCTTCTGTATAATTGATGCTTCTAAAGTTTAGATGAAGCTAAGACTTGGTGTTTTTAATGAAGAGGAAGCGTGTTGATATACTACAACCTTTTTTATGACTCGACGCAGAACTGTAGATTTTCATGGGAGTATGAATAAAAGATGGATGTATTGAAGATGGAAAGACAAATGACCTTGTTTCTTGCAAGGCATCATATATTTAATTTCTTAAGGCGATTTTTTCGTCAAAATTGTGGGCGTCTGGCAAGTCGAAGAAGGATGGGAGAGGGCCCAAATTAAAGGTCTCTATTCCGTGATGTTGGGAAAATACTGAAATTGATTGAAATGTACCATAAAACGAGAAATAACATAAAATATCTGCCATTAAAAAACATTGAGATATAAAAATGTCTGCTTTGTTTAAATATAACATGTGATGCTGGATATACTATGAAAACCATGTGGTAGAATAGATATTAATACAAGGTAGAAGGTAGCCACTTTTTTATGAAGGTATTTTGTACTATAATAAATAAGGATTGTTTTAATTCTCTCTCATTAGGGGAAAATTAACCCCTTCAAGCCACTAGTCCTAATTTATTAATCTTGGTTGATTAATCACTTGCCCGTTGTTCAATAGCAGCTGGAACAAGATACAAACACTCGTAGGTTCTTCTATAATTTTAATTTTGCTCAAAATTCAGTTTAATCCTTAAGATAAGCAAGGATATGTATTAACGATTGTCCTAAACTATGAAGAATATTATTTTGCATTTGATTATAAAAATTGTGAACTGCATTCAAGTCGAAATGTTGGGAACTTCTCTTCTGGACGAAACAAGATTGAATTAGGTTTAATTGAATTATGATTTTATATGGTGGGTTGAAACATAAAAATTGATTTAGAAACCTACCTAATATAATTTATATAATCTTTCTTGATCAACGCCATAGTTAAATCAATTGCATTTTAACATAATATTAAAATGATATTGCGTATGAACATGTAGGTTGCATATAAATAATTATTTTAGTTGGACGTTACAATGAATTTTCCCTTGACGGACTGTTTCATTTTTTTATTTGATTTTTGATTTTTTTCAATATAAAAGGAAACTTATAATATATTTATTTTTTCCAATAATATATAAAAAGAGAAAGTCATGAAATTACGAAACTCGGCACGCAAACGTGAACACAACCAGCTCTATCAACGAAGAAAGAAAAATACTCCCGTCGCAGCACACCTGCGAACTCAGCGAATTTCCATAGGATTTATTTTGTATATGTGAGTATTCAACTTATTTGATGAAAAGTATTGTTTGAATATGTTAAGTAAATAATATACTAAAACGTACATTTAGTCATTTAAATATAAAAGCTTTAAACATGAGGAAACATGAGGAAAATTAACAAAGAGACCACATTGGTTTTCATTAGTAATACATACACTTTTGTATTTTATATAATTCTTAGACTTTTAATTTTTAATGACTTTAATCTTGTTATAGTATAAATGGCAACAAACATATAATCAATAAATTCAAAACACTCAAAACAAACAAATAACTTAATCTCATGAAAAAATTAAATTCAACCATATGGTCAGTTTTGTAATTAAAACATCTCAATTGCAATAGACCTACATCTCCAGCCAGTTTCAATTAAACATATTATCAATCCTCATCATTGTATTCATACATATTATGCTATATTTTCAGGCAGTTTAGACCAAGACATCCCCCCCTCCAAATGCTCTTACTTTCTTTATTAAATTTAAAAATAATTTGTATTTTTTGATATAGTATATATTTTCTGTAAAATCTTGATCAATGAACTCTAACTATTCAAAATAAACACAAATAAAATATTCATCACCTGGAAATTTAAACATATGTTCAGAATTGTATTTTTTAAATAACTTAAATCAGGGTGGCTATTTACTCCCATACTTTTTGGAGGGAAAAATTAAAAATAATATTGGACAACGTACTGTGTTTAGCACATCCAATATTATACAATATCTAAGCAATGGATTGACGTAGAACAATAATTCAAAATTCTTAATTGTTTGGTTTTTAAAGCTGAATTCAATTTTGACAGTTAAATTTAAAAATAACTTGTAAAAAGGTGTTAAATCTTGAAAATAAATTTTATTTTGTCAAAAAAACCTTCTTGGAGTAAACCAATCTTACTGGTTTTCGAACTCGAAGTCATGAATGACGCTTTACACGTTTGTTCAAAATTTCATCAAGATTGGACCTTTTTTACAAAAGTTATCGCGCCTACGGACAGGTATACGTATATATATATGACTTTGAGTTCGAAAACCAGCAAGATTGGTTTACTCCAAGAAGGTTTTTTTGACAAAATAAAATTTGTTTTCAAAATTTAACACCTTTTTACTAATTATTTTTAAATTTAACTGTCGAAATTGAATTCAGCTTTAAAAAAACAAACAATTAAGAATTATGAATTATTGTTCTACGTCAATCCGTTGCTTAGATATTGTATAATATTGAATATATATATATATATATATATATATATATATATATATATATATATATATATATATATATATATATGAAAATAACGAACAGTGTTTTTGGGGTCTAGGGACCTCAAAATGAAAAAATAACATGGTCCCGGGCTTAAGTCTCACCGTGCCGCCTACGGTAATAGCTACTTCCCTATAGGGGAAATTCGCTAAAAGAAAAGTTTACCGTATATTTGCTTATGGGTTTATGACGAATAATCACTGGTTTACACGGTACCTATGAAATATCTATATTGTTTATACAGGTTGTTCTTTTAACGCAACCCGTTTTTAAGATTGAATAATGCACATGTAAATATTAAATGAGTATTGTTTCTTAAGATTTACATTTTATTCAACCTATTATTTAAGTTTGATCATATTTAGTTCACGTTATATGTTCCATCAATCCACCAACGGCATTTGTACAAAGTTGTGCTCTCTCCATCAAAATCATAAACTCGTGTTGTAAGGTACGTCTTTGAATTTCTTGCATTAAATTTGTTATGTTGTTTTTTAGTGCTGAATATCCTGTGATCTGTTTTCATAGGCCTTCCCTAAAGAAACTTATATAGTGGGGGAAATCCGAGGATCTTGGGGGAATAATCCTTCGCTGATAAAGTAAAGTTTTGGGTCGGTTAAAAAAATAAACACCCTGTATGTTACCATTCACCCCATCACTGATATTTTTGTAACCCTCGTAGTACTAATTTTGGAAACCCTTTTAGCCAGCTTATGTTTCAAAAAGTACAAACCGATTATCACTGGTTTAAGGATTGTTACAGATGAATAAGAAATATTCGTGACTCAAGATGTCGAAGCAGACTGCGAATTCGAAGACGAAACATCAAAATGAGTTCAGTCTCCCAATACAATTCGCAGTCGAATTGCGGATCAGAAAAAAACAAATCAAACTTTGATTTGCTGGGCACGCCCTCTCGCCGTGGTCTTTCATTATTTGAAACCGTCAATTTAAACAGTCATTACATTCCTGCTGGCGCCGCTGCTGAATATTGATGCTGCGAGAAACCAACACCTGGGTATTCGATCCAAACTGTTTTAATCAACACAACGCAGTCTTCCCGAATAACTCAATTTTGAATAAATTTCTCTCTTTTCTGTCAAGCTATTTATTCAATGAAAGGTGCCGATTCCTGAATTATAGATTTCTATGCTTCTTCCAAGTGTGTATTTATGTGAAGGATATCCATAAAGGTTTTATCATATATACTCAGTGGAAGTAGAGAAAACGTACTTAACTTTTCTTTAACACTATGAGATTTCCTGCAGTGCTTCCATAACTTAGTAAGAAAAAGAAAAAAATCACAGGTAGACAGCTCTGTGACATCATAAAAATAGCTACGGTTTGTTAAAATAACTTTTTCTCTATAAATACCCATAAAAACTAAAATTTTAATAGAGGAAATAAACTTTAAAACAAAAATTTCACTCATCTGGTCGAGGCCAGCGGGTTAGGAGCTGGTATGATTCAAACCTATTTCTTTTTAAATTGAATTCCCACCGTTCGGTAACAAGTACCGTTTGGAAGATTCAGGAATGAAGACAGTGAAAAGGAAAAAAGTTACAAACAGCTTACTATGTGTTTAACATAAATTGGCTGGACAAGTAAAAATTGTTCATAATCTTAGAAATACAAAAACTACTTATATCGGACCTTACCGATTTTTGATTTTCACTGTATAGCCTCCCAAGACGAAATTGTACGAAATCTTCAATAAATCCATCGATTGACAAGCCCATGATTCGAAAGGTCTGATCAAATGTAGTTTACTGCCGTGAGGCGCACTTCAAAAGGTTTATTTCACTTTATTGTCCTGGCTCGATGCTAATTTCAATAACCTCCTTCACAAAATCAATAACAAAATCCGTGTTCCGCATATATATTGTCATCATCCAGAAAATATGTGTAATTATATTTTTCTCAGTTGTATTTCACCCAGTCTCACTTCACATAATTACATTTACATTCAATTACAACTTTTACAATTATTTTGCACGCATGCAACATACATAGCGTTACGGTGAGCGTGCATCTGAATCATCTAGGCCTAACAGACATGACATAACTCAGACCGATCAATCACTCTCACAATTACCAACTACGAGTTGAAAGGAGACAAACAAGGGCTATACTTGCGTCAACGAGGGACAATGGAAGTGCTGAAATACTAAAGATAGTCCGATTATCGATAGTTCTCGATATTTTAATAGTAGTTTATGCAACGATTGCATAATGAATGTCTTTAAGCCACGAGTGAGATCTAAATATCTCACGAGTGGCTTAAAGTCATAATACAATCGTTGCATACACTATTTTATCTACGACCAACAATATACGACAAAATTTCCCCCGAAGTTAAACAAAACTCATGACTTTTAATAATGATGGAATAGGTCAACTAAAATTTGAGGTTAGGCAAATAAGCAGACTGAACCATGAATCGTTGTGGAACAATCAGCTGATGGGTTAAGTAAACTCAAACATGAATCGTAATGCAACAATCAGCTGATGTGCGAATTGCGTAATTGTTATTATGACACTTCTTCCGTCAAATGCCGAGCTCTCATTAGTCTAGAACCAGTACTCTAAAGTGACTCCAGTACTCTAAAGTCGTCATTAGAGTACTGCTTGGTTTTTGGTGTTTTAATGTATAACATTACAATGTTTATTGTAATACCATAATTGGTGCTTATTGCAATGGTCGTAGATAAAAAAAACTATCGATACCATCGATAGTTTTTGTGATTATTAATTTGCGTTTTTTTAGTTTAAGGTGATTAAAAAACTGCAATCTCAAATTCGAATTGTACCAAATATATTTTAATAACATAAAAATGTTATAATTGTTAGATAAAAATAAAAACTTTAGCTTAAAAATTTATTAAAAAACTAATACAATACTAATGTGTGAATACCAAGGTATGGTTGAAATAGCGAATTTAAGTTTTATTGGATTGAGATATCAGATTGGTATCCAGGAAATATTCCTCCTTCTATTCGTGAAATCACAGCTCAAGGTAAATCATGCACATAGTTACTAAAATCGAGAAAAAAGGTGAAGAAATCTTTATCAGCTGGGTGATAACATTTTTATTTTAAGATAACTATGAGAGATGACCCTTTTGTGGTGGTACACTCATGAAGATATTTTAACTTTACATAGCAATAATTTTACATAGTAAATTTGAATGATTATTAAATGATTTTATATAATTTTAACGAATTTCCACTATACGGAAGAATCTATTACCGTAGGTCTCATGGTAAGACCTAAGCGCGAGACCATGATAACTTTTTGTTTTGGGGCTACCAGAAGCAACACACTTGTTTGAATTTTTATATACATATATATATATATATACATTTGTATATATATATATATATATATATATATATATATATCTGAGCACGATAGCGGCCGTAAATATGGTCCGATCTTAATGAAATTTAGTACAGACTTGTAAAGTGGTAATCACTCGGACGAGATTGTGAACCAGCCCGATCGGACCACCGGAAGGGGGGGTAAAGGGGGATAAAACCCCCCAAAAATGGGTATTTTGAGTGTTTTACATAGGAAAATAAAATTTATCGAATTTTTACATTACAGTTTTTTACATTACATTACAGAATTATTAGGTTTTCTTACATCGAGGGAGTACTAAAACGAATATATCCACTAACAACTCAAATTCGAAAATCTTGACGAAAACAATACTTTCTCCATATACTATGTATAGGGGGGGAAAGTAAAAGGTGGTGGCATTTTATTTTAATATGTAATTATATCACTTTTTATATGTTTTTTTATTGTAATAATTGATAGTTTATTGTTTTTTTTAATTCGCTGAGTACGCATGATCGCTTCGACGGGGGTATTTACATATTTAAATATATCACACGAATCTCATCACGTATAAACATCAAATTTGTTGCATACATGTCCACTATGGTATGAAATTCATAAGTTATGAAGCTGCGAAAGGTACCAAGGTCGAGGTTTATGTTCTATTCGACAACTGTTCACCCATCTGAATGCAATTATCACGTGACGTCGGTGTGACCTCATTCGAGCCTCTCTCAATGTACCGGCAAATGTTATCTACAATTCTGCTATACCGTTATCAAATAATTGAATTGGAAAAATGTTCTTAAATGATCTTTTTGGTATATTGAAACCCCAAAATGTTTTTTTATCTCAATTAGAGCATTTTCCAAACCTTTTTTTGGCGACCTTATATTACCTTCCAAAAAAGTATTTGCAGCCAATCACTTCAATTTTATAATCATCAATAAGTTATTTGGCTACAACACATGCAACCCCCAAAAAGTTAATTTCGGAAACAATCCATTCAAACAATGAATTTCGGATAATCTCCGTTCATTTTAAGTATGCCTAAGATCCATTTTAATTTATCTTTTCGTTATCTTGAAGCAAACTTCTTGCATTAAAATGTAAAATGGTTAATCAGACTCGTTCTTGCGGTCTTCATTTTCGATTGAAGTATGATGGGAAATACTTTGTTCATTCAAATCTGGCCACATTTAAAGGTTTTGATAATAAAAAACAAGCTATGCTGTAATTCTGTTGATGTAACATTCGTACTTCTTGAAGTAGGCTAAAATATGAGATAAGAAAGTTTGACATCAAATACCATCTGAAATAACCAAGAATTTAAATCATATTTTGAGTTGTTTTTAAGTATCAAGTATTTTCTATGCCGTGTACTGAAATTTAGTTTAACTTTTAATTTACAGTATATACAGGTGTCCGGAAACCATGGTAAAATAATTTAGTATATGATAGTAGAGGTAAAAATAAGAAAAAAAGTTCATATAAACATAGGACCCAAAGTGCTTCGTTTTCCGTCTGTGTGTCTATATGATTTTTACATATTTAATCATATCTCACGAACCTCTCAACGTATAAACTTCAAACTTTGTACGTATATGGATAACCACTATTAAGAAGGAACTATTTTTGTAAAAAGTATCAAATTTCTACTTTGTACCATTTCAAAATGGCCACTGTTTTTAGTTTCTGAAGCTATATATTTTAAAAACAGCTAATTTTAGAAAAACTATACAAGAGACAAAGAGTTGCAAATTTAATCCAATTAAATGACGCCTGTTATAAACTTGGTGTTTATGAATAAAGTTTTCTGTATTTTGTATTCTGTATTCTGTATTCAATTGACGCTGGTATTAAGATTATGATAATCAAACTTCTAGCAACGGAGAAATCGTATTTTTTTAAAATAAAAACATGATTATTTAGTACGTACTGTCTAAAATTTGCATGTATTTATTTGGAAAATTTACGATTTTTCCGTTACTGAGTAGTCCAGCCTGTGAGCATTGGACTAACTCATCCTGTGTAGGTGCACCATGGAAAAGGTAAGACTATTAGCGAATTTCACCTATAGGGAAGAAGCTATTACCGTAGTCTCATGGTAAGACCTAAGCGCGAGACCATGATAACTTTTCGTTTTGGGCCACCAGAAGCAAAAAACACCATTCGTTCGAATTTTGTGGCTCCATCTAGATGAGATCTAATGCATTTTAGTCTAAAATCCCCGATATTTCCATTTTTATGGCAGCAAATCTGCATACTCATTTCCCATCCTTATGGAAAATAAAAAATCCTATATCTTTCTTAATTCTTAACCTATCTTGATAAAACTTTGTATGTGGCTTCATCTAGTTGTAATATACTGGATTATAGCCTAAAATACCCTCTTTTTACATTTTCATGGCAGCAAACCTGCAAACTCATTCTACATGCTAACCTTATGGGTAATAAAATAAGTTGTGTAGTTCGCTCATTTCTCATAATATCCTGATAAGAACTGGCATGGGGCTTCATACAGTTAATATCTACTTGATTATGGCTTAAAATACCCAAAACATCAAATTCCTGAGGCAACAAACCTACATACTCTCTTTCCCAATGATAACCTTATGAGAGGTAAATAAAATTGGATAGCTTTCTTATTCCTCAGCATATCTTGATAAAACATGTTTTGTGGCTTCACATAGTTTATTGGATTGTAGCCTATAATACCTCATTTTCAAATTTCTCATTTTCAAGCTCAACAAACAATGTTCTCACACAAGGCAATATCACATTCACAAGCTCAACATCCATGCACTACATTTACTTCCTCATCCACACAACCATTTGCAAACATGCACACAAGACACACAAATCCGTTCAAAATGCAAATCCGTTCTTGGTGACTGCCAGCACTCTGTAAGAAACGTCCATGCAAATTTTCAAGGTTCTAGGTTAAATAGTTTGGGCTGTACAATGATAGGTCAGTGGTATTTGACAAAAATATAGTAGAGAAGATGGTATTATTATAACTTACAATCAGGGATTTATATAATTTATAAATTTTTACATCAATAGATCAAAGAATCATATCATTAACAGCACATTCTGTTTGAGGCTAAAAACCACTGTACTTTTCTCTTTCAATCTTGCCGGGATTTAGTCTCAAGACTCAGCCACAAAAGGCAGTGCGCTCTTCACGTTTTAAAACTAAGTAGGGGCCTACGTTGAACTATACGAAACGCCAAATCATCGATCAGGCATAGATGTAATAAAAAAATTATTAGGAACGCCTCCAGGCTCCAGGATACTCCCACTACCGAAATAAAGATGGTACCACTTAACTAATTAATGGTGGATTTTATCTAAGCTTAATGTAACTTTTATATAGTACATAATAATATGTAATAATAATAAGTCCTTGAAATAACTCAACAAAAAACAATGAAGCCATGATGAAAGAAATCAATTTATTATCATCTGCATCAACGTACAAATTTCCGAAGCTAACTACCAGCTGATTGATTCATGAACATTAAAAAGTAAACAAAAATATATGGGCAAAATGTGAAAACTTCGGCCTCGCCAAAAACCCCTTTATACTACGAATTTTGTAAAATCCGTTCTTAGCGGATGCCTACGCCCTAAAAGGAACATTCATGCAAATTTTCAAGGTTCTAGGTCAACCTTGGGCTGTGCGATGATAGATCAGTGGTATTTGACATATATAGTAGATTTAGAAAACCATTTCAGTTCGGCTCAAGATTAAGATGGGATATGTTTAGTAGTAGATAATGAATGAATCACAGAAAGTTTTATTATAATAATAAAACCTACGAAACAAAGTGTAGTTTTTTTGAAAACATATAATTAATTCTACAATACCGGTACCTATTCAAATCAACCTGTTTAAAATCATGTGTGTTTTATAAGCAAATTATGTCGATTTTCAAATAAATATTTGTTTTGTTTTATTTATTTTATCATCATCCCAATAATAATTATTTGAACTAATAATTTATATATGACAATGACACCTAGAGGAACTCGATTGAATAAACAATTTACTTGGAGGTGATGGTGAATGTTAGTGTGAAGTGTTTGTGAGTAAAACTTAATGATCTAAAAATGAAAATGTAAATTTTTCATAAAACTATTTTAAATGTTGTTCAACTGTGAAGTGTTGTCCATGAATGATGTAAACATTAAACAATATTTTACCAGTTCTTTTTGCATTTTTAGTGATGTTCTGTGGTTGTAGTAATGATGCCCCATAAACTTATCTATAACTTAAACTAAATCACATTTTTTACATGTAATGTTAAAGGTTTTTCTAACTTATTTGTAACAACAATAATGCCACGAAACCGAAGAAGGCGTTTACGCAGAACTCATGAGTATCAACGAAACGCCATTAAAACGGTGCGCGAACAGAATCGTGGTGATATTAACATTGACTCATATAAGAGGTTGAGCCCTTTACTTTCGGGCCCTTGGGGAAAAAAGGTGTTTCTTGCGAAGTAAAAATTTTAAGATTGACGCAATTGGAAACATTAACATTTAATATAAATTGAGCCGTCATATATGGAAGGTAATTTTGCAAAATAACACGTGACTCTTATTGAGAAGCACGCTTTCACTCGATAGACAGACAAACAAAACATCTCAAAACTACTTGGAAAATTTAAAATAATTAAATTCTGCATTTGTTATTGTGAGCTCAGAGTCTCACCTCGATGAGCCTGTTGGGTGGTCTATATAATTTTCATATAGATAAACATTTTTATCACAGAACAGTTAATTTATCACCGGAAGACAGCATTCCAAAGTATGCATAAATGTACAGTTTTACGTAAAAACTTCAACCGAACTTAGACGGATGGAGATATGAAACAAAAACTATGAAATACATTTAATGCTGGAAACTGGACTTTATTTACATTACGTAAATGTTGAAATCCGTTCGTTGAGAACTTTAGAACAATGGCATACATATGCCATCAGTCATGAGAGAATAATGTCTGTATAAATATCTTTGCAGACAAAAATTTGGATGAAACACAAAAAAATATTGCAATTACCTCAGACGTAGCAACCATTTTCCGTGCAAGATATGAATAACCTTCAGAAGTAACAAATTTGGTTGCTTTGCTCGATTTCGAGCAACGGGTTTACTAGTATAGTAGATTGGGATCTAACACGTCTGCTTTGTTTACATTAAAACATGTGAGCTGATGTTTGATTTAAAGCCATGATGGTGGATACAGTCATATGGCTTATTTAAAGGCCAGATAACTAAATATGTCAAATAAATGTACTATAAGAAATACATATTTTTACTGACGATGTTCATGAAATTTTTACACAAACTTAAACAGCTGGTCATTTTCCTATTTGATTAAATTGTAAAAGCCAACTGCAATTATATATATCGTTCAATTACGTTCCTACATAATTGAAACAGAAGATGGAAGAAAATACAGAAAAAATGGATGGTTCCTTAGAAAGGACAAATCTTCTGTTTCAAATCAGTCATCCACTCAATCTGATGGTTTGAATCCGAATCCCTCATCAACTTTAAGGCGTAGCCCGAGAATTAGAAGGATTCCAAACCGTCTTGATTTGTGAAGGGGAGATGACAGTAAAGTATACAATCAGGTGTTTTGTTCTTACATATGATTTATCTTTGTTATTGTTTTTATTATGTAATTCATTCTGTTTTGTGTTGATTGACAATAAACATGTCTCAAATGTCAAATACTGTATTTTATTAGATTAACTTAAAGACATGAGGGAGTCTTCTGTTTTGTTTAGTACTATGACAAATCTTATAAAAATTTGCCTTAGTGAAACTGGTATTGTCAGCTGTTCGATAATATTTGATCGATTCTAGGATTTTCATTACTTTACTCACACCGTTGGAAAACTAAGACATTTTGTTGGTCAGGTTTCAATAACAGCGCGCCGCTGCCGGTTATTGTAGTTTAGCCCTCCTCGATTATCGTTTATTTAAAAATATTTTATATACCCATGGATTTCACTACATCCGGAATATAAAGAAACTTGTTATAACCAATTAACGTTTTGTTGTTTTCAGACTAATGCTCTTAAAAAAAAAGTTTTTGAGAACAAAGTGCTCAAAAATATAAATGAATGAATAAAAAAATAAAAATGCTCTTAATTATATATAGGATATTCGCTGAGTACGCAGGTTTGCTGCGACGGGGGTATTTATACAGACATATAGTTTGTAACAGTAATATAATTATATATATATTACATACAATATAATGTGCTTGATGATGTTAAATTCAAATCGGCATCTTCATGGTAGGTACCTGTAAACCAAGAATTTCTCCTTTTAATAATTGTGGTATGATGATATCCTCATCAGTATGATGACAACTATCAGTATGATGAAAATTATCAGCAAGATGGTAATTATCGGTGTGATGATATTAATTATCAGTATGATGATAATTATCCTATTCCTATACTCTAAGACAAGCAATGTTTGTATGGGCAAAGTTTTTATTTCGTCCTAGGATTTTTGATTTTTTGCTTAATTTGGGGTTTTAGGCCACCAGTAATCGATTGGAACTGACCTCAAGTCTAGGAAAAATCCGATTTGCGTCCTACAGCCTTTCAAAGTGCCCGTTCAAGTGCTCATCGTCATGGGCATTTTTTTGTTGATTTTAACCAAAACAGCTGATTCAGGTTGTTTTATTTATATGCAGGTTAGAAAAATCATTTGATTTGTAAATAACTATTTTTAAATTGTTTAAAAGTTATTTTGAATAAATTGTTTGAAGAAATGTTTATTCTATTTATAGTTTGGTTTAATTTTGTACGGATTAGTGTTGAAAGTTTTCAAGGGTAATTTTTAAGAATAAAAATGATTGCTGTCTGGACGGGAAATGCGAATACAAACCGTCAAGTTTCCCAAAAGAACTTGCGCTGCTAGTCGCCTGCCAACAACGCTGAAAATCGCCGCTCAGCCAGCGCAAGATGTACAAGGAGAGTACGAACGACCGTGCAACGGGCAGATGATTCTTCTTAGCCCCACCGATGCCATCTACAAACCAATTTCTGCTAACGCCGACATAAACTTAGAATTGATACAGTTACTCGAGGAAATCCTGCGGAAGGATAACCAATCTACCCAAGCGTTTATGATGGTGCGTGAAGTCATATAAGAAGAAAAAGCTCGAGCCGCCGGGTGACGCTACAGGAATTCAGCCACCGAAAGTCACACCACCGGCCTCGGCCCAAACCGCTACAATGTTATAACGTCGAGTGAAATATCAGCCGTTATCACACTCAACGCCGACCAGACCTACCCGGATTTCGACCGTGTCGTGAAAGAATTAGGAAAACAACTGTTCACAATGAGCAGTACAGACAACCGCATCGAGCCACTCTCGTATCCTCTCTTTTACCCACAAAGGAGACTTGGGGTTACCGACCAACATAGTGCCAACTGCTTTCAATCGTCGCTCTAAGATATCAAAACTTGAATTCTTGAAGAGTCACTTAGCGTTCCGACCAGCAATCGCAAGACCGCTGCACTCCCACTGGAGCGCAGCGCTGTCACTTCACTAAGTGACAGCAAATATAACGACCAACTTCAACGGCACTTCCCTTCTGTGGCCGTTTATTGCGACAGTACGTCGTCGATATGTTTATCAGTGTTAAACGAGACCGAATCAATTCCTTTTTACTAGAACAGAAAAAGCTAAAGGCACGGCTGTATAAAGACGTTGATACCATACTCAAACGGTGTTTTAAGTGTTCATGTTATAGTTATATGGAAAATTTTAAATAAAACAGCTGAACCAGCCGGTTGTTTTTATTTATTTATTTATTTCACGGTTGTTTTTATTTAGTCCGAGCAAAGCTCGGTCCCGTCTAGTTTTAAAAGAACCTACTTTTTTGTACAAGACCCCTTCATGTTTACATCATGGACCCCACAAAAGTGGGGCTAGTGCGACTCTGGTCACAGGGCCCGGGGCCCGGAATTTTAATTTCTTTTATATTGATTGCAGAATATTTTATAGCAGATGATCAAAAATTCAAATCTCTAAATGTTTATAAAGTTTAGTAAAATAATATTAATTCTAGATTTGAGGTTAGCTGCTATTTTAATTATGTGCATACAAGCCAGTTACTGTTGTTTGCATATTAGTATAACATACAGACGCGTGTTCGGGTCCAACACATTAACAGCTCGGGCCTTAATAGAATTTTGATCTTTGTCCCCCGTTTACAAATAGCAAAAAGGGGACCTAAATGGAGGTGGATAGCCATTTGAAATTTTAACTCAATAAGGTGGCAAAGAAAAGCGAAAAGGCAAATTAAAATGTAACTTACGTTTGTAAAATGATGTAAAAAATGTAAAATGAGTAACGTTTGTGTAAATAAATCTTCTAGCTAAGCCTAGTATTTAAAGTGTTTAAATATTTAACATTAAGGCACAAATTTACTATAATTTGTAATAACTTGATTTATCAACTGAAATGAAATGAATTTTTTTTATTTTAACAGGCAAAGTTAGGGCCGTATGGCCCTTTCTTACACTTAACCAGTATAAACAATTTATACACAAAAAATATATATATACAATAATAACAAATGCAACACTAACAAAAACATAATGAACTCTTCCAGCAAAGTGAGAAAAAACAAATACAAAATTTCCATTCGCTCTAGCACATTCATTCTCTGGCAGTAACCCCGCCCAAGACGACCCCTAGGATACACCTGCCAGGGTCATCCGTTCAAAAAGTAAAATTTTCAGCGCCGCCACAAACCGACGATGACTATTTAGGGATTTAATGGATAGAGGAAGGTTGTTCCACAAGCGGCAGGCAGTCACTACATATGCCCTGTCATGTACTGCAGTTCTATGTTGAGGCATCCGCAAAGTGAGTGAGGCAGAGCGTGAGCTCCGAATATTGTTTTGGAATTGGGAAACAAATTGAAAAACATTTTCACAATATTTTGGCAAACTGGTTTTTAAAATTGAACAAGCTAAAGAAAGGAATTTTTACTGCTCTGATCATTTAGTTTCAACAATTTTGACTCAATAAAATAAGGTGTAATATGCTCCACTCGTCTCAGATCATAAACAAATCTCAGGCAATAATTCAGAGAATGTTGAAGCATATCAGAAAGAGTCACAGTCATGTCATTGATCAAGAGTTACAGTATGTAAATTGCGGTAGCACGAGTGATTTAACAAGTTGTAGTTTAGTGTGTAGAGGCAAAAAACTTTGTAATTTTTTTCAGTGAGTGAATTGATGCAAATACCTTCCTTCGGATATCTACTACTGCATCATCCCAAGTAAATGTTGAGTTGAAAGTCAATCCAAGATTTTTCATTTTGTCATAGTAAGGAAGTGTGTTTCCATTAACTATTATAGAATTTACAGTTTGGAAATTAATAAAATATCAAATAATCTCTCCAATAAGTCTTCATATAATCATATGTTAAATTTACATATGTGTAAACTTGTATAAGTTTGTTATTGTTTACTTTACAGTAATAATTGATGAAGAATGTGTGCAAGTTTAAATAAAATATCTGTATAAAAACCACTGAATACCCTGCATTAAATACCTACATACATTGTTTACCTAAAATAATACTACATTAAAATACCTAAAATATTTATAGGTCATGGGCCCAGGAGCCCAAGGGTATTAAAAATAAAAATAATAATATATATAAAAGTTAAAATAAAAACAATTTAAAAAAAACTGAAATGGTTGTTCAAGAAATATCTGGAATAGAAGTTTTGAAAATGGCCAATGTGGGAAATGGAAATGAATGATCTGTTTTCTTCAAAAGAACTTACCAAGATAACATCGATTCTTCCAGAAGAATATGGCTTTTTCCAGTGCATGGGCCTCAACACCATAGTCAGATAAAACCCTTGATAATCTAGTATCAAGAATTATCCAGGAAGAAGGAAAGCTTAACAAACTTAAGGAAGAGTCAAGTATAGCATTCAAAGTTGCTAACAATAAAATAAAAAATGTTACTTTTTATGAATGTCACCAAAAAGGACATGTAAAAAGAGACTGCCCTAAGTTAATGAGTTGTGCTATATGCAAGAAAATTGGACATGATCAGAACAAATGTTTTTACAAAAATAAAATAAGGATACCCAAAAGAAGTGCTCTATATGCAAGAAAACAAACCATGAAGAAAGAAACTGTTATTTCAGAAATAAAACCAAGAAAGGAGAATATAATATAGCATGGCTGATCAAACCAGAGAAAAGTAATGAAAATGAAATTTTTGAAGAAATAAACAAGTGTGAAGCAAAGAAAAATTTAGAATTTGCTGTGGATAGCGCTTGTACGTCTCATCTTGTTAACGATATTGAAATTTTAAAAGATATAAAAGAATTTGAACAAAGCTACAGAATCGCTAAATCAGGTACATTGTTAAAATCCAGTGTTATTGGAACTACCTAAGGAGAAAATTGTTCATTAACAAATGTATCCTGTATACCTGATCTGTCGAGAAATTTAATGTCTGTAAACTGCATCACAAGAAAGGGAGGAGTAGTCACATTCGATAACAAAGGTGTAAAAATATTTCAAGACAATAATTTAATACTTGAAGGAGAGAAACAAGATAATGCTTTATTTATTGTAGATATTGGAAAAACAACATGGATGAATATAAGAAAACAGTGGTAATAGCAAGAGACGTGATGTTTGAAAAGAACTTTCCGGGAAAACAAAAGGTGAGCAAGTAGAACCGACTGTGAAAGAAGAAATAAACAAACAAGGACACTTTGAAGAACACGAAACAGATGGAGAAGAACATGAAACCGAACCAGATATGAATATTTCAATAAAGAATGAAAGAGATGGAGAAGAAAACCCTAATCAGTGTGATGAAAGAAATGCACAAGAAGATTTAAACACAAACAACAATCATGTTGAGGGAAGAAATATTCCATACTCTTTGAAAGAAAGACAAACTATAAAGAAACCAGAAAGATTCAATGATTATGTACACTTACCTGATGAGGACACAGAAGATGAAGTGTTGCTTACTTACAAAGAGTGCATGGAAAGTGAAGACAAAGAAAAGTGGGTAAAAGCAATCGAAGAAGAAAGGGAATTTTTAAAGTTAAATAATCCATGGGAACTCGTTGATGAAAAAGAAGCTAATGACAAAGAAATTCTGACAAGCAAATGGGTTTAAAAAAAAAGATGGAGGTAAATACAAAGCAGGACTAGTTGTGCGTGGATGTCAGCAGAAGGAAGGAAAATTTGACTACAAGGACACTTTTAGTCCAGTTGTTGACACAACGCACTGGGACTTTTGTTGGCAGTTGCTGCAGAAGAAAATATGATTGTGAAAACATTTGATGTAAAGACTGCTTTCTTGCACGGCGACTTGGAATACGAAATATACATGAAGGTTCCAGAAGGCTATAACGCTGAAGGAAAGATATGTCGACTGAAAAAGGCTTTATATGGCTTAAAACAAGCGCCTCGCCAATGGAACAAGAATCTAACAGATTTTCTAAAGAATCAAGGAATGGAAAGCCTTAAGACAGATTGATGCATTTTCAAAACAAAAGATAAATCAATATTCATGGCAATTCATGTTGACGATGGTATTGTATTTGGACGCAGTGAAGAAGAGGTGGACAAGTTATTGAAAACTCTCAAGAAAAGGTTTGAGATGACCATATTTGACGACCCAAAACTTTATTTGGGAATGGAACTGAAGAAGACAAAGGATGGTATTTTGTGCCTCAAAATAAATATGCTAATCAAGTCCTAGAAATGTACAACATGATTGAGAGTCATAAAATAACACACCGATAACACCAACATCAGGATTTCAAGGCAATGAACCAAACAAGAATTTTCCTTACAGAGAGGCGATAGGTAGTTTACTATATCTGACCACTAAGACTCGTCCAGATTTGTCATATGCTGTCAACTAAGAAAGCAGATTTATGGAAAATCCCAGAGAAATAGACGTCCAGAATGTTAAAAGGAGTCTAAGGTATTTGAAAGGAGCAATGGATCTTGGGATTCATTATCAGAAAAGCGGTTCAAATGAAATACACATCGACGCATATTGTGACTCTGACTACGGAGGCGATGAAGAAACAAGAAAAAGTACAACTGGCTATGTAATATTTTGTTCAGGAGGACCTATTCTGTGGAATTCAAGTAAACAAAGTGTCACTGCTAAGGCCTCAACAGAGGCAGAATTCATAGCTGCCGCCGAGTGTTGTGCTGAGTTGAAATTTATAAAATGCATGTTGAAAGAGATTACTCACAAAGAAGTAAAGATAACTCTGAATATTGACAGTCAAAGTGCAATGAAAATCATAAAATCAGGTCAAATGTCAAGAAAACGTCGAAAATATATTGATGTTCGTTACTATTTCATAAACGAACAATACGAAGATGGACTGTTTGAAATGCAGTATTGTAATACAGATGATCAAATTGCTGATGTACTTACGAAGCCGTTAATGTCTGTGAAGTTCAACAAGTTTAAAGACATGTTAGTTACTAAAGTTTAGAAACTATGTAAGTGTTAAACTAGTGTTTTGTATGAAGTTAATGTGTTTCGATTAAGGGGAGGTATTAAAATATCAAATAATCTCTCCAATAAGTCTTCATATAATCATATGTTAAATTTACTTATGTGTACACTTGTATAAGTTTGTTATTGTTTACTTTACAGTAATAATTAATGAAGAATGTGTGCAAGTTTAAATAAAATATCTGTATAAAAACCACTGAATACTCTGCTGTAATACATTAAAATACCTAAAATACTTATAGGTCATGAGCCCAGGAGCCCAAGGGTATTAAAAATAAAAAAAATAATAAAATATATAGAAGTTAAAATAAAAAAAATTAAAAAACTGAAATGGTTGATTATGAAATATCTGGAATAGAAGTTTTGAAAACACCTGAAACATGGCAAATGTAGGAAATGGAAATGAATGTTCTGATTTCTTTAAAAGAACTGTCAGAAGTTGTTGATGGAACAGAAGTAATAAATGAAGAAACTGATAGTGAAGAAAAAATAAGAAAATACTGAATACTCTGCTATAATACATTAAAATACCTAAAATATTTATAAAATCAATTGAGTTGCGTAAACGTGAATGGCAGATGATGATGGGTTTTGTTTTGTCGTGGTTTAATTTAAGTCCATGTATTTTCAGTCCACAAAGTGATTCGATTTATGTCTTCATTGATTTCTTTGATGTCATTAGTTGAAAAATGAGCATAGATTTGTAGATCGTCAGCATACATGTGATATTTACAGTTTTTTTCAGATTTGAATTTACGTCGTTTACATACAGTACAAATAGCAGTGGCCCTAGGATGGATCCCTGAGGCACGCCGCAAGTAACAGTCTCCCAATCAGATATTATGCCGTCAACTTCAACACACTGCCGCCTATCTGATAGATAAGATCTCAGCCATTTAAGAACATTCTGAGAAAACCCTATGGCCCTTAATGTCTCTAACTGAGACATTATTGAAATATGTATGATTATTATACAACAATAGTATAACTTACGTGGGCACAGTCGGTTAGTTCTTCCCACATTTGTTGAAGGAAGAGTTGTCACAATCGTAACCGCAACATTGGTTGTTGAAAGACAGTCTGCACCCGGACGCTGAAACATAATGAATATTAGTCCAGTAACTGAAGGTAAAAAACGGCGAAACTGGAGAATTTTCTCGGTCTGCACCGATTTCCATGAAAATTTTGATTTAGGTTCTACTTACCCCCTACTTCAAAGTTAAAAATGTTTTAATGGTTGCTTTTTCCCAGGGGGTGGGTGCCACCCCCCCCAGGGGATGAAAATTTTTACATTGAAACTAAGCCCGGTAATGGATATATGACCGATTCAAAGCAAATTTCGTTCTATAAAGTTTTTTCTTAAAGTCAATACTTTTCGAGATATTCACGATTTAAATTGGCGATTTCCACCCCCCCAAAAACCACTTTTTCAAATGGTTTTCCACAAATAACAAAAAAACGAAGAGGTTTAGCGAAAAATTTGTAATGAAATAAATTGTAGCGTATAAAAAAACAAAGAAAATGGTGGGATTGTGAAGTCTGTAAGCCCAGTTGGAGCCAAGTTATGGCTTATTTAAGAGTGGTTTTAATTCGTCGAACGCCAAAACGCACAATTTCAATGTGAAATAATTAAAAACCTAAAAGTTTTTTGAGGAAGACTTACTGAACATATTTTAAAGATCATTAAAAGACCTTTAATTATTTTTTTTGGAAAAGTTATTATCGTAAAAATTAAGCGAGTTATGATCAAAATAAAGTTGGTTTATATTTTTTCAGCGATAAAAATCTTAAAATATCTTGAAGGTGAACGTTTGAAAGTTATTAGCCTTTAACTATTGTCAAAAATGAAAGCCGCGCACTCTTTCCCTTTCCGCTCGTGGTGGGAAACAGCTGAACCGGTAGAAGTCTTGCCAACGTAGTTAAAAAAATATATGCCCAAAGATTTACATACTACAAAAAGTAGATGGTAGGTGAACATTGGAAAGTTATTAGTATTTACAAGAACCTTAGAGTAATATAAATAGTTGAATCACTATTAACTATTTTTAAATTTTTATGTTTTCAGGGCTACCAACCTATAAAAACATTTTTGTATTGAAAAAAAACAATCGGTACATTATTTGCGACAATTGTTAAAATATGTACTTGGTTTATCAGCCATAACTCGGTCAATTTTTAAGTTACGAAGGTTTTCTAGGTATCATTTTGTACGTTTTTTAGGAGCTATAAGCTCACAGAGCAGTGTTTGTTTTTCAACCCTTAAGAAAAAACGGAGTGAGCTGAAAGGGTTTGAAAATATCGTAATTATCAACAATTGAAGACTTTGAACGCCTGTATCATCGTTAATTATTGTCAAAACAAGAAAAAAAGGTATCAACATTTTTATCAATTGAATCGCTACAATCTTTCACTCAACAAAATTTCCCACATCACCTATAGATTTAGAGTTATATTGAAGGAAAGGTATTTTTTTGTTATTGCTAAAATTCCCTTTACCTCCACCTACTATCTGTAGTCGCCTTTTAGTCCCTGGAATAGAATACTAAAGTACTAGTTTATACTCCATAGTATTTTACATGGGAAGAAATCTGGCAACGCCGCGGTGGAGAGTGAGAAAATATGGCAACACTGTCGAATTTAATTTGTTTCTCTATGTTGAAAAGAGTGTCACAGCATCCGAGCGTCCGTTTCCGTTGTCTACAGGACAGCGTATCCATTTTGAGTTTGCTGTAGTTTAGGCTATATTCCTGCATATTTGTGAGCAAATAAGTTAGGCCTAGAGTATTTTTAAAGAAGAGTGTGAATGAAATGGTTAAAATTAATACCTTGCATTATTTATTTATATAGGCTATATGATTGTAATGCAGTTTGTTGAAGCAAAAAATCATCTGAAGGTAAAGTTACAGTGTTATACTTAGTTATTGTTAATGGTATTGGTGGAGGAAAAATGTTGTGTGCATCACGGGACTAAAGTACTTTAGTCCCAAGATGCACAAATAACTATTTTTATTTTAAATTCACATTTTTACAAAAATAAGCTCTTAAAAGAGTTCAAACTTCTTGAGCACATTGAAAACACATAATTGAAGGGAATTGCAGAGCGGAAGGGAATTAGTTTCAATTAATTTCACATAGTTAATCAATTTCACATAATTGAAGGGAATTAATTTCAATTTGAGTCCTAATTGGAGGTTGATATTTCCAAGACGTTTATCGCCGAAAAATATAAACCAACTTTATTTTGATCATAACTCACTTAATTTTTACGATAATAACTTTTCCAAATAAAATAATTAAAGGTATTTTAATGATCTTTAAAAACTGTTCAGTACGTTTTCCTAAAAAAACTTTTAGTTTTTTAGTTATTTCACATTGAAATTTTACGTTTTGGCGTTCGACGAATTAAAACCACTCTTACATAAGCCATAACTTGGCTCCAACTGGGTTTACAGACTTCACAATCCCACCATTTTCTTTGTTTTTTATTAGCTACAATTTATTTCATTATAACGTTTTCGCTAAACCTCTTAGTTTTTGAGTTACTTGTGGAAACCCATCTGAAAAAGTGGTTTTTTTTTGGGGGGGGGGGAATCGCCAATTTCGATCGTGAAGTACCTCGAAAAGTATTGACTTTAAGAAAAAACTTTACAGAACAAAATTTGCTTAGAATCGGTCAATATATCCATTCCGGGCTTAGTTTTAATGTAACAATTTTCACCCCCTAGAAGGGGTGGCACCCACCCCTGGGAAAAAGCAACCCTTAAAACATTTTAACTTTGAAGTAGAGGGTAAGTAGAACCTAAATCCAAATTTTCATGGAAATCGGTGCTGTGCGAGAAACTTCTCCAGGGAAATGGTTACTGGACTATATGTCGATTGAAACATGACACTGCAGACCTTAAATAAACAATAAGCAATACAAAAAATTTTAATAGAAGAAGGAATGCACTTATCATTTACAATTAATTCACGTTTTTAGTATGAAAAAAAAAACTATGGCTTCTAAATGTTTTGGTTAAGATCGTTATTTGTAATTAAGACAACACATATTTTACAACAGGAGTGGAAATCTGCATAACAATAATAACACTTATACGAATAGTTTAGGAATTATTTATAACAGTCCCAAGACCATTCAAGGAATCCTTTAATAATATTAATAATAGTATTAAGAAAACTTTTGCATATTTATCAGCCAAGTTTTTTAACCTAAGAGAATTTTGGACAGGCAGCTTTTATCTTTTTCTTCTTGTTGTAAATATAACGGAAATTGTATTGTTGAAGTGGAAGAGCTTTTTAATTGATTTAGTTAAAAGTTGTTTTCTTTTCCACACTAACTTGATAACATTTGACCCTGATTATAATGTATCTCTCTCTAACAGTAAGAAAGGAATAGAAAATGGTTCAAGTATGCGTTTAGGTGATTTGTGAGTGTTTGCAAAAAAGCGCAAGAATTAAAAATGTAGAAAGGAAGTGGAGCCTAGCTATTGGTAAGTACAGTGCAGTTAGCTTAAAGAATGGCAAACATAGACATAAAGAAAAAGTTTCTAAACAGCGCCCAATTGTTTAATAGATAAATGAAAGCTGATAAGCGCCCAAATAGATAAATGAAAGCTGCTCTGATTTGAGCGTCAGGTTTGGGTGGGAGAGGGTTACATAGGAGGGGAAATGGAAATGGTAATATTTTGACTTTTTGCATATATCTTGAAAAGATTGTATTGCTGAAATATTATGCTTTGCAAAAATTATCTATATTAAATTTCAAACAAAATTATATTAAATCTATCCAATATCAATGAAACTTGATATAATGAGGGGTAAATGTAATTTTATTATTATTTTTAACCCCCAAATGTCTCAAAATATCTATCTACTCCTGATATTCCATTTTCATATTTTTTGTTGATTCAAATAGCATCTCACTTCAGAGAATCATTATAAGACTTGGGAAGGAATCTTTTGGTTCTTCTAACTTTTTTACTCCCTTTGTAAAAAAAGTGAGTTGTAAAAAAAGTGAGAGGTCAAACCTTATGAATAGAAACCCCTTTACTTGATATATTATATCAAAGGGCACAATAAAAGAAGATGAATGGTGAAAACTAGAGGTCTGTAAGTTGATCCTACGAAAAGGTACTCCAATTTTTATAAAACTGAACTTTGGTTTGCTGTAACTTTGTCTAAGATCAACGTAGAGACCTCTAGTTTTCACCATTCTTTTATCGTGCCATTTATAACGATATATCACATAATGGAGGATTTTTTTCATAAGGTTTCACTTCCCACTTTTTTATGGAGAGAGTAAAAGTTAGTTAGGACCGAAAAATTCCTTCCAAAAAATTACTTCAGAGAATCATTGTAAGACTAGACTTATAATGTATATCTAAAGTAAAATGCTATTTCAAACAATGGAAAATATGAAAATGGAGCATGTTTTTGATGTTTTGGGACATTTGGAGGTTAAATACCCTCGTTGCAACAGACCTGCATACTCAGCAAATTTCAAATGCAAAACAACATATTTCAATCCAATATAGCGAGATTTGATATGTTTTTGTAAGCTCCCTAAGAATAACAGGGAGAAAGAGTATGCAGGTTTGCTGCTACAGGTATATTAAAACTGGGTGGTTTTAATTCAATATTTAGTAGATCTGAACTGAAAGAAGCCATTTACCAAGTTTTATCCAGATATGCTGAGAAATAAGCGAGATATAGAATTTTATTTATTTCCCATAAGGTTAACATTAGGACAACGTACTGTGTTTACCACTTTCAATATCTCGGTAACTAATGGACATAGAGCAGTGATTCAAGATACTAAATTGTTTGTTTTTTTGAGCTAAATTCAATGCCCCATAAAAAATCAAAAATTCCATAAATTTTATTTTTCCACATGAAAAACTCAAAAAGCCCATTTTTGGGGGGGTTTATCCCCCTTTACCCCCCTTATAGTAGTCTGATCGAGCTAGTTTAAGAACTTGTCCGAGGGATTACCACTTTACAGGTCTGTACCAAATTTTATTAAGATCGGGCCATTTTTACGGCCGCTATCGTGCTCACAGACACACACACACACACACACACACACACACACACACACACACACACACACACACACACACACACACACACACACACACACACACACACACACACATATATATATATATATATATAAATAAAATCTAATGGTGTTTTTTGCTTCTGGTGACCCCGAAACGAAAAGTTATCATGGCCTCGGGCTTAGGTCTTACCACGAGACCTGCGGTAACAGCTTCTTCCCTATAGGGAAAATTCGCTATAAATAATAATTAAATTACATTTACCCCTCATTAGCTTAAGAACCGTTAACGTTAGATCGGTAATGTACCATTTTGTTAGAAATATAATGCAGATTATTTTTACAAACCATAATATCTTAGCATGAACCGTTCAAGATACCGTTCAAGGACCGTTTTCGAGATATTTTTCTGAAAAAGTCAAAATATTACCATTTTTCTTCTTATTAGCCACCCTCCCACCCAAACCCGACGCTCAAATCAGTGTAACGTTTATTTACCTATCGGGGGAATTGTATCGAACTATCCGGTGCGGGCCAGAGACCTTTTTATGCCTAGGTCTAGGTCTTATTATTGCACCATACTATGGGTTTAGGAGTGGGAGTGGCCTGACGTCATCACCCTCCATACATACTGGCATCCCTCTACACTAATGACTTACAGCAAGCCAAGAGGCGTCCTGGACTTTGCCATTCATGGTCATCATTAGAACTGGTGTAACTGTCATCTGGTTCAAAACCCAATGCCCGCTGAGCAAGCATCAGCACCTAGAAAACAAAACTAACAGTACACAATCAAGTTTTGGAAATCACCCACAATTTGTGTACATTTGAGGAGGTGATAGCTAAATATATTTTTAGCAGTAATTAAAATTAGTGAATATTTAAAGACTTTACAATATTGAGGTTACAGCATGCCTGCATACTCGACCGATTTTCAGTATAAAGTATATGACAAGATCTATCCGCAAGAGAGGTATAGGATTGCTGCCTGGTAATGAGGTAGTAATAATGTAATTTTAAATGCTTAAACATATAATTTAGACAAGTGTCACATTGAGTAAAACCGACATATTATGTCCATAAATAAGTATGAAACTTATTCTCCGTAAGAATAAAGTGGGAGGTGAGTACAGTCGTCCGATTTATCCTGAGCTATAGCCTACTTCGTTGGCTTACTTCCGTAGTGAAGTGTGACTCGCCACATAGGCGTTAGAAATGAATTATAGGTTTGTTTAAAGTATTCCTTGTGTAAGGTGTTAACTAATACACAGTTTTTAGGCCCAAGAGAATCTTGTAGGCAAACATTTAGATATTTTCACATTCTTCCACTTCCGTCCCTGTTTATTCTTCAGGGTCTCTTATTTGTTACATCAAACCTCCAGAGGTTTTATGATAATAATCATCAACATCAATATTCTCCCAGAAATGGTGCAGTTTTACAATATCCTATTCACAAAATTTTTTTTGTAAATTGACCATCATATTTATGTTTAAAAATGTAAAACAATTGCAACTGCCCCACTCACATTAAAAAAGAACCCAGTTTTAAAACGTCAAAAACGTTGGCTACTGAGTTGCTTCTTCAGAAGTGCTGCACAGCATCTCTGAGTTCTTTGATACAAGATTGACTGGCACTCTTATTGTTTTCCTGGTTTTCCTCAGAAATGGCAATTGAATTTTGTTTGTATACTCATTATTACTGAAGTACTGAGTCATGTATTCCGCACCTTTGTTTTAGCGAATTTCCCCTATAGGGAAGAAGCTGTTACCGTAGTACTCATGGTAAGACCTAAGACCCAGACCATGATAACTTTTCGTTTTGGGGTCCCCAGAAGCAAAAAACACTGTTCCTTCGAATTTATACATACGTACATATATATATATATATATATATATATATATATACACACACATATATATATACCTATAAAAACACTCCAATTCTGACCGTTTTCATATGAAAACGCGCCAATTCTGACCCTGAGCCCTACAATCCTGACCCTGTTGTACAATTCTGACCCACACAGCCGGACAGACCGGCAGGACTCACTACGGCAACCGCGACGCGCCAGTGTATGTCTTGCTTTGTTTACACACTCCTCTATGCTTCTAAAAATTATCTCTACGGCAAACCTTATATATTTATAATCTGCATAAATGGAGGAATCTAACAGTGTAAATACGTTTAATGTAAGACTTATAAAAAACTATTTATAAAGAAAAACTTAACTGTATTGTCATTATTGGGACTTGAAAAAGTTAGTCGGCTACTACTTTTTTTATTTTTTGGTCAGGTGAGTTTCGTCTGCACGAAAGTTGTAGCTAATGAAATAAACTTCACACTTTGTACTAAAACTTTATTTCTAACGCGTCTAGTTTTCCCAGTATCTCAGGTTGAACAGAGGAGAGCAGTCGCGACGCGGCTGCCGCTACACCCGACCCGCCATTGGGTCTAGCATAATGAATTCCATGTATATCGTAATTATTTACGATTGTCCACTACGTCTAAAAATAACTGATGCATTAGAGCAAACTAAAGTTAATTTATTTCATATTTGCAATCAAAAAGTACAATTATAAATTTTGAATACAAATTAACTACAAACAATTAGTTTACAACAGTTTGATTCAAAAGCTTTTGTTGCTTTTGTTTTCAAATGTCTATTTAATTTATTAGTTTTAATTTTACGTTTTCTTTAGATTTCTTGGAGTTTTTCTCGGTGGCAGTTAATTTTAAAACAAGAGATTATAAAAAAACAAGGCAGAATATGATTTATTGCTGCTTAAAAAATGGCTGGATCAAAACATTCTGTCCCTAAATGTTTCAAAAACAAAATTCATGCCAATTTCATTGCGTAAAAGAACTGATTATCAACTTAATGATCTAGCAATTCATGTCTGAGAAAACCATTTGAATAACACTTGTTCTTGCAGCCATATTGAAAAAGTCTCTTCATATAAATATTTAGGAATAACTACGCTCAATCTGATATACACAATCATATATTTAATTTCGTAAGGCGATTCTTTGCGTCAAAATTGTGAACGTGTGGTAAGTCGTAGAAAGATGGGAGAGGGCTCAAATTAAAGGTCTCTATTCCGAGATGGCGGGAAAAATACTGAAATTGCTTGAAATTCACCAGAAAACGAGAAATAACGTAAAATATCTGCCATTTAAAAAGCATTGGGATCTAAAAACGTCTGTTTTGTTGACATTCAAACATGTGGTGCTGATGCTTGATTCAAAGCCATATGATAGATGTTGACTATGGGGTTTTTTCAAAAGGCAGCTAACTATGTTCAATGTAGGCCTACTATAACAAATAAATATTTTAATTTTAAGATTTCAGACTTTATAATTACGCGTTTGAGTATATATTTACAATATAAAATTATAAAGAGTTAAGTGTTTCTTTTACGTTATAACGATGCCGATTTAATGCCAAATGATCGATATAAATATATTATGTAAGCGAAATTTTTGCGCCGAAATTATGGGCATTTGGCAAGTCACAGGCCTTGCACTTGCAAGATAATGGGAAAGGGCTCAAATAGAAGGTCTTGGTGCCAGGGACTGAGGAAAAATACAAAAATGTCTTTAATTTTATCAAGAAATAAGATATTACGTTAAATATCTGCCATTTAAAATCATTGTAATCTAAAAACGTCTAACAGTGTAGATCAGCTGAGTGTAACATCAGCTTTAAATTTGATTCCACCAAAAAGGTTCACCTTTAAATTTGGCCAATCAAAAGTATATTCAATCTTGAATCTACCAAGACAAAGCAGTATTTATTCACGGGCAACCATAAAAAAAGTGTTGAACGCAGGGTACCAGAGGTGGAGTGTGGAGTCGTTAACGGGAGGCCATTTTCGGATTTAATCCTTATTTATTTATTTATTTGCTTAGTGTGTACAATGTAGCCTCAAACGGAGAATTCCATAACAAGTACCCTTTAACTGTCCAATATAATATTCTTTTGAACTAGGTGGAGGCTATAGACATTTGTTTACATTTTTGAGTTAACTTAAATGTCACGACTTTCTTTGGCAAATAAATTAAGTTTCACAGTCTGTGGTTAACCTTAAGAATTGTTTTAAACCATGTCCATATTTTTAATAATTGTAAACGATGTGAACTGAGTTGTTTTGAGAACGACATCCATAGCGCCATTGTTTCAAAAATTTAGCCGTTTACTACTGAAGTAGGCTAACGCCCTTTCTTAAAATTCTGATACGCACTAGCAAATGTCAAAGTATAATTAACATTTCACTTTACACATTTAATTCCGCCAAACAGTTACCGAGTTGTGAGTGTGAAGGAAACATTAAATATATATTTTATTAAGCATTTGTATTTTATTTATAGGGGCTTTTGCCCCTACAAGCCACTAGTTTGTATTAAAATGAAACTGCATGCAACGTTTAATTCCGGCCACTCAATGTTATCATATATTTAATTTCACCATAAACTAAAAATAAGTTTCCACTTTTTTTATTCCTTAATTTTTATTTGGTCTCTACGCCCAAAGGCTATACGCCCATGTAGACTCTTCCTATATAATTTAAGTTGTGAAATTGTATTTATTTATAATATTTTTTGGGAAACAAAGTATATTTCATTTCATTTTACATTTATAATAAATTTTCATTACAATTTGTACAATCAGAAATTTCTTTAGTCAATGAGATTTGGATTGGTTTGATCAAAGCTCTCTAAATTTGGTTCATTTGAACTTGAGATTTAATGACAGTGGTTTTTTTGTGATAACAGTTTTGCCCTTTCTATGGCTAATTCTAGTTATTTATTTTAACAAAGCTCGGCCTCCAGGTTAAAAGGGTAAAACTTCCATGCATGCAATCTGCACTTATCTTGACCGAGCCTGAGGAAATGAAGATTAACTACCATTTTTTACCCTTTTGGTCTAGTAGGGGACCAAGCTTAGAAACATTGTGTTAACTGTTACTATGGGGACTGAACATTGCTTATTGAAGGCACCTCGATGTACTCGGGGACTGATCTCTGGGAAATGATGAAAAAATTACGAGATATTGTAGTAGGAGAGATATAAAGCTAGGACAAACGAAGAGCAATCTCATAAAGAAGGCTGTACATTGCCTATTTAATATAACAAATTCTGCTTGGAGTCAGCTTTGGGAAATGAGGTCAACACTGAAGGGATATTATGGAAGGTGGCCAAACTTAAAAAAATGTGGGTTCTACGCATTTGTGATGAAACAATACGTAAATGAACATTGCTTATTTAAGGTAACTCATTCTTCCTGGGGGTCTAGCTTTGGAAAATAAAGGTCAACTTCCTGAATTATTGTAAATTGGGACCTGTCTATAAAACTGAGGACCAATCGTTCTAGAGGTCAGAGGGATTGTTTACTGAAGGTAATTTATTCCTTTTGGTAGATAAAAATTCAAGGCACTTGGGTCCACGCTTTGCTTATTGAAAATCCAACTGTTAACTTTCCAACCAAGCATTGTGGAAATTAACATAAACTTCATGAAACTCACTAGCAGGGGACAAAGGATGAAACTAATGAAGTTGATTGTTATTACAACTACTAGGCATTGCTTAAAGTGGAGATAATTCATCCTAATTGAGAGCCGAGATTAAGATCGAGTTCATTAAATTCTCTAGTCGAGGACCACGCTTGAAAATTAAAAAAAACAGTTTTATTGTTATGTTTGAGTATTGCTTACTGAGGACAAACCGCTCCACTCGGGGGCCAAGCTTACGAAAATTAACTTAGCTTTTGTAAATTAGGTTGACTTTACGAGATATTGTAGTTGAACTATCCATGAACTATACGGAACTTTAATAGAAGGAGAACGCTTGCAATACAAACAATTTTGGAACTTAAATTATTAACTCTACAATGATAGGCAAGGAGTTTTTTCTCAACTCATGCACATTGTAGGGAAAATTTAAGCACACTGTTAGAAACGAAAGGTAGGCCTACTTAAAGAATAAAATAAATTAAATAGTACACTCGGATAGTGCTCGGATCATCCGGATTAATGTGGCGGAGCACCGATCCGGATGAATGGAACCGGATGAATCCGAATAATTCGAGGTCATTATAATATCGCCTTAATAGCGATCGCGTACGATAGCCCCTGCTAAACCGATTCTGCAAACAGCGTGTCAAGACTGTACAACATGTTAGTCTTTCGAATTTTACGGGAGTTTAATTTTGAAACAAAAAGAACTAAAATTTATTATTAATCTTAGGAATATAATGTTAACTTTTACCGTACTTACGGTTTATAAAATATTGAATTTATTAAGATTAAATAATCATAACTCAAACTCGAAGTAATCATGACGAAACGTAAAGTAGGCCTAACTCAAAACTTAAGTTTGGCAAAATGACATCACTGACATCATTTTGACACCAATTTGACGTCATGTGACATTTTGTGCTATATGGGAATTATTATAGTAACTCTTAAGAAATAATGTAACACATCAAATTACAGCAATAAACAAACTCGCAAAATTGCCGTAGGGTACGCCTTTGTTGTTTAGTGCCCCAAGACTTCATAACTTCTCCGCAAGATAGTTCTAAAAGCTCTTCTTAAAATAAAGCTAAAAAATCAATTAGCCTACTCAGATTTACTCAAAATTTACCGTGTTTCAGTAAAATATATGTCTTTCAAGATCTTGAGGGATCGGATACAACAACAACGAATAAGACCAAAACGAACTTCATACTGTGATTTGAACCAAAGATATAACAAAACATAACAAAAACAGTTTAATTTGGAAACGCCCATAAGAAATGTAGGGGGGAGAATTTTTACTTGAGTACATCCAAAGAGCGAAACAATATTCTCAAATACGGATTGCGGCGTTGTTATTAGCGTAAAAATATCAGACTGTACTGATGTGTCACAGCGCTACATTCATATTTTTTTAAATGGCCTTGTTTACGATTTGACGGATCCAAGGTGGCGGCTGAAAATTAATACCCGATGAAAATAGTGTATTTACCACCCAATAACAGTTGGCCGTGGTTTCAAATCAATATCTTTCAAAATATTCGTTTGGATACCATAAATCTAATTTTTAAAATATCTGTTTCTGTATTTTTGGCCCTGTGAACTTTGATCTTTATTCAAATTTGCCCAAGGATCCACCATATTCTTGCTCAGTTCATCGAATAAAACTAGAATCAACTATAAAATTATGAGTTGGACCGTAATTCAAGGTTCATGCCTATTTTATTCTTTGATGACAGGACTATCTCTAACCTTTGCGTTTGTTTCGAATCAGTGAATATCCATAAGAAAGATGCCAAAATTTAGACAAAACCCAAATCTGCCCCGATCAACAACCTACGTGACATTTTGCGAGACCGGTAAAACATCAAAATGTCACGCTACCTCAGGATTTCCAAAGTACTTGACTCCTTCGAAAGTTCTGGTTAGGCGTCGACCCTCGTCAAAATTGAACGAAAAAATTCCATAAAAGTGTATCCCTGAAAAATACCATTAAAAGTGTACAAAATAGTTTTATAAACAAACCGATCTTTAAAACCCAAATAAACCATTTGGATCGGCTGTGAATCACACTTCAGGGCTTGACTGATTCTGGCAAAAGCATGGGATCCGATTGGCGGTAAGATGCCTCCCTCATATTAACTTCCTCACTCTGTCTAGTCCAGCGAGCACAGAAAAATAATGTTTCTGTTCTCGCTGGTCTAGTCTTATTCATAAGTTCGACTCAATGGATATATTGTCCTTTTAATGGAAAAAATATATGTATTTCCGACAATGTTTTTCAAGTAGCTGGAGTTTTAATTATTTGCTGATCGCCGTGAAGATTTTAAGTTTTCTAAAACTAAAAATACAAGGTTCTTCTTTTCCTATAATAATTATTGTTGTAACCTTGTCGCGACCCACCTACAGCCCTTCGGCGACCCACCAGAGGGTCGCGACCCACACTTTGGGAACCGCTGCCCTAAGTAGCAGTCCAGAAAACAACGTTCACGATATTGCTGAAATATACTGTTCAGGCAATGCGATTCCTAAAATTATTGTGATTCCAAATGCATAAAGTAATGTGTTACATTTCCATTTTACTTGTAGGTGGCGCATTTCACCCGTAAATCATGATTTTGGCGTGATTTTAATTTCTTAGTTTCACTGATAATTGATCGGTCCGGATAATCCTGGATCCGGATAATCTTGGGTCCGGATAATCTGAGGTGTACTTTAATACTGGAGTTTTGGGTTGTGAATTGAAGACGAATCGTAAATAGTAAAAAATTGTGTTTTTTGATAGCAGTTTGCTATTCGTTTCATACAATTGGGCGCTAGCTTAAATGAAAGCCTACATTTCACTAAGTATTTTTTTATTTGTGATAATTTATTATTTTAGTAAACTGTAACCACAAAAGTAAACAAAATTTAGTGAGAACCAAATAAGAAAATAAATAAATCGTCAATGTTAATCAAATAATAGGCAATTTGTATTTTTTCCGATATCATAAAAAATACTAGAATACTTCGCGTCTGGTTTTAAACTGTGGGATTTAGTCCAGTAAATCTACGCAAAAAAACACCCTTAACCTTCTTCTTAATATTATAAATTGAAAAATGATATTACAAAATGGATTGCGGCATTCGTTTCGGCATCAAAAATTATTTGAAAATTATAGGTCACAAGACCAACTTTTCATTTGAAATAACTTAGCTCGTTTTAAAATGGCGGATCTAAGATGGATGGCGCCCTAAAATGCTTAGCACGCCAGAATCACATGAAAATGACTCCACAATGACTGCTGGTGGTTAATTGTCTTTATATAGCTTCTCATTCTGAGATTATGGACTTATCTTTGCGATGCATAATATTACAATGAGTCAAACATTTTTTAACCCTAATATCTTAAGAATGGAACAATACTTTTGAAAACAGATTGCGGTATTGAAACCAGTGTAAAAATCTAGTTTAATGATGGGTCACGACACCACCTTTACAACTGAGAGAAATAATTTGCATCCCAGATGGCGGATCCAAGATGGCGGCTGAAAATGATCAACCAATCAAAATAAAGTGCTATAACCCTAACAGTTATTTGTGTTGTTCATAAGTTTTTAAGTTAAAAATGCAGTGTAAATATTTTTTATGATTTTCGTATTTACCGCCATTTTGAAAACTAATTTTAGGGTTTTTTCTATAGTTTGATTTTTTCTTATTATGGATATGTTAAAAATCATACTTTTCCAAACTTATCCCTATTAAAAGCGCTCGTGTTGCAATTTGTTCTAGGTTAAGGGAGTTCTTTGCGTTGATTTACTAGACTATATACATGTATACATATTACACCAAAACAGTTTTAAAAAATATATAAAAATGATATAGCTCACCCTAACCTTGTCCGATTTTAATGATCAATGGCTCAAATGAAAGCTGATGGCTCACTGAGTGATTTAAAACCATCAAACCTACATGCCTTAATCAAAACTGGAGATACCCGTCCTTAACTAAATTCAAAATTCGAAAAAACATTATATTGATTAAAGGTCCATTACTCGCATCAAACTCAACCGATTTGAATGGTTAAGAGCTTAAATTAAAGACAGTAATGTATTGAGTTTCCATGTGGCTGACTCTCCGCTAAATTTTGAGAGATAGGTCTTTAAGTAATGACAAACTGACAAACTACGAAACTTTGAAGAATTTTAGTTGGATTATAATAAGAATAAGAATAATAATCTTTATTGTCATAAAACATTCTTTTACAACTAGCAAAGCTAGTACAGAACAGATGACATTGTCAGTATTTTTATCTAGCCTAAAACAATTGAAATAAAAACATAGAGAAAAGAAAACAATTTATAAAAACAACAAAACAAACTATTTACATTTTATTTTCAAACTTATCATTTAAAAAAGAATCAACCGAATAATACATTTTTTCAATCAAAAAATCTCTTAAGCTATTTCTAAAACTGTTTTCCTTAATTACCTGTTTTAACTTGGTCACAGAGGTGACTTGGTGGGCAGTCTATTAAAAAATGTCATTCCCATATATTGTGGTGTCTTTTCAGATAACGTCAGACGATGTCTTGGATACTGGAAATTTGTTTGAAATCTCGTGCCATAATGATGTCTATGTTGAGTTTTACTTAGATTTTCTAAATTATTTTTAACAAACATCAGGTATCTTAAAATATAAAGGTCGGGAATAGTTAGTATACCAAATTCTTTAAAAAACGGTTTACAAGATTTTCTTTTTGAAGAAAATGTCATAAGACGGATATATTTTTTTTGCATTTTGAAAATGTTATTTGCATAAGATGACATTTCCCAGAACTCAATTCCATAGTTTATAACTGGGTAAAAAAGCCCGTAATATAGCATAATATACCATTACATCTCGAAGAACGATCATTTGGAAACAAATGGAGTTTAATTTCTTACATATTTTACTAACAAAAGTTTTCCAACTAAGATTTCAATCAATCACTATCCCCAAAAAGTTATGGATCATAATTGATTTCCACTAGTCAGATTTCGATTAGCGATAATTCATATGAAAGCTTATACTTTACCGAGTAATTTGAGACCAGAGCGAACTTTGTAACTCATTTCAATCCTGAGATATGAATCTTTAACAAAAAAAAACTAATTTAAAAAAATCAATTTTCATATCGCATTCAGCTTTATAACTTGTTTCACAATCGTCCGATTTTAGTGATAAATAGCTCAAATAAAAGCCAATAAATCACTGAGTATCTTAAGGCCAAAACGAACTGACAGTCTTGGTTGGTTCTGGAGATACAGTATAAGAAAAATAGTCATAAAAATGTTATTATTTCTGTAACACCCATTAGAAATGTACAAGGAAGGATTTTGTTTTGAGCATACTTTAAAAAGGAATCGATATTTTTTAAAACGGACGTCAGCATTAAAATCAGTGAAAAACTCCACTCCTAAATGATGTGTCACACGACCACTTTTATATTTGAATATAATATTATAAATCCAATATGGCGGATCAAAGATGGCGGCCAAAGATTTTTTCCTTACGAAAATACACGAGTAGCCACTCAAAAATTATTGGCGGTGGTCCCAACTCAATATCTTATTAAATGTTGATAAGAAATGCAGCCGTGAGGCTTGTTTTAAAAACTTTCCAATGTTAAAATAGCCACCATTTTGAAACGTGATTTTAAGGACTTTACCGTGGACCAATTTCGTCCGATTTTGAATATGTTAATAAACACATTTTTTTAGCAGTATACTGTCAAAAACGCTCGTGTTGCAATTTGTTCAAGGTTAAACAGTATTTTTAATGTACTATTTCAGCTAATTGACATTTTGAGCTAAAATAACTTGGAATGTAAAAAAATTCAAATATATTTTACGAACCTAGTATCGAATTTATTTTTCTTCAAGACGCAATAAAATTATTTTTACTCATTTAATTGCCGTAATTAGATCCCGCGTGAACTACTAAACGCGCAAAATAACCGACCTGAATACCTAAATAACACGACAAATATATAAGCCCTGACCAAGCACGCACGGCGCGTTTGCGTTACTACTACTACGCGCTGATCACCGACCCCGCGGAGGAATAGTTACGACATTCATCACTGTTTAGGGCCTTAAATGAATGAGCGACGACATTATACGAGTATGAGCCTCTGGTTATATTATTGACATTAAAATTGAAAACGAGTACTTTAAATGCTAGTGAAGACCATCATTTTAGAAGAACTGGTTATTTACTACATGTTACTACTCTTTCCCATTGTCATTGCGGAGTAATGTTAGTACGTATCTCTCACGCGAGGGCAACACCGAAATAAAAGGAATCTTTATTCACTCGATTGGTGTTATTGAAACGCTGTGAGTTGAAATTCGCGCTATATGCGCGCGGCGCGGCGGTTAGGCCGGTGGGACTAAGGTCGCCGCTTCAATACATCAAACACATCTACCCTAGCCTGGCGAGATGTACCGTTGACACAGTTGGCGATGTCTCAAGGTCAGAGACCCTAAACCCCACCCACCACTCGCCGTGACTGTATTTATTTATTTATTTATTTATTGAGCTCAATTGCCATTTTCATGGTTGGGTTTGTTGGGATAGTATAAAAAGGTTAAAAACTAAATAAAATGTTTATTTTATGAACTATGATTTGTTCTTCATGTGCGAAATAGTCTTCAATGTTATAATAACATTTTTCTTCAAGTAAAATTTATTAAACTTCTTTTGAATTTGGAAATGTCATTAATTTTCTTGATGTTTTATGGTAAATGATTATAGATTTTTATTGGCATGTATTATTCTGGACCTTTTTAATAAAACAATATGTTTTACATGTCGGTAAGTTGCTTTGGTTTTTATTTCTTGTAGGCCTATTGTAGTTTTGGGTGTTTATTTGTAGTGGAAATTGTGATTTATTCTTCTGGACAAAACAGGCATGCACTTTGCAGTATATGTACATTGATGCAAGAGTTAAAATTTTATGTTGTTTTTAAGAGAGGACGACATGAATTTATTTTAGGAATCTTAAAAAGTGTTCGTAAGGCTTTTTTCTGGAGATTAAATATTTTTTTATTTGTTATTGAGACACCAGAACATAAGGCCATATGAAATTTGAGATCCGATGCAGGGATGGTAATTAGTAACGTTGATTGAGCAACATCTTAATAAAGTCTTAATGATAAATATTCCACTGCTTACCTTCTTACAGAGGTGTTCTATACAGTGTGTAGAAAAAAAGTCCCGAAACGGCTAAATATTTTTTGAACAGAATTGGTTTGAGAAATAACACTTTACACATTCACTCCTATGTAAAAAAAATACTTTCTGAGGTACTTATTGACTCTTGGCCCCCGGTGGGGGGTGGCCCACAGGAGTCGGCACAAAATCCTAAATGTAAGCATGTGTCGATATGCACATCATTTTAAAGGGCTAATCAAATCAAAATCAAATTTCCAAGAAAATACTAACAAAAAATACACTTATACATCACAGGAAAAAAAATTCTCACATAGGTCATATAAAAGACCTGTGCGTGAGAGTGTTCTTATCTCAAAGAAAATAGTCTCTTACACAAAGTAGAAAATAAATTTGACTAGAAAAATGAAAAAAATAAAGAATATACTATAATTAAAAAGATTAAATTAAATAGGATAGACAGCTACTTAAAAAAAAAAGTACTCAACACTATATCAAGCAAACAGTTTTAGTTTTAACTAAGAGGAATTGCCTTGCAAAAATATCTAGAGATAGTCATATTCACAAATAAAAATAAATAAAAGGATGCATTTTTTAAATGATGGAACGAAAAATATAATAAGAAAATTTAAAAAAATAATAACTACAAGCAGAACTATGGGGAAGCCAAATAAGGGCAGACAAGCGGAGTCATGGTTAGGTCATCAAGTATGTTCTTGAGTAGTAGTACAGTTGATGTTAAATCAAGTATTCAGATCGTATGAGGGATTCAGCACTCTCAGGACCTGCCTCCAACAGCCAGTCAGAGATGCGCTTTTTATAGACATCAGTAGATGCCTGGGCATTCCTTAACTCAGGGGGGATGTTTCTGAAGAGAAAGTTTGCAATAATCAAGTAGAGTTCAATGCCGCAAACCGCACTTCAAAAGGTCCATTCATTACAAAATGGCGGCTAATCAAAAATCTAAAGGAAACACACAGTGTTCGCTCAAAGATTGTTTAAAAATTGTTGACAGACTATGTCTGAAAGATTTAAACTCCGGAATACTATGTCAGACCTAAAATCCTATCTTTCAGGGTGCCGTAGAGGATATTAGCTTCAAGGGGGATGGCCCATAAGGAGTCGGTACAAAATCTTAAATGTAAGCACAGGTCGATATGCACATAATTTGAAAGAGCTAATCAAGTAGAGATCAATGCCGCAAACCGCACTTCAAAAGGTTAATTTCTTACAAAATAGCGGCTGATTCAAGTTTTCAACAAAAGATCATAGGCTTAGGTTTGTTGGGGGGGGAGGGGTGGAATTACAGTTCAATAAATCATATTGCGTATCAAACCTAAGCCTTTGTTATTTTGTTGAAATCTTAAATCACCCGCTATTTTTCAACCAATAATCCTTTTGAAATGCGGTTTGCGGCATTGAATTTTATTTGATTAGAATTTAAAAATGATGTGCATATTATGAACCCATGCTTACATTTAAGATTTTGTACCGACTCCTCGTGGGCCGTCCCCCTTTGGAGCTAACATCCTTTTCGGCGCCCTGAAAGATAGGCTTTTAGGTCTGACATTCAATCCCGGAGTTTGGATTCTCCAGACATAGGCTGTGAACAATTTTTTAGTTGATATTTAGGCGAACCCTTTGTAATTCTATTAGATTTTTGATCAGCCGCCATTTTGTAACGAATGCATGTTTTGAAGTGCGGTTTGCGGCATTGAACTCTGATTGAAAAACCCTTTAAAATGATTCGCATATCAACCTATGCTTACATTTAAGATTTTGTACCTACTCCTTGTAGGCCGTCCACCACCGGGGCCAAAGAGTCAGTAAACACCTTATAAAGTAGTTTTTTTTACATAGGAGTGAATGTGCAAAGATTGATTTCTCAAACCTATTCAGTTCAAAAATTACTAAGCCGTCCCCCGGACAAAAAATAAGTAAGTTAAATGTATAAAAAAGTGTCCAGAGACATCCAGAGAATACAACAACACGTATCATGCTAATCAAGAAATTATAAAAAAAGTCTCGACTTTTTTTACACACTGGTATGTATGTCCCAGGATAAATTATTTGATATTGTGTGTCCAAGAAATTTCACATTGCTGCGTGAAGAAACAATAGTTTCATCTAACATCAAGTGGATGTCTCCTGATAAATCCTTGTTGAATGTCATACATTTTGTTTTAGTATTATTTATATGATACCTTTGGCCTTTTTAAGATCAAAACATACAAATTAACATTCATAACGAAAGATCATCAACCTTTATATGAGGACAAATCCTAGAATATTATGACTTTTTGACGGTTGTCCAAGTTTTTGTGTTTGGCTAAAACTTGTCCAATTGTAAATTTAATGGCTGAAATGAAAGCTGGTAATACATTGAAAGTCTGTAGACCAGGATTGACAAAATAATAAGATGTATCGAAAAAATCTAATAAAACCACAATTACAGAAATCGGTGGAGTACAAGAGACGAACGGATTCGAGGAGGTAAAACCGATAAATTTCAAAATACAAGATTAAGGTGCTGCTATACGTGACATAGACATCACGTCACGTCACGTCGCGTCGCGTCTATTTTCGATGTGAATGAAACCCGTGTAACCAAATGGAACCGGCTGTACATACACGTCGCGTCACGTCACGTCACGGCACGGCCCGACTCGAATGGTCTGAAGAGCATACGCATACACGGCCGAATCGGCCGAATTGGGTCTTCATAAAGGATACCTGAATATGTACTCATCCTCTCAGCGCATAATTCCCCCACTAAAAGTCAGATTTTGTTCTCTACTTTATTTATCTGCCGAAGTTTATCACTGTACAACTATTAACAGTGAAGTTAACAGAACGTTGGAAATAAATTAATAACGGGTTGGCATCTCGAACAGCATAAAAATCGGGTGAAGATTCCTTCCTTTCGCGCCCTCTCCTCTGTCTATTGTTACCCGGGGTTGAATGGACGGCGAGAGTCGGTTTCTCTGTCACTCCATCTGGACAAGGCCACGTCCAGACAGGCCACCCTGCGCAAGACAGGGGCCACCCTAGGACGATTTATAACTGGATCGTTCTTTCAACAGGCGAAAAAACGTGCCAGTCCTCGAGGCCGTTGGGTTGCAGAATGGCAGAAGCTGGCCGCCGCGCGGCGCGACAGGCATTATATCAATAATAAACAGACAGTTAATCTGCAGTTAACCATTTGTTTAATCATCATTTTGGTGTGCAGATTTTGGACTATATGTTAAAACCTAGATTCATTTAAAGGTATAACATTCTAAGGAATATCACACTAAAAATTATATATCTTACATGAAACGCAGGCAGAACGCCGTTTTGCGTTTAATCAAAGCAATGTTCTAGACAAGGGACATTAGTTTTATTTTAAATTTTTGTGTGCGACTGACAACGCTATATAAATCCGAATGAATTTGCCTTTGATCGAAAACCAAAAGTGTGATTGGTTTGACATAAATTAATTAAATATAAACCATTTTATCTTTAACCAAAGTTTCGATTTGCGCGCTGCGAGTTCAACTGCTTTGCAATTGCAGCAAACTTACCTCATTGGAGAGGTTCATAAGACAGTTTACTATCAACCCGATTATTATTAATACTTTTTACTGCTTTAAATTAGTTATCAACAATGGAAAGTTGAGGAAATGGAAGTAAGATTAAAAACAACTATAACCTCTTTACTTTTGATTCATACATGTCTGAATGAAATTAACTTATTATAGTTCGTGTGGTTAGCGTAAAAACCTTGCACTTTTTGATACAGCTTAGCCACTTGGTATGTGTATATAATATACCTGTAGAAGTATTTTTGTCCGAAGATCCAACCTTGAATTCGTGTAGAACACCCCCATATCAGCCATTAAAGATGGCCGCCATTACATTCATAAATTGCTCTATAACTCCGATAATAGTATTCCGATCTTGATAAACTTTTCTTGTTTGAAAGATAATTTTTAAATAAAACCTCTTTGCAGATAACATTTTTTTCTAAAGTTAATAGTTTTCATTGTATATCTGAAAAACTAAATTTTCCATTAATTCCATGGGAAAGTCTAATTCCTCAGTAAAATGCGTTTTGAGGGGCTCAACAAGGCTATGGCTAAATTTAGAATATTCTCTAGGTTGAAAAATTATACGCACAGAAATTTTATTCCGATAGGTCAACTACTATCAGAATAATGGCCTCAAAAAGATATACGTACAGGTCATTTTCTGAGTTAGCCTAGATTTTTCGGTATTTTATGAAGTAAAAAAACTATTATTGAGTTGAAACCTGAATAAAAATGAAGAAAAATAACTAAAAGACCGAGAAAAATCTATCTTAATAGTATAATTCTAGTTTTTCATCCATTTTGAAAGTCCAAAAGAAGTTTTTGGTCGCCCCATGTTAAGCATAGGGAAAAAGGACAGGCTCAGACTTTTATCGTAACAAATACTTTATCCGTCGGTAGAAGTGAATAAAAATTCATGAACATATTTAACATAAACATTTGAACGATATAGCCCAAAAAAATCTTGGATAAATAATCGCTAAACATAATTTATACGTGTTTTAAAATGAATTTTAGTGGTAAAATGAAGCCTCGCCGCTAGCGCCCACTGTGGAATTCGTTGCAAGCGTGGCTGGTGCTAACCACACGTATTAGAGAGAGCTAAGCCGAATCCCTTCAATTAAAAAAGCATAATAATTATGAAAATTATTTTTTTAAAGTCTTGAAAATGTTTAACAACAATATCGTAAAGATATAAAACAAAAATATCTAAAATAATAGTATATTTCATTACAAGGACCTAAAGTGACGCTTTTCGTACAAGGTCAAGTTTTACAACCGAGGCTGTAAGCCGAGGTTGAAAAATTACCGAGTAACGAAAAGCAGCTTTAGGTCCGTGTGATGAACTATATTTTTCGTCATATTGCTCAATACAATACGCACGGAAAAAACTCTATGGTTGATTTTACAATATTTTTAAGGTTAACCTTATTTTCAACCTTACTAAAGTTATTTGTACAATAACAATGAAATATCTGTACATGTTACCACAAAGTTACGGTTGTTTTTACACATTCCTTAAAGTTAATTTAATAAGGTAATAAGTACCGTAATAAGGTAATGACTACTGAAGAATGAAATTGTGGTATTGATAACCAAAAACTTAAGGTTGTTTTTACAAATTCCATGATATTAATGGAAAGTAATATAGTAATTACCATTTTATTTGTACGTTCTAGTATAGACTACTTTAAGCTTGAAAAATTAATTACGAAGACTTAAAATGGTTTATAATAAATTTCATTATTGATTCATTAGTAATACCTATTCAATTCATCACCAGGAGCGAAAGTGACTCTTTTCAGTGTTGCAATCGTGTTTTATGATTCACGTTTGTAGCAACGATTTCGTTCCACACAATGCGACGGAATTATACCATAATTATTAAATAACCAAATTTATCTTTAATGACATAAATACTCTTTTTTTCTATACCACGCCGGACGAAGTCACGTCACACCGGCTCCAAAAGATGCGCCGGTACGGCATCACGGGTAATATAACCACTGAGCTCTATGTTACGTCTGGAAACACTACTCTCTGAAAATCAAATGTAAGGCTAATATTATATATTTATTTATCAATTTATTAATTTTTTGACGAGTTTTGACAATTTGTGAAAAGCTTCCCGTCAAGGTCGCCGCTTTTTGCTGTTGTGTGTTGGTCACATTTGCTCGTTCGTAGTGGGACGCTGTCAAAAATTCAGAGTCAAGAGATGGCCATCTGACATTGACTTATGGATTTTCAAATTAACTAAGTTAGTTACTATTAATCTTAATAATAGTTATTATTAAAATAATAATAAAATGAATTAACTCTCCCAGTGCTTGCTCTTCAGTATACCGTTTATTTCTCTACACTTGTGCCTCCAAACCAGGAAACAGGACTTTTCTTTTCTTTCCTACATAATTACTTAACTTAAAAAAATAGTTACTTCTCATAAAAACATCACCCAAGATTTAAAGGTTACGTTTGACACCTGGTTTTAACTTGTAATGTACTTTAAAAAAATGATAATAGAACTGAAAAGGAAATCTCTCAAAATTAACATTGACTTAAATTAAGAATACAGTAGAGCGCCGATTATCAGAACGTCGGTCATCCGAACCGTCGGTTAACCGAACGCCGTAAATTCATATTTTGAACATGATTCTCAAGCAATCTAAATTTGCGCGGCAAAAACAGTGTCAGGGCTAAAACAAACACAAATATTGGACTTTATTTCTAAATAATAAGTATACAGTGTACTGTATCTATACGTGATAAATTGTTCTTTAAAGATTTATACCCATGTATTCTGATCGATTTCATAAAAATATTATATGAATAATTTTTGTTTGATCATTTTTTAGCCTTTCTACTAGTAAAAATTACATAATATATATAATTTTTTAATTTTGTCTTTTCATGTTCGATTATCCGAATATTCAGTTATCCAAACACCCCTTGTCCCCAATTACTTCGGATAATCGGCGCTCTTCTGTATTATCACTGTCCCACCAACAAAACAATTAAAAACACAGCGGAGTCAGCGGCACGTTTTTTAAACACAGACTGGTGACTCCAGATTACGAGCTCAGTGAATATAACTACCGTACTTTATTTATTTGTAAGTTACAGTATTGACCACTTTACACTTGTAATAATGAAACACGTTTAACACTCTAAGTTCAATTATTTCAGTTTTGATTATGAATACCTTAGCTAATGATTTTTTTTCTAGTACCCGTGGGTTATATTATTGACTGGACAGTAAAACCACTCATTGATTAAGAGTAACAGCGTTCCCAATCAGTTTTATATCGCAAGTTTTGCCGTGACACTGACTAGTCGAATTGGCTGAGTGGCCAAAGGCGTAGGTTAAGTAAGGCTAGAATGTCGGCGCAGGGTCGATAGAGTGAGAGGTCCAGGGTTCGAATCCCAGCGGAGTCGCCATAATTTTTAATCATGAAAATCAAATGTAAGGCTAATATTATATATTTATTTATCAATTTATTAATTTTTTGACGAGTTTTGACAATTAAATAATCCCTTTTATGGTTAAACATGCCAAAATATGTAATAGTATGTAAGGTAATTGAAACCATAACTTAACCTCAAAATAGGTAAAATCAACCTTAAAGGTAACCTTAATTCAGGTAACCATTGCCTTAGGGGACTGATATGGTAAACGAAAATAACTATACTAAGGTAACAGGTACTTTATTACAGTTATTACTACCATAAAAAATTCAACCTTAAGTTATGGGTAAAAACAACTGTAGTTTGGTTGGTCAAATAGTGACCGTAGTGTTCGGTTGATTTTACCCATCTTACATATTCCTATTACCATAGAGTTTTTTCAGTGCGTAAACTACTTAAGAAAACCAAAATGTTACAGCTTGTTTATCTTTAAAAATGGCTTCAAAAGATGCCACCGTCTTGTTATTGCTATTTGAAGCAATCAGCTGATTGTATCATTTGTGTTAGGGTAGACGGGGTAGACTGACAACAATGAACAACTATCGACGTATCGAAAGCATGTAATAATCGATTGGACTCGACCTTCTGTCCACACGGGCTCCTCAAGCTTTTGGAACAGGTTTAGTGGTACCAGTTACTTCTATCCACGAGCTCCTCTGGCTTTTGGAATAGGTTCCAGTGGTAACAGTTACTTCTGTAATTGGTTCTTTATCTCTCCTCAGTAACAGAATTTATAAATAAATAAATAATGCATTCATTACACCTGCAGCAAAATCCATCTTGACTAAAATCAGCTGCGTAACTGCTAGCAACATTAAAATAGTTGTTAAATATATGTTTCAAAATCATTTTTCTAGTTTACACCTTACACACACAACAGATAGATGTTGTTGGAAATTTGCGATTTCAATAGTTTTATACCTGTTGAGGCTTTGAAGTATATAGGAAAAACAGAGGCAGATGCAGAGGAACATTCCTCGAGAGAGAAGGATGTGAGATACAGTACTAGGCTTTATTGTACGAGTTAAATAACGTGGCCCAGGTTGTCCAAAAGCCCAATGCTAAAATTAACATTAGTCTTACAGACGGACTGGGCCGTGTTATTTGAATCGACCTATAGGCCTACCTTGTAAGTTAAATGTACTAAATTCAATGAAATTAAAAAAATATCAGTTAATTAATAGCAACTAATGAAACAGGTAACTTAATCGAAATAAATAAATTTCAGAATTTGGGAGTTATTTTTAATTGCAAAAACTATTAGATTTCACATTGGGTTACTAAAATAAAGTTACATGAAGTAATTCCAAAGTAAATTAATTTACACCTGGGAGAACTAAAATAATTTATAGCTTGCTCCTCGAAACAAAGTTACTGTATAAGGCCTAGCATCATTACAGTTCTTTTTCAGTGGGTAAACACTTAAAATAAAAAAAACTAGATTTTTTGCAAAAATTTTTGGCAAATAGTGAAACATGATAACTGTAGCCAGGTTTAATTATGCTCAGAAGCTAAGTATGAATCTATGTTTAAGTGATTGAATAGAAATATTTTTTTACTTTCTCGCCCTCATAAAACATAGTAGCTATATGGAGAAAGTAATGTATTCGTAAAAATTTTCGAATTTGAGTTGTTAATTTTTGATTTTAAAGGGTATTTAAGTACCCCATAAAACCCCCTATCCAAATTTCTCAAAAAACGGCTCTATAACGATTTTGATAAAAATTTCATGGTTTTTAGTGCTTAAGATGACAAACAAAATTACACATGTCTGTAAAAATTCAGGTTCAGAAGTTATAGGGGTTTAAGTGTTAAAAATTTCATATTTTTCAAATTTCACAAAATCTGTAACTTCTAAAGAAAATATTAAACCATTAAATTTGACTTGAAAAACTAAATAACTCAGTATTTTGAATCATCAGTTTACATTAACTGGTTGCAGAGATAATTGATATTTTAGTTCGGCGGTAAACGCAGTACGTTGTCCAGGTTCCAACACTTTAAATCCGTACTTTAAACAGTACCTGTACTTCATCAACACTTTAAAATCCTGGTTACTGACAATACAGCAGTTTTTTACTACAAATAATTTACTAGCTAGCCTACTTAAAACTATCAAATATCACAGATTCAAACAAATTAAAAAAATCATCAATGTGATAAAAATGGTTGCAGCATAAAAAATTTAATAATTTCAATTACTTTTTGAACACTTTTAGGCTTGCGTTGTCAACATGCTTTGAAATTGAATTGTACATTCTAATGACCATAATCACATGGCCGGACCTAGATTTCTCCAAACTCACTTGCAGCAAATCAATTTTTCCTCTATAAGCTAGGCCTATCTAGTAATAAGATCATGCACTTTACTTCTTAATAACTTATGCTAATTTTCAAATAATAAGATCTTACAATCATCTATTACCAATTAATGTAACAGAGAGAAAACTTCAATAGGCCTAACAAACAATTCACAATGTCGACATTATTCACTGAACAGTCAAATTAAATTGCGGTAACGGGTAACAAGCATAATATTACAGACTTAGAATAACAACAACAACAATCTAGGAGAACAAATACCAATGAACCAAACAAATTAATGCACTGTCAAATGGTAACTGCTTCGGAAAGTTAAGAGAGGCTATTACAGAAGTAACTGCTACTACTGGAACCTATTCCAAAAGCTAGAGGAGCCCGTGTGGACAGAAGGTCGAGTATCGATTGGTGAAATGAGCGAGTTTCACAAATTGATTAAACTGACAACAATGAATGTTTCGATAATAACGATTAATGTTTCGATTATTTGTAATCGAATGAATATTGTTCGAGTATTACGACGTACTCGGCACTTTTTGACTTTTATAGTCCTAGGACTATAAAGAGTCAGCTGGTATCGAGTACATCAGCTTTTAATTCCTAGGAATAAAAAGAGTGTATTTAGGTCCGGAAAACATACATTAAAACATCTGTTTTTGAAGCATTATAACGAAAAAGTTATTTTTAGCAGTTTAATTGAAGAGATTTGGTGAAGTGCTCGCGAACACGCATAGTCGGCGCTAGGCTCGCTTGCGCCAAATTCCAAAAGAGGGCGTCAGCAGCGAGGCTGAATTATTGAGCTGTAACAGCTGATAGTGAGCTCAGCTGATAGTGAGCGCGTAACATGCAGACAAGGTCGTATGCGCGCGAAATACGTTGGCAGCACTGGCTGTAAATCAGCTGGTCAGCTGTTGTACTGTTGTATTTGACACAACACTTCCGGTCACGGCAGAAGCCACCATTCATTGATTTGCCATTTGTAAACATTGGGCGCGTTCAGCCGCAGTCACCGGTGGATAATATACTGACCTATAATAAGTGAACGGTAGTAGTGGACGTACCACCTACCGATCATTGTTGTGCATCCACCGATGTTGTGTTTACGGTGGAATCGGTAAGTAACCGGACATTGTTGATTGTCAAGATGCGGTGGATTTGCCTATTAGTGACTATGGTAACCGGTTAGCCACCGGTGACTGCGGCTGAACGCGCCCATTGAAGGTGGTTTTGCTGTCGCAAAATGGACGTTAATGACGATTTTAGTAATAATAGTTCACCAGAAGAATCTTGTACTCCAGAATAATTAAAAAATGTGGCGAGGAATGTGTCTCTAAATCTTCTTCCAGAGAAATCAAAACATAAATATGAAAAAAGGTATGAATTGTTTACTTCCTGGTGTGAAAGTAAATAAGTTACGTTTCTTTACCAATTTATTTGTTTTATGGTAAATGTAGGAAAAATATAATGTGCAACTCGAGTGCAAAGTGCAATCGCCTCACTCGAGAAACCATTCCTCACTCGCCTACTGTACGGCTCGTAAGGATTTCTCTCGAGTGAGGCAATTGCTCACTTTGCTCACTAGTTGCACAAATAAATATTTCCTATGAGGTGCAGTTTATAACACTTTATACCATTATTTGCAAACTGATTATCTGTGATTGTGTAAAATATAAAAGCAATCTCTAAGTCGTAACGAGTAGTTACTCCCGCCGTTTACCCGAAATCGGCACGTGCGAAAGAATGTTACGGCCATTTTTCACAATGTCAATCCATCTTTAACGAATCCTCGTATGTTATAAACTTGGAGTAAAAAGTTCTTTTTAGTTATTAAAGACACATAAATTTTGATATCACTCTATCTTTTCTAGTTTGAGGTTAGTTATTGTTACATCTTGTAAAAAAATGATTTTTGTTATATTTTAGAAACCATTCCAAATAAATAAAAACTTAGTTTTTTTTGTTGACAGTTACATCAATAAAAATGTACCTGTGTGAATAACTCAAAGGAAATATTTTAATCATGAATTGAGTCATGTCATTGGTCACGACTTATAATTAGTGTTTTCATTTCATTTCAAACCCCAGGTAAGCATTAAACACAAGTTAGGCTTGAAAGATATATCAAATGAAGAATTATTGTAAGTTTAAGTAAAAGGTTTTCTTTCTTTTGTTTTGGTATCATTTATTTGCATATCTGCTCTTAGTTCAATAACTCTTTTAAGTTTAATTACCTCGAAATTGTAATTTGTATTTGAGTAATGATAATAATTGTTTACCATTATGTAGAAACATGATGACTATTATAAACTTAAAAAAACTCGACTCGAAAAAAGCTCGAAACTCGCGGGTATTTTTCAAAACTCGGCTCGGCTCGACTCGACTTAAAAAATCACTACTCGCACACCCCTATCGTAAGTGCTCAAAACATTAGTGTATTTGAATAACGCGCATCCAAAAGATAATGTCGTTTCCGAGCTGCGTGGTTGAGTGGGATTCTAACACAATTATGTTAGTTCTCTTTAATCTGCTATAAAACCTAAACTTTTTGAGCCAATTGTTTGAAAACGTATTTTTATCAAATTTAACTTATTGGCTCAAACTTTTGTGCCTACAATTTTTCTCTGACGAAGAAACAAAAATGTTTCCAGCCGAGCAACTTGTTCATGTCATGATTTAAATTTGTATGAAAAGTTCTAATATCAATAATTAGTTTCACAAGGAAAAGATTTTCATGATTAATGAAGTTTGTACCATTACCTGCCTACACTAATAATCTCACAGGAAGTAAAATTTCTTAGTTGTCAGAGTACATTAAGGGTTTTATCAGTTTTATCGTAATTTCTCATTCATTATTCTGTGGTCTCTGGTGCAACTACCGCCCCCCCTCCCGCGCACCACTATCCTCCGCTTTTCGCTCAGACGCAGGACTATAATTTAAAATCAACTTTTTCCCCGTCTAATTGTACACCAGTTGTCAACATGAGGGTTATTATTTTATTGTTTAAACCAATATATACCCTCTTTAACTAATATAATTGTTTTGGTATGATCCTTAAATTTATTTTCGTAAAAGCAAATCATAGGCCTTCACTGCCTACACTCTGTACCTTCTTTCAGCATGATTGTAAAGTCAAATTGATTTTGTATGATGATTTTGATTCTGTATTGTTGACTTCTCGTGTTCATAAGTTGTTAGCTGATTCTCTTTTCAGTTTTGCTATAATTAATTAATTTCCTTGGTCGTGACCTTTTTGTTAGATTATCTTCTTATGATTTCTAATATTATTTCTTTGTTTGAATTGGGAACTCTCTTTTTGGTCATTAATTTTAAAATAGTATACCCGAATAACTCTGCCCTTTCCCTTGGCAGTTCAGACACGGAGCGCTCTAACACCACTGCGCGAAAAATGCATTAGCTTTTATCCTTATTTATAAAAGTAGCAATTTTTATGCAAGGAAATTTCGTGAACAATACGTTGAAACGTTGTAAATTAATTACGGCCACCTACAATATAGTTGTATGACCCGCCTGGAGTACTATATTGTATTACCCCTTTGATGAAATGGGTTGTCCGTCTAGTAAATAAGTAAATAGCCACTCACACTATAATCTTAAAACTCACTATGGACATATCATTCCGATTGCTGAATGACCCTATCTTCAATGTGGATGAGAAGCGTTTGAGAAATAGGTTTTTGTCCAAAGCATTTACCGTATATATTTTTTCTTACATCTTTCGGTCTGTTTTCAAAAACGTACTAAATTCAGATTGATATTAATTCGAAAAACCGACCTTAGCGTCCCTCTGTGTTTTTATTTTATATCCCGGGTTTTCGCTCATTCTTTGTATTGGTAAATGGGAGGAAGCTATGCATTCATACCATTTGCTAATCATGAGGGAAATGTTTTCTAAGAAACGTTACACCTTCTCATTTCAATCTAGGGCAAAAGTATAGCTGTAAGTTAAGAAAGTAATTACACGCCTATGGTCCTTAACCCAGCTCAGCCCATTAGTTAATTATTCCTAAAAAATGACACTTGGCATAATGTGATTAAAAGAAATTGTTATCCTCTCAGTGGGCGAAGCTGCGGGTACATCTGACATTAAAATATTTTTAAATAACAAGTAAAACTTCGTTCAGGATAACTTCGAGAAAACCATTTTTAATTTATTAAAATGAGCTGACTTTTGTTTTGACTCAATTGGATGATCCGCTCCTTTATACATCGGATTTCCAACTCAAACGCTCAGGTACTTTATTTTGTTTTAAATAGTTCTTGTCATGTACGGTAAAAATAATTATCAACAAAGATAATAGTTTCTCGATTTTCTTGATTTTTTTCAACGGTAGGCCTATACAGTAGTTCATTGGATTGAGCCTTTTTATTGGCAATGGGCATTTGAGGTAAGCAAACTCGGAATGCCCGGAAATATTTAACCAGAGGATCAATTAATGACACTAGTTTAATTGCTTGTTTAATTATTCTTGCAGCTACTTTTACAGGCATATCGACGTTGCCAGAGCTCTCTTGAAGGGCCGAACAAAAAACTTGGCTAGGGCCTCAAGGTCGATATATTCGGCACTGCCGATGCCGGGGTGGGGCTTGACCTTTTCATTGAGGGAGGTGCCCTCAATAAAAATTTGTTAGCAGCACTTTCTCGCTGACAAAAAAAGTCATACGGCAAAAAACATTGGTGTGCAAGGGCCTATTCCTTATTTCTTAGTCTATCGGTCGACGACGCGGAAGCAAGTATTCCTCAGGCGATAGTTGAATAGAAGCACAACTCCCGCGGTGTTAGCGGCGATCGACTTACTACGCTGCACGAGATATAAATTATTTGTTGTGGTGTTGTATTGTTGTCCAGCTGTTTTACCTAAAATGTACAACTGCAAGAAATGTGGAAAGCGGTGTGCAATGAGAACTGAGTTCCTCTTGCATGCCACTGTGTGTAAAGGCCCTATTCTGTCAACAAGTCATCGCAGTGACCAACAAGTAAGTATTTTGCATAATATAATTCATATTAATTTTGAGCCCCATATAGGTGTTTTTTTAGAATTTTTATCCGATGTATTTTTATATATTCCATAAAATATTTTTATGGAATATTTTATCGTAATATTCCATACTTTGTATGGGACATTAAATATGAATACGAAATATTTTTAATTCATATCTTTTTGTAGTTAGCGCAATACTATGTGGTACTTTATTATTGAATTTAAAGGTTTACCAAAATTCTTGAACCATGTGATTTTCCCTCTTGCCTCTATAAGGAGACTACATATTCCAATTCCTTTAACTTGATATTTTTCTTTATATTAGTCTTTGGTGTTTTAGTAAATATTAATTTTTTCTTTATTTACTTCATCAGGCTGAGTTTTAGTTACTTTATATTTTATCTAATATCTGAGGGTCTATAATTTTAGACATTTTTGCAATAACAACCTCTGTTAAAACCTTAAAAATGTTTACAACCCATTATTTTTTCATGATTAACAAGAACTCTTGGTACCTTTGTTCACTACAAAATAACAGTATCCCAACAGAACAACACAGATGCCACAATAAATGCCAACCAATTAATTTTTGTTCACAACATAAAATAAGTACCAGAATTTTTATTGCAGATACCCCTCACGAGAAGGTGAAGGTGTTTCTACAATAAACTAAACATTATGGACTCATTTTTCCAACATAGGTGCCAAAGGGCCTTGGGGAATTGGGGGAAATACACTATGAGTTACTCTTTCTTGACTAATTTTCTGTAAAAAAATTATCCAAATTTGTCATTTGGGTGGCAATAAGTGATTCAATTTCACAAAATTTTCTCATAAAATCAGAACGGATTTTACTTTCATAAGGCTTTGCTCTTGTATTTCAAACAGGATTGAGCAAACATCAAGAATATTTTAAATATGAATTTAAAAACTGATTAAAATGTAAGTAAACTTTTTATTTTTAGACTTTGTATTTTACACAACAGCAAACATTTAGATATCAATTACCAAAATTTGGATGATCAGGGAATGGTTTATGATGGAAATTTTGAAATTCTTACATGTAAAGATTCCTTCACATGTAATCATTTTAAAGATCTTTCAAAGCAAATATTTCAATAAACACACCTCCAACAATTTCTTATGTATGGATGTCCCCCAGGTAGAATGAGTTACCTTAAGTAAGCAATGTTCGACATCCAAAATAAGTTTGACCCTAATTTTTTAAAGTTTGGTCACCCTCCATAATATCCCATTAGGGTTGATCTTCATTTCCCAAAGCTCAGCTCCCAAGTAGAACTTATTACCTTAAATATAAAATGGTTAACTTTCTTTATGAGACTGATTTTACTTTTTCAAGCTGGGTCCTCAATTACAAAGTGTATACATTTGAGAATTTAAGGTCATCACTTGTAGACTTCACTACATGTGTATCACTTGTAATACATGGTAGATCTAAAAGCCAGTTTGCTATGAACGTATTTTGTACAATAATAAATGTGGACTGTTTGAATATTCCCTTATTAGGGGTTTCTAGCCCCTTCAAGCATCTAGTTTTTATTAATATTGAAAGAGATATCAAAAATATTACATTTTTTGCACAGCCCTGCATATCAGATGATGACAAAATATGAAGGTAAAATAAATGTAATAATATACATTTTTACAAATCTATGCTACCACATTTTCATTCTTTTTAAATTTTTTCTATCTATGCAGTTAGTATTACTGAATGTGATTTGATAATTGCGACTTAGGTAACCTACTCATACAATGGACAGTATCAATCAATATTACAGCTTGCATGGGAAATATAAAAGGTATTTAATGTAAAAAGATAATTGACTGATCGTTTGAATAAAGTTTAGAAGATTAATAGTTGTGTAAAAACCTGCTTCAATGCTATCCAATAGTTAAAAAACAATTAAGTTTAAAAGATTATAAAAATAAATTAATAAAATTAAAGTTAACGAATATTTAGTTAGTTGCTTTAATATTTTATTATTTGGATTATTTTAGGATGGTGAATCGTCGGATGTCGCCGATGATGTAGACACTGACCCAGACTGGCATGCAACAGTTACAGGTAGATAAAAACAAATTATACTTGAATTAATACAACTATGAAGCATGACAGGGAGAGAAATTTATATACTTCAATAAACTTTTAGAGCAAGTGATTTATCCAATATGAAACGACGATGTGACAAACAAACCAAAATGCGCCAGCCAATGATATACTTAGCAGGATGTTGCGAATAATAATCGCTGGTTTTCGTTTAATAACTGAATGGTATTCCTGGTGCTGGCGAACGATAAGTGAAATTTCCATCCCTATTACACTTCATAGTTGTATTAATTCTTCTACAAACAACTATTTTTACCTAAGAGTAACAAAAAAATTACTAAGGTACTAAAGTGAATACTTAAATAGACTAAAAAAAACAAACCTTTGAGGTCAGTTGATATGTAGGAAACTGTAATCAAGGCTAACTTTGTTGTAAAAAGAAATAAATTCACATATTGTCCAAAGAAAAGCACTAAATTGAGTTGGTGAAGAAATGTACACAATATTAGACATTTAACTATTTGACAATTTAATATTTTTCAGGAACAAATGCTGCTACAACTGCAATATCTCCTGCCTCCTCGCCATTAACGGCTGAGCAGTTGTCAGTGGCACAGTTTGCTGACGACAACCTAATGGCGTTGGAGTCAACTGCAATACAGGTATGAAAGTATGAGTTACACTTGAAAGTAAAGTTAAATTTGGTGCGCTAAATCTTGAGTTATGGTCTGTTATCCGAGCTGCTAGACATTGTTTATTCTCAATGACCGGTGATAGAGCAGAGCCCATGACAGCCAGACCCCTTCGACAGCCAGACCCCTTCGTTATTTTATAAAAGCTGAAAGTTCCTCTGAGCAATGTTTTGAATACAAGTAACAAGAATCAGCAATTATGCATTTTGGCTGGTGGTTGCTTTGGCTGAAATTCACAGATTATCATTGCAAGCCTCGAAATTACTTAAGCAGCTGATAACTTCCATTTCAAATAGAGGGAAGTGAAAAGCTGTTCAAGTAATATTGAAGATTGCAATGGTATGACTCAGATAATATCAAATTATATAAAAACTGCACTAAAGTATAATGTTTGGTTTTTAAATTATTTCTGCTTGTAATTTTTGGTAATTCTACTCTCTTTATGATAATTTTTAATGATATATTAACAAACGTATCTCAGATTTGCAAAGTTGTCTGGCGAGATGTTAAAATCAGTTAAGTCATTTCGAAGCTTGTAATGGTATGAATCTGCGAATATTAGCCAAAGCAACCACTAGTCAAACCTCATACAGTAGAGTCCCACAAACCCGGACTAATGTGGACCGAACGGTGTCCGGGTTTGTGGAAATTCCGAGATATTGGGAAATGAGTAAAAATAAGAATAGTTTATGTTATTTATACAAAAATTCATTTAGTTATTGCATAGTAAAAATACAAGAACTACATTATCAGTTCTAAAAAAACTTAAAACCAAAACTGTTTTGTATGTGTCACACCATGCTCTGGCCTTGAATCTCAATGCACTTATTGCTCTGGCAGGCTTTCCGAGCTATCCAGAATTCCAGGTTATCGAAGTCCGGGTTTGCGGGACTCTACTGTAGTTGCTGATTCTTGTTATATGAACTCGGAACATTGCTCAGAGAAACTTTCAGCTTTTATAAAATAACGAAGGTCTGGTGGGCTCTTGGACTATGGAAATAAACAATGTAAAAATAAATTTCAACAAACATGTTTACAAATAAAAACGAAGATAAGAAATACAAAGCAGTTATAAAATGTTAAAATATCAGGCTAGTGTGACTTCAGAGATCAGCTGTGTTGTTCTGATGACTTCCCCTCCTCTCCTACTTCTGGTATACATTATTCTTACAGCTCAAGATATATTAAAATATTGTGACCTTTAAGCATCAATTAATTCAATTTTGTACTGCAGGTACCCTTTGCATAAAAAACAAGTTCAATTTGCATTATGAGTTTATATAAATTTGTATAAACCAATATTTATTTTTCACAAATATTTATTGTGAAGAAAACAGTAAAATGTCACTAACTCACCTATGGAATCTTAAATATTAACCCCCTCCCTGGCTACATCCTTGCTTAAATAGATATTTGAAATATTTCCAGACATAAAAGATTTATAACAGCATCATTTTGTTAAATTATATATCTTCATATTTGTTACTGTTAACATTTTTCAAGAGTAAATTTAAGTCTATAGTTGTTAATTTCTGGTCGGAAGCATTTATACCTTTCAGGAGAATTTCAATCCATACTAATTCGATTAAAAGCATTCATAATAACAATAAATTAGTATAAACGATTATTGTTTCAGGCTGCAAGCTCTCACGCCAAGGAACTGAAAATCGCAACCTTGGCAGTTGAGAGGCTGTTGCCTTTGAAAAAGAAAATCAATGATTTCCTAGAAAAAAGAAGATTAGCAGGCAAGGAGGGGCGCCAGAGCAAAATAAGAAGGCTAAACAGGCATATCAAAACCCTGAAGAATCAACTTCATTCAGTGGAAAACCAAATAAACGTACGTATTTTAAAACTCCTCTTTATCAGCTTTTTACAATAATTAACATCACAAAACAATACAATATCAACCTTGTATTTCACTCATTCCCTGTTTAAGATTTCTCAGTATTATACCGGGTGTCTCACCTACCCGGTGAGCCCCGGTCTGGCCAGGGCGGCTGGTCGGCGATCGCCGAGGGCCCCTGGCTCAAAAGCCAATAAATAAATGAATAAATAAAATGTAAAAAATAATAAGTTTTGTAACTATCATGATTATTAAATTTACTATTTTACAATGACGTAATAATCCTAAAAATAATTTTTTAAGCAAACAATAAACCTATTTATTATAGTTAAGAATGAACCCTAGTACAGAGATTATAAGAGGCGCTAGTCACCAAATCACTTTAAAAACGCTTCGTCCGGCTCAGCGCTCAGAAAAGGCTTCTTTGGCCATGAAACCTGGCAAAAATATTAGTTGTAGGCTTTAGATGCGTACTAACAAAGGATTTTAAAATATTTTCTCTAAAAAGGCTAAAATAGGGTACATGATAAAATTTAAAATGGCGGCCAGTTGAAGTTGTTAAAATTATGGATTGAAGGCTTATAATTACAAGCGATAAAAAGTGTACCAAATCCAATCTACTAAAAGAATAAAATGTTTACAAATTTAACCACTTAGGATGTTCTCGCATTTTAGGAAGTACTGTACTGTAATTCACTTTTGTAAAATGGGTTACCCATATTATAAATAAATAAGTACTCAAACTTTAATCTTGAAACTCTCCATGGACATTCCATTGCGAGTATAATCATCCAATGCGAATTAAGAGGGATTTTAGATATAAGAGTCATCCGATTTTAAATGTGATAGAGGAAGTTATTGTGGAATTAGTTTTTTTATTCTCTACTTTTTCCTAAGTTTTTAGTCTACTTTAAAAATCTTGCTATACGTTCGTGTGTAAGTCGAAAAACCGCCCTAAGCGTCTTTTTCATTTTATATCCCAGGTTATGCTATGCTTCATTCTCATGAGTCCTAAATTGGCGGGCAGGAATAAGGTGAGTGCACGGTGCTATGAAAGATCCGAGTTCAACCCCCTGAGAGGCAATGATAATTTTTTAATAATTTGAGGAAATCGAACTTTTTAAATTAATTAATGTTTTAACCAGGAAAATTCAATATTTGCATGAATAAATTGCAAAAAAGAATGTGATTGCAAATGGTAATTAATTCATACAACTTGCTAATCTTAGGGAAATATTTAGAGGAGATGTTTCACCATCTTATTTCAACCTATGGCGGAATCATCAGCTGCCAAGTTTAAAACGTAATTGCACGCCCATAACCCAAATCAGATCAAATGTTAATTTATAAGGATTGCACATAATTTATTTTAGACTTGTATTTTACAATTGTATTTTAGTGTCAATGTATTACCTAGGGTGATAGAATAAAGTTTTGCTTAATTGTAATGCATTGTTTTTTCATTGTATTTATCATTGTCATGTTCATAGTTGGCCTCTCAATGAACAATTGTTCTATTTGATGTATAACGATTCTTAAACAGAACTACATAATTAATCTTGTTCTTTTAAGTAGAGCTGCAATAATTAATAAATCAAAATCACTGCTTTTAAGATAAAATGTTAGGCAATAATTTAAAGTTTAAAACTATTAAAACCACGTTAGCTGTTAACAACAAATATAATACTTTTGGTGAGGACCATAGACCTCGTTTTATTTCTTGGGGGGGCTCATATCAGTAACTCGCCGAGGGCCACCAATGGAGCCAGACCGGGCCTGCTCACCTAAAGTGAACCAATAGCTAACTTTTTTATTATAAATCTGACAAAGAACTTCCCTTTGGGGCACTTCCCTTAATTTTTAATGCTGGTTTTTGGAGTCACTTCGAAAATTAAAAATATGGCCGCCATTTTCCAATATGGCGGAGAACTTTGATTTTTCTTATGGAACACCCTATATTTTAGGTTGTTTTTGGATTTTACACTTAATTTTAGGAACTTTTTATCCTTTATTATTTTTTCCTAAATCCAATGGTTGAGGAGGTATGAACAGTTAAAGTTAGATTTTTTTCCATTTAAAATGCATTGGGACATTTTTGGTAGTCTGTATATCGTAAAAGGTTGGGTTTAATAAAAGATACCAAAGAATAAAAGTGCCTAAAATGTTAGTTTAGTTGAGGTTTAATCATAAAATAATTTTAGACGAGATTTAATTGTGGAAATATGTTAGTTTAAATATGATTTTACTCCATAAGGAATACATGGAATGGAACAGTTAAACCTACACAATGCATTTTTAATAAAGAAAAATGAAACTTTAACTGTTCATATCTCCTGAACCATTGAGTTTAGGAAAAAATTTGAAAGAATAAAAAGTTCCTAAAATTAAGCGTAAAATCCAAAAACGCTCTAAAATATAGAGTGTTCCATAAGAAAAATCAAAGTTGTCCGCAATATTGGAAAATGGCGGCCATACTTTCAAATTTCAATGTGACTACAAAAAGCAGCGTTAAAAATTAAGGGAAGTGCCGCATAAGAAGTTATTTGTCAGATTTATAACAAAAAAGTTAGCTATTGGTTCACTTTAGGTGAGACACCCGTTGTATCCCAAGCAATATGAATTTTTAAAGGCAAAAATTATAGTGATGAAAAACAATTTTGTTCTTTGAATCACAAATAAAAGGATGACATATTCAAGCTCAGTTCCCCACTTTAAAAGTTTGCCCTATCTGATCAATGCCTGGCCAGCATTAAAAGATGCTCCTTAACTTCCCCAGGTATGTGTTTTCTAACTTCAAAATATCATGAGGCAGACCTTCATTCTCCTATGCATGGTCCCCAAGTTGACAGGTTCATTGAAGGCTATTTAACTTAACACCCAAGATTAATTCCAATTATTCAAATTATTTTCTGACTATTATCATATTTTTTAACAATGTAACATATGTTTTATTCTAGTATCCTGGAATTCCTGACATCAATGAAGATGACCAAAACCCCTGTGAACCTGACATTCTCAGCATCACTGAAGATGACCAAAACACCAATAACCAGGTATATTCCTTCTTGCTAATATACAGGGTTGGGCAAAAGTCTGGAATATATAAAATAACTTTTATATTATTCTGCAGAAAGTGATGAAACTTTACAGTTGTGCATCTAGTACAAATAGGGATATTTTGGCGTATTTTCTCAGTTTTTCGCACGATGAGGGGACGGCCCACGCTGGAAGTCTTGAAATTCTTAAATGTAAGCATACCTAGAGTTATACTTCATTTTAAAGGTCTTAATTAGTAGATCACAACAGCGCAAACCGCGCCTCAAAAGGTTGATCCAATCAGAAGTTACAGCTCCTCAAAGATTTTAATGTTGGCCATTTAACTCAAGGCAAAAATCAAGACTAATATATTAATCAAGCTGTAACTTCTGACTGGATAAACCTTTTGAGGCGTGGTTTGCGCTGTTGTGATCTACTAATTAAGACCTTTAAAATGAGGTATAACTCGAGGTAGGCTTACCCTTAAGAATTTTTTGACTTCCATCACGGGTCGTTCCCTGGTCATGAGTAAATTTTTCTGTATACGTCAAATCATCCTTATTAATCAAAAATACATGTATCTAAAACTAAACTATAACGTTCCGAGTGCTTTATTAGTAATTAGACTTTTTCCCTGATTTTAGCCTTGAGTTTAATGGCCAACATTAAAATCTTTGAGGAGCTGTAACTTCTGATTGGATCAGCCTTTTGAGGCACAGTTTGCGCTGTTGTGATCTACTAATTAAGACCTTTAAAATGAGGTGTAACTCGAGGTATGCTTACATTTAAGAATTTCAAGACTTCCAGCGTGGGCCGTCCCCTCATCGTGCGAAAAACTGAGAAAATACGCCAAAGTATTCCTATTTGTACTAGATACACAACTATAAAGTTTCATCACTTTCTGCAAAATAAAATAAAAGTTATCGTATATATTCCAGACTTTTGCCCAACCCTGTATACTGTGTGTCCCAAAATTCCCGGACCGGTTCAATATCTTTTAAAGTAAGCCAGATATCAAAACAATATTTTGCATACCTTTTAGTACTAAAAAAACCTATTTTTTGATGTATGTGTCATTTCTGCCCCTGCCCCCAAAATTGGATTTTGGGGGGATAGCCCCAAAACTTTAAATGTAAACCCCCATCGAACGACTGCTTATTTTAAAGAGCTTGTTAAAATAAACACAATGCCGCAAACCGGAGGTCGATATCATGCTCCAGTCCAAAATGGCAGCCATTCAAAAATTTAAAAATGCCATGCGTCAATTAAAATTGAGTATTTTCTGTGTTCAGCAATTCACATTTAAATCAAATAAGAACTATCAGAACACATATTAACTACTTAAAAGATACAAAAATAATAATTTCTTTTTATCATCATCAAGGCTCAACCCTCCATTAGGTAACTTTTTTGAAATTTCATTAAAGCAAGCTTTGGCTTATTTTTTACTCAGCAAATTAAAATGAGTGGTCATATGATGTGAGTTGATATTGGAGTTGGTTGGACAAACCCCCCCCCCCCCCAACCATTCTGGAGGGTTGAACCTTGATGATGACAACAAGAAATTATTATTTTGGATCTTTTAAGTAGTTAAAAATGTGTTCTGGTGATTCTTATTCGATTTAAATGTGAATTGCCGAACACAGAAAAAACTTAATCTTAATTGACGGACGGCATTTTTAAATTTTTGAATGGCCGCCATTTTGGACTGGAGCATGATATTGACCTCCGGTTTGCGGCATTGTGTTTCTTTTAACAAGCCCTTTAAAATATGCAGTCGCATGATGGGGGTTCACATTTAAAATTTTGGGGCTACCCCACCAAAATCCAATTTTGGGGGTGGGGGCAGAAATGACACATACATCAAAAAGTAGTTTTTTTAGTATCAAAAGGTATGCGAAATATTGTTTTGATATCTGGCTTACTTTAAAAGATATTAAACCGGTCCGGGACTTTTGGGACACACAGTATGTATGCCTAAAAGTGGCCCTTAGGCAGGATTATAAATACCCATTTGCAACAGACCTAGGGAATCCAGCAGGATCCCCCCATTATTTTAGGGCATATTCAATCCCGGGATTCTCAGGCTCAATCCCGGGATTTTCGGGATTATCAAATTTACATGGAACTTGATGTTTACTTTATTCCCACCAGTTATAACAAAGTCAAAACCAGGGCCGGCGAAAGGGGGGGACAGGGGGGGGGCAAATGCATAGGGGCCCGGGCTTGAAGGGGGCCCGGAAACGCCAAAAACGGGCCCAAAATGACAGAAAAGGGGCGTAAAAGTACACGGAAAAGTAAAACAAAGGTCGCCAGGCGTCAGGGCCCGGGGTTGAAGGTTGCATAGGGGCCCGAAAATCCTGTCGCCGGGCCTGGTCAAAACTAAGAGAAAACAGTTGTAGGTTGTTGTTGACAAAGCAATCATGGTTTTATGTGTTATTTGCTGCATTAAATTATCTATATACGTGATTTTCTGTTAATATTTTCATTAACATTAAACGGTTCAGAATGTCTTGAAAAATAATAATAAAAAACACTTGACATGTGTGTACCAAATTTCATTAAGATCGGACCATTTTTACGCCCGCTATAGGGCTCACAGAACAATATATATGTGGATAGATAGATAGATAGTAGATAGATATACCGGGTGTCCAGCCTAAAGTTTTCCAATAGCTCATAGATGACAGAAAAATCTGCGTCACAGAGCGAAATAACATTGTAAAGAGAGGGCTAAAGCGCGCTGAAGTAAGCTTGCATTCGTTTCGAATCTGGACGATAAAAGCTTTATTTTTTAAGATTTAATAAAAATGAGAGTAGGTTCACGTTCTTCAGAATATTTTATATGTCTCTACAATTTTTATTTTTCTATAAAGTGTTTCTGTCATTAGTTATGAGACTTTAAAATCTAACAAAAAACTACCTTTTTTTGAAAGATTTACACAATTCCTGTAAATTAACGGGGATAAAATCAAAAATTCTAAAATTATAGCGACCTACAAAAACATTTCCTTTTTAAAATGACACCAAAATATTGGAAGTCATATGAAAATCCAGTGATCAATGAATAAAATACAAAACCCTGTTTTAGCGCTCGGAACTTGAGGTAAACCGCCCCCTTAATGCTGATGAAAATAATTAATAAGACTATTTTAGGCCTACTACTATCCTGCATATGTAAGTAGATAAGATCTAAAAAAAATATTTATATCTTTCTAAAGAAGCTCAACCTTATATTTGTATTTTCTATTTACAGTGTGCTGGCAGTGAAGAAGAAAATGCTGCTACTGTAAATAACCAAGTAAAAGTAAGTTATGACAGGAAAAAAAATTACTGCTTGTATTGTTCAAAATTGGTATCAAAATTTTCTGAACACGTAGAAAGGACCCATAAGGAGAAGCCAGAAGGCGTTGCTCTGAAGGCGTGTAACATCTATTGTGACGCAAAAACAAGGAAATTGGAAAAATTGAAAATAACCAGCAAACTGAGGAAGCAGTGGAATGACAAATACAACGATACGATCTTATCACCAAACGAGGATATTAACAACAAAGAGCTTATTCCCGTAAAACGGAGACATGGGGGCCAACTAATTCCTCACATAAAATGTTGCCACTGCAAAGGCCTTTACAGAAGGGATAAACTCTCGATCCACCTAAAAACATGTGATGTTTACCTTCAAATAAAAGGAAATCAATCAAAAACTTATGCAATAAAACAAAATTCAGAAAATTTACTAAATAAAAATATCAGTGAATCTGTCACCACACAATTCAAGGAGGAAATTTTAAAAGGGATCAATAGTGACCAAATTATGCAAGAAGCCTTAAACGACCCATTAATAATGGAATTTGGGAGTAGATTCCACAAGAGTAGGAGGGAACCATCAGGGAAGTCCTATGTCATTCGGGAGATGAGGGACCTTTCAAGATTGTTAATGAACATGAAGAGCAAAAATCCTGATATAAAATCATTAAAAGAGTGCCTGAACCCCGTTCATTTCAAATTACTAATTTCGGCGTCTCTGAGTTTGGCTCAATACAATGAAGCAACTGGTGAAGTGAAAGTTCCTTCAATTGCTTATAGGCTATTACAGCCGCTGAAAGATGTCGCTGAAATTGTAAGAGCAGAGTGTATGCAAATCGTTCTTAAACATCCCAACAGTGACAGACAGAGAATTGAGGACTTTTTAGAGTTGCTAAAAAGTCAGTGGAAGGTGGAAATCGGCAGGATTTGCACAAAGGCACAAAAGATATCAAAAGCGGTGAGAGTAGATAAGATGGCACTAGAGGAGGACATTGTAAAAATGGCCGCATACATTGAACGGTCGTACAAAAAGTTATTGCATGCCTTAAAAAATAATTCTGGAAAAGAGGAAACATACAACACGCTAACACACATGTTAGTGGCACACATAATGCTCCTTGTCAGACGAAGACCTGTTGACTTCAAACATGCAAAATTGATACATCTGCAGCTAATTGACAAACAAGATGACCTAATTGACATGGCTAGGGGTAAAGAGCTCACCCCAAAAGATATAGATATATGTAAAAAATTTCATATCTTCATTGTCCCAGGAAAAAATTTGGAATTAGTCCCTATAGTACTAACGCCTCTAATGAAGACAGTCATGGATGCACTTGTAGAGAGCCGGGGAAATGTTGGCATAACCTGTGAACAGCTTTTTGTTCATGATAATAACAGGTTAATCAAGCCAACTGAATCCTTAAAATTCATGATACGAAGAGTTGCACTCAAAAGACCGAGCCATTTTACTGGTAATGGGTTACGCCATCAAGCAGCGACGTTTAGCAAATTACATTCGTCACACCCCCAGTACCAAAGTTATTTGGCCAGTGTACTGGGTCATACACTATCAGTACATAAAAAACATTATGACCTACCTCTGGGTGTCCTACAGAAATTGTTGGTTTGCCCTGTTCTACACAATATCATGACAGGAAGGAAGAGCAACAAAAATGCAGTAGAAACCCCAGGAGTAGACAATACGATCACTTTAAATGAAAAGACACCAGAAAAAATCCTGGCAGATGAAGAGAAAGAAGAAGAAGAAGGAGAAGAAGGAGAAGAAGAAGAAGAAGAAGAAGAAGAACAGGAAGAAGAAGCGACACCAGTCAAAAAGACTAAAAGGAAATGGAGCAATGAAGAGGAGGAGCTGGTAATTAGCCATTTTGGGAGAAAAATATTAAAAAAGGACATGCCAAAAAGATCAGAAATAGTTCAGTTTTTTGAGTCAAACCGCCATATACTTAAAGACAGGACGGTAAGTCAACTACTATTGTACATTAGAAATCACGTAGTGAGGCAACAAAAAAATGTGACCCCTAAGGTGAAAAGAGTTTTGAAATTGTATAAAAATTGAGTTGTTTTTGTGCTAAGGGGAGACTGTACCTTACAACTATAATTGATTCGTAATCGGGAATAAAATATCCATTAGTACAAATCTGTCACTTTTTTTTAATGGGCATAGCTCCTAAAAGATAAACTTAAGGAAAACTACAAAATTTTTAAAGTAAAATATTTCCCTTAAAAATACATACAAATTTTTACATGTGCAGGACCATAATTTACAACTGAATTACAAATTTCACAATGGTATCTGTATCCATGATTGAGTTAAGAAGCTTTGAAAATGTATAAAATACTGCCCTAAAAAAATTTACTTTCAAACATATAAAAAAATTAATTGTCTCAAAAACTTAATACCTAAAAAGATTAAACTTTTTTTAAAGGTATTCAGCCTTTAAAAAAAGCCCATTAAAAAGCCCTATTCAATTATTAAGAAGGGTAGTAGACATATAAATACAAACATAACAAACATAAACATGTACATTACAATGATAGATTAATTTTTATAATTGGAGTGGTGTTACAATGACACGGTGATAGTACCCCTGGCCATGCCAATCGGATTGTTTTGTTTGTCAATATGTTATAGATGTATTATAGTGCCCCTGGCCATGTCATTCGGATCGTCTTGTTTGTCAATAAGTTTTAGATGTTTTATAGTGCCCCTGGCCATGTCATTCAGATCGTCTTGTTTGTCAATATGTTTTAAATGTTTTATAGTGCTCATGGCCATGTCATTCAGATCGTCTTGTTTGTCAATATGTTTTAAATGTTTTATAGTGCTCATGGCCATGTCATTCAGATCGTCTTGTTTGTCAATACGTTTTAGATGTTTTATAGTGCCCCTGGCCATGTCATTCAGATTGTCTTGTTTGTCAGTAAGTTTTAGATGTTTTATAGTGCCCCTGGCCATGTCATTCAGATCATCTTGTTTGTCAATATGTTTTAGATGTTTTATAGTGCCCCTGGCCATGTCATTCAGATCGTCTTGTTTGTCAATATGTTTTAGATGTTTTATAGTGCTCATGGCCATGTCATTCAGATCGTCTTGTTTGTCAGTAAGTTTTAGATGTATTAATTTCATATGTTTTAAGTCAACAGGTCTTTGTCTGATAAGGACCGTTATTTGTACCACTAACATGTGTGTTATTGTGTTGTATGCTTCCCCTTTGTCAGAACATGCATATAAAGTTAATATTAAACCAAATCATTCAAACCAAATCATTAAAAATATAATAAAATAAAAAAAATTTAATATGTTAATGGTTGCATTTTGTTAATTTTTTATGATTTGTTTATGTACAACCTTAATAACGTAACACATTAATAATCTGTTGTAATAAAGATAGCTGTAAACATAGGATGGATAACACTAAACCTTTTAAGTGGAGAACAGTTTATCAATAGCGAGGGTATTCATTTTCAGCTAAAGTTAGCACCCAAAATGAATTTGAAGCCTTTTTATTGACCACTGGAAAAAAATTGGTGGTGTAGAATAGTTTTATGAAATGAATTTTCGGGGGAGGGGGTGGTTAGAGGTACAGTCTCTCCTTAACAGATGATAAGTTTTAAGTCATCACTGCTTCTATTGCAGTACAAGCTTAATTTTAAGTTGTATGGGTTCATTCATATTTGTAAACATCCAAAACTGTTGTTAAGAATTAAAACCACATCATATAAATTATCCGTCAACAGTTTGACTTCGGTCAATACAACATGACTAGTACAGTATAGTAGGGGGCTAATTTGGGCCCTACATATTAGGTGTAGTGTGTTTGTTTCACAATATATATTTCATCATGAGGTCTGGGTATTTGAGTCATCACTGAAATATTCACTGAATCCACTGAAATATCACTGAAAATCCAAAAATCATATAAATTTGTACTTATATAAGTATTTAAGCCTAATACGAGTCATTAATTTTAATTTTGTATTCTCTTTTGAATGACACACCTCTCAATAGGGGTTGCTGATTAAGAAATTCAGGACGCCACAATCCTTCTATTAAGTTAAGGGTGAAATCGTATGAAAAAAGTGCTTTTCAAAATTCTAGTTAGATGTTCCAAAAATATTTCAAAATTTACAGCCGTTATAACATTTATGGGGTGGAAAGGTTTGGAAGGTCCAATACCACATAAAATAATGTGCCCAAAATTGTTTTTCATACATTTGAAAAGAATTGTTACATTACAGACTTGCAAAATTATTTGAATTTTTTTAAGTCTTTAAAAGTTTTTTTCTATTGATAGTGATTGTTCTTTGTATGTCTGTATTTAATGGGTTTTCTGCATTTTCATTTTTTACACTCCTTACTCCATTCATAATCTAGCTTATGCAGCTCATGGTATAATCTTTGTAATACAGAAAAAGGTACTTAACTCATTTGTCGTTAGTAAAATCATATAGTTAATCATAGTAAATCATGAGGATCATCTATAACTCATAGTCCATAGAAAAATCACAATACCGAGGCATCTAAGATGCGCCATAATGCACTAACTAAATGACTCTGGTTTTGAGGATGACTGGATTGAAGGCTTTTATTTATCTATTATTAAGTAATAATCATGCAATTACTGTAATATATGTTTGAGATATTCTTATCTACTTTCATTAATTACTCATGGAAAACTATGGAGTTTAATAGGGCATAGGCAGGGGGCAACGCTCCTAACTTAAAAAAATTATGAAAAATGTTACATAATGGATGGACAAAATTTAGGATATGTCCATCCCTATAATTAATAATAATATTCTTAGTTTGAGGGGGAGGGGTACTCTGTTCTTCCTTCCCTGATGGTTACGCCACTGACTAAACACATTTTCGTAGAAATTATTATCTACCTCATGAACACTAACCGAGATATCAAAATCATATTCTATATTTCTATTTAAGAGACAGGGGGAGTCGTCTTTGTCCTATTTCCTATTTTGATCGTAATGTTTTTGTACTGACTTTCCTTTATTTTTACTAATTTATGTTTTGAGATTAATAAACCAATATTATTTATTGGCCATTTTGGCACCCCTTTTACACCTGCAGTGGGTGCCAGGGCACCGTATATACGCCACTGTACCACCATATGTATACCTATGCCTCAAACCCTAAAATCTAGTTCAAAACTGATTTTGTATGTGAAACACTCAATCTTCAACATGTTCATTGAAGAAGTATTCTTATTAGGTGTTTATCAAACCTAATATGGGCCCTACATATTAAGTGTTTAGTTGGCCCAACCGATTGTGAGTCTGTTGGCCTAACCATTGATTATAAATTTAAAAATCGTTAGTCCGGCAATGTCAACTTTGATGCCAAAACATGTGATCACAAGTATCAACAATTTTCACACTCAGGCAGAGAGTATTTATATTATTAAAAATAAACATACCCTTATCCTCTATTATTCTCTCTTTTAACATCTCTTTTGCACTCCTAGTTTTGTCGTTTTGAAAAAATAATCCCTTTTTTTATTCTCAACTTTATTTTTTCAATGAAAGCAAAAATGTCCCATTTGAAGGATACAAATCTTTAGCATGAAATCACTTTCCTGGTGCAAGCTATAGTGGCAAGTGCCGAACTAATTCCGCAAGTGCTCAATATCTGGCTTCAAAACACCCATTAGCATGAGCAGTCTCCTTTTAGTTATAAAGAGAATGGCCTGCGAAAATGTGAGTTTGTCGATCCAACATTAGAAAATAATAGCTTTCCTGTTGTTGAAATTTTTATTATGATGGTTATTTTTATTATTGTGGCTTTGCTAACGACGGCCCAACAGACTCACATTTCATGAACGTACACAAGTGTTATCTGGTTATTAATGAAAACAGGGTGGTTTTTTTCAAAAGTTCAAGAAATAACAGATTTGACCAAGAGTCGCTTATTGTAAGCGGGGGGGGGGGGGGGGGGGGCAGGTGGCTCTACTTTTAGGTGGCGAAATTTTGAATTTGCCTCTGAGCACACCAGAAATTCTTTGACTTTTTTCATAAATAAAGAACAAATAAAGATTACAATGGTGAAAACAAGCTTTCTTTGATGTTTTCATTAATGTATTATCTCAAGAGCCCATGAAGCGATTCCAGTTTTTCTTCAACCGAAATACTACTTTTTGACGCCTTTAGTTTGATATACCTTTATAAAGGTTATGTTGCCATTTGAAATTTTTTAGGTATGAGTTGCGGTGAGATCAGGTTGTTGGGGGGGGGGGGGGAGGGGATACAATTTTCATATGAAATTCACTTCCTCCTGCACTGGTAGACATTTTCATTAAATAGTATTTCAGTTTTTGAATGATTTAAGAAGCAACTTACAGGGGGAAAAACACCCTGTATAAATCCGATATTATTTGTTTATTCGAAATATTTCAATATCGTTAAGTTTAAATTAAGAAATGCTAGTTGGCAAATGGTTGGCAAATTGTTGGTTGGGCTAACAAGGGGAAGGTAGACATTCCAACTGTGGACCCAACGTCGGCGACCGACAGTTGACCAATGGTCCATCCAATCTGTGCTACATGGCCATCTTATAGATATGGCCATGGACTTGTTGTGGCTTTAAGTCCAACATGTTTTTAATAAAGTAAAACATAATTGTTTAAAGCAGATGCCTTACGAGGAAACAAATATTCTGAAAATCAAGTTCCGATGGTGTTTTAGTAAAGTATTTGGATTTTAAAAGGCAATGGTTTAGTTCTTAGCTTACTGATAAAGATTGTGATAAATGTTTTTTGGGGCTATATATTTGTATTTAATGCTTTGAGATCTGTCAATAACTCAGCCTAAATGTAAAAGAGTATTTTTGAAATATGGAATTTTGAGTAATGATACGTAGATAACTGTATTATACATTTGTACTGTTTAGTTATAATTGCCTTTTGGCCATGCTGTTGTGAATTCAAGTGAATAATGAGATTAAAAAGTTAAATTTGTAATTATTTTGAAGTTATGCTACATTTAAATAAGTATTTGTATTTTTTTAGAACTTAAATTATCATAAACTATTTGCTGAGTGGATTTTTTCTTAACTGTATTTTATGTACAATCAGGACTTCCTTACGTACAAGACCTTACTTGCTTTAGGTGAGTCATTACATCCAAACTAAGAATTGAAAAGTTTAGATTTAGTTTGATGAATTTCGATGCATTAGATAACTTTTAAATCCTTAATCACCAGATCGAAAATTTCAACAAAAAGTTTTTATTTTCATGAAAATTCATAAAACATCTTGGAGAGCATTAGTTCAAGATTAAATTTGAGAAAATGTTTTTTTTCCAGTTTGTTATTGGTATTTGGAAAAAGTATCTTTACTTTTCTGTAAATCATAAGACTTTGTTGCTGTTTTAAACTAAACACATAATTTTCGTCACTTAATAAAATTTTTTTTGGTACCGTAACTACATGAGAGTTTCGTGGCAAGCAGGCCTTGGTCCATGGGCAAAGGAGAGCTACAGATGACTTGGTAGTTGCCTACAGTTAAACGTCCTGTTTGACTATTTGGCACACCAGGATGTCAAAAGTACTCCTTGTTCAACAGACCGCTTGGCCTGTTGGAGGAAACTCACAATCATGACCTAAGATGGAGCTTTGTTGATTGAATTACTATAACATGCGACACAGGTCTATGAAATTTCACTGACCAACGGGCTAATATAGTAATATATCTTCAGAGCTGGAATCTTTTTTTATGATTGGACCATGTATCCCTAAAAATTTTATATTTCATAATTATCATTAATAAACAAAAGCAAAAAACAATGACAACATACTCCTTAAAATTAGTTACAACATGCTCCTTAAAAATTTGTCAATTTGTCATATATATATTTTTAAAAAAACAGTTGCGGTTCTTCTTTGTGTTTTTCTCATCCGCACTGTTTCTTAAATTTTCTACAATATCTATTAATGACAAACATTTTAAGTCTTAGATCATTGGTATAGGACTCTAGGTCACATTAGGATTATGTAGAATTGTGGAATTGGGAATTCCAATTTTGTTTCAATTTATCAGTGTACTATCTGCTTGAATAATCTTCCTTAAGGTAAGCCTGCTATCCATTTTAAGTTTTAGGATTAATTGGGCAACCTGTGCAAACATCTGTTATTAATGTGTAAATTAGGGCACAATTTTGAAGTTGCTTTATGTTTATTCATTCACTACCACCAACATGAAGGCACTGCTATGTATTTTTATGTTTATTTTAAATGTTAAAGGTGGATTTTCATGTATCCTGCAGTATAAGTTATTAAAAAACCATTAACCTGTCCTTGATTTTTCCTGCCGTGACTTTACCTTGACTCTGTTTTGTGCCTTCAAAAATTTGGATTATATCAATGGAAGAGAGACATTTTAATTTATTAATTCATACTGTTCCTAATCTATAAACTGAAATTATTAATATACAATACAGTTGTTATGAATAACCACCCTAACTTAAAGACATTGTATTTGTTTTTATTTAATAACTTTATGTAAATAAATGTTTCTCAGCAGTCTACTTTCCAAATGTATTTTCCTTCACCCAATGAGTCTTTGTGAGTCTGGTATAATTTAATAGTTGATAGCACTATACTTGTACTGAAATAACTAGTTATTTGTCCCCTGGGCACATACACAACAAAAAGCACAGAACATAATAATCTCTAAGGTACGGTAAGGTTCTTAAGGTAAGGTTCGGTAAGGTAAGGTAAGGTAAGGTTCTTCTAACATTTCCATAGATAACCAAACTTTCTTGAAAGGTAACCTGCTGACCTCTGTGGATCAAATGAGGAACCTAACGATGTGGATTATAGCAAAACAACATGAAGGGGTATGACAGAAACGCTGCAATGAAAAACGGCAGATCGTGTGATAATCTAACTAAATTTTGTATCTACTAATGATTAAGAAAGCATGAGCAGCAACAAAGTGGGGCCTGTTGTACTTTAAAAATTTCATTAATTGGACCAGCACAGGTTGCCAATAAATATTTTAACCAAGGCAATAATAAAAATAACAAATATTTTGTTGACATAATATACTGTTATGAATGTTGTGTATCAGTGTTTAAAACACATAAATACCTGTTAGTCAGCCTTGTTGTCCAATATTGCCCTTGGAGTGGTGACGGGCAAATATAGAGTTAATTAATTTAACTAAACACAACCCACATATAAATCGATCAAATAGAACTCCAGGTCTAACTTGGAATAGGTTGAAAATTTTAACCCATGTTAAATTCCCATAAGAGATTTTAATTTCTGTTTTTAAGTCCTGCAGCTGTGCAAAAACCTCACCCGCCTGTCCAAGGCTGAAGAGGGAAAATCCCTAAAACAGCCTCAGTGTGCAAACTCAGCCAATGGAATCTTACGATCACGTCACGTGTTTGTAAAAGCTGAAAGCTGAAAGCTGTAAAAACTTAAATTGAAGCAAAATACAACATTCAACACCAACTGTGATCCCTCCAATAGTACGATTGGTCCAATAGTATAAGCTTTAATATTTTTCCCTGTTCCAATTACATTACGGCGACTCTACCTAATTTTATAAGTAATTTATTAGTTAATTGGTCAAAGTTAATTATTGTTTTTCTATGAATATGAATGTACAAAGTTTAAACTTGTTACTCTAATTTGCATCTAAAAAGTTGTGTTGACCACTTTAATGTTCCAAGCCGAAAGTTGATTCTTGAACATGCTCAAAAGTTGTGAATAATCTCAAGCATAAAAATGCATAGGCCTAAGACAGAGAGATACAAAACTAAGCATTATATATTGGATATGAATGGTTATATTATGAAAAAGGTTATTTTACAGTTAAGAAGTAAATCAAAAGTGGTCTCCACACTCTGTAATTGTGATTGTTGAATCACGAAAAAACAATTTGGCAATAACATTTGAATACGTTTACGATGCCTACAACTATAGAACAGCAAGATGCATTATATCCAGGTCGAGAAGTATATATGGGTCCGGGCACATGGAGGATGATTTCAGGTCGAGATCTAATTAAGAGGTTTTAAAATGCAAATTAATAGGTTGATGCAATTAATAGCAGAAGCACACCGAAGGGGGGGGGGGCGAACGGGACTGGTGCCTTAATGTTTTGTTTGTCGAGTATAGGGATTAAAAATTATTCCAGTAATAAACGATTATTTTTTCAATTCAAAACAAATTGAATTTTGAATTTGAATTGAAATTGAATTTTGTGCAAAAAATTAATAACAGACATTTCCTTAAATTCTTAAAACAAAAATTGAACATCCTTCATCTTTTGTTAAGTAAAGGGCCTTTTACTCATACTTTAAGGACAATACACATTTTCCAGACTCCACCACTGAGCGTATGTTATCATTATAACATTTATAGTTCCTCTAATGTTAACTTAACTTAAATAACTCATAAATTTTGCTTAGTCCCATTTACATTTTTCAAACAATTTGTTATTATGTTGAACCTAAAACTAAAAAAAATTAAAAATTTTAAAGCCTACTTTTATTGTTACTAGCGTTTACATCCACACACACATATGGACGGATACATCACTCCGGAAACTAATTGTTCAGAATCAAGTTAAAGAGCTGATTCAGTATGTCAACCGTCGCTCGTCCGATCTCAGCCGCGGGCGATCCCGTCCACCATGAGCGGTCACCCCTGGCGGTCATGTGACCAGGGCCGTCGCGTGGGTGAGGCGACCGCCCCCGGGCGCCCAGGCCAGGGGGCGCAGCAGAAGTAGTGCAGGGGCATTTGTAAATATAGGAAAGTCCGTGGGATTTTAAAGGAAGCAATTGTATGATTGGTGGCGATAGATAGGTAATAACATGTAGAATCGTATACTACCGTGTGTTTTGCCTGAAAGTGTGGCCGAGCTGGTGTATGACGTCATACTTCCAAAATGGCCGCCAACGGTGACATTGATGCCTTTCTAGCGCTATAACTTTTTTATGGTTGATCTTATGAAAATTCTTTAAGGGAGGTTGTTTATTAATAACAAGATAAGGAACAAAAAAGGTTCTTACAGAAATGTTGATATCTCTTACCAATGTTTAGATATAAGTTGATAAATCAAAGTATACCGGGTATCCCATAATAGTCCTCCCCCTAACTTTTTCCTATGTTTTTTCAAATCTCAATTCCACACCACCCCCAAACATTATTGGGTAGTTAATACCTCATTTTGAGGGGATACCCAATTTTGGCCGCCATCTTGGATCCACCATGTTGGATCCAAAATATTTTTTCTAGTATAAAAGTGGTGTTGTGACCCATTATTTCAAACTAATTTTTTTCACTGATTACAATGCCGCAATCCGCTTTTCAATATCTCAATTGGTTCTCATGGTATGAGCACTTTTAATTAATTTATTTTCAACCAATTTAAACATTATAAATTGATAAAATAGACCCATAGCCACAAAATAATGCTAGATAGTGACGAATGACCACGATCAGTCATTGCTGAGCGATTTACACTCAAATTTCACCAATGTAAATTTTTTGGCCGCCATCTTGGATCCGCCATTTTGAAATGAGGTAAGTTATTTCAAATAGGAAGTTGGTATTGTGACCCATCATTTCAAACTAGTTTTTTACGCCGAATTCAATGCCGCGAACCGTTTTTAGCCATAAAACTTAGTTATCAAAAAATTAATATTTTTGAGAATTTTATTAGAAACATGTCAATATCTTGAAAACTAAACACTATAATTAAAAACGGGTTACGGCATTGAATTCGGCGTGAAAAACTAGTTTGAAATGATGGGTCACAATACCAACTTTATATTTGAAATAACTTAGCCTCATTTCAAAATGGCGGATCCAAGATGGCAGCCAAAAATTTAAATTGGCGAAATTTAAGTGTAAATCGCTCAGCAATGACTGATGGTGGTTATTCGTCACTATCTAGCATTATTTTGTGGCTATGGGCCTATTTTATCAATTTATAATGTTTAAATTGGTTGAAAATAAATTAATTAAAAGTGCTCATATCATGAGAACCAATTGAGATATTGAAAAACGGATTGCGGCATTGTAATCAGTGAAAAAATTTAGTTCGAAATAATGGGTCACAATACCACTTTTTTACTAGAAAAAATATTTTGGATCCAACATGGTGGATCCAAGATGGCGGCCAAAATTTTGTAACCTCTCAAAATGAAGTATTAACTACCCAATAATGTTTCGGGGTGGTGTGAAATTAAGATTTGAAAAAATATAGGAAAAAGTTAGGGGGAGGTGTATTATAGGATACCCGGTATAGGCTACTTTGTTTTATCAACTTATATCTGAACATTGGTAAGAGATATCAAAATTGTTGTAAGAAACTTTTTGTTCCTTATCTTGTTATTAATAAAAAATGTCCTGTAAAAAATTTTCATAAAATTAACCGTAAAAAAGTTATAGCGCTATAAAGGTATCAATGTCACCGTTGGCGGCCATTTTGGAAGTATGACGTCATACACCAGCTCGGCCACACTTTCAGGCAAAACACCCGGTAGTACACGATTCTACATGCCATTACCTATCTATCGCCACCAATCATACAATTGCTTCATTCAAAATCCCACGAAATTACATATGCCCCTGAACTAAAGCGGCGGCTAGGCTTGGAGCCGCGGGAGTCCATCATGTCAAGGTGAAGCTATACATACAAGTCACGTCACGTCCATTTTCGAGGCTAATGAAACCTGTGCCCGACTCGAATGCTCCGAAGAGGATACACGACCGAACCGGCCGAATGGGGACGCGACGAGACGGGTATGAATAGCCACTACCAACATCAATTCGGCCATTCAGCTGTTACATAGTTATTATTTCGTGGTGCTTATGTCAGTAAGATGAATCACCTTTAAAATACAAGTTTTACGGATATTTAGGTGTTAATATATGTGTGACGTGACGTGTTGTAGCACCTTCATGTTGTCACGTCACGTCGCATTACGTCTGGTACGTGACGTGTGTGTGTATAGCTTCTCTTCCAACGTCCATCCAGTCTATTTGGCCATTCGGCTGATTAAATATAGGGTGTTTTTCTGCGGCTTTGGACGTCCAGGCCTATGCGAATGCGATGAGGACGTCGCGCTCTGACCGAAATCGCCGAATATGGACGTGACGTGAATGACAGATATGTATATCAGCGCCTTAAAACGCAGTCAGCGACGCAACTCACTACGCAACTTTGCACAAGCGTCACTAATGTGTGTATGGGGGGAGGGGCATTTGATAACATCTCGCCCCGGGTGCCTGTGAGGTGAGGCTATACATACACGTCACGTCCATTTTCGAGGTGAATGAAACTTGTATAATCAAATGGACATTGATGACATTGTTGTTGTGTAACTGGCTATACATCCACCCAACTACAAGGTATGCACACGGCTGAATCGGCCGAATTGGAACGCGACGCGACGTGACGTGACAAGTGTGTACAGCCTCCTCCCACTGACATCTATTCGGCCATTCGGCTGTTAGAAACTAGCAGATGCGAACAGATGCGAATGAGGACGTTACGTCGGTGGAGGCTATACATACACTACACTTCACGTCACGTCACGCCACATCACGTCACGTCATGTCCGAATCCGGCCAATTCAGCCGTTTATGCTATTCGTTCAAGACGGGCCGTGACATGACATGACGTGACGTGATGTGACGTGACATGAATGTATAGCCGGTTCCATTTGATTACACAGGTTTCATACACCTCGTAAATGGACGTGACATGACGTGTAAGTATAGCCTCACTTTTATGTGACTATCATCACTGCGGTATTTCGATTCTTTAGTTTGCGTTCACCGCACAGGCTAATTGGCTCATGGCTTGCACGCACGAATGCACAAAAGCACGAACAAACGAACGCAGGCACGTACGAACGCAGGCACGTACAAACGCACGCACTCGCCAACTCAAGCGCGAACGCACGCAAGCATGGGCATACGCACGAACGAACGAATGCACGAAAGAAATCATGCACGCACGCACAAAAGAAAGTACGAACGGACGCACAAGCGGCGAACGTACGCGATTCCGCCAACCGGGACTAGAAAAAATCACTATCTGCAAAATTACGTCGTTTTAATAAAACAAGACAATTCTGACCAACTTTATATGAAAACACGACAATCTTGACCCAGCTTATATGAAAACACTACATTTCTGACCCTGTCGGGTCAGAATTGTGGGTTGGGTCAGAATTGGAGTGTTTTCATAACTATATATATATATATATATATATATATATATAGATTATTTTTTAACCTGAGCGTCCTTCTGTCACCTTCAGTCAATTTAAGTCAATCAAATTAAATTATTAAATTTGTATCTTTCCAATTCGCAATAAACATATACAATATTAATTAATTAAAGCATTTTTTAATGTAAAATGAGGACTCATCCCCACGCACGGGTTTTCTATGTGGGGATTAATTTCGCTTACAACATAAGAGTTAATTTAAGATTAGACTAAGATGCAATGTATCTAAAATGTATGTAACAACTCTGTAAATTATTGTAAACTTTAAAGCGAAATAAACAATTTTTGATTTGATTTGATTTGATTTGGTCTTGACTCTGTATCATTATAACATAAACTAAACAAACTCTTTTTATTTTATAATTTTAAATTATGATAAAACTCAAACCCTTAATTATTATAGAGACAGAAAATCTTAAATTTAAAATATTTTTTGTGTTATTACATTGAACGTGCATAGTTAGCTGCATTTTGAAAAAATTCCACATGTCAACAACTATCATATTGGCTTTGAAGCAAGCATTAACACCACACGTTTAATGCAAACAAATCAGACGTTATTCAATCCCAGTGCATTTTAAAAGGAAGATATTTTTCGTTACTTCTCATTTTCTGGTATATCTGGACATAATCTGTTATTTTTCCCGACTCCCTGGGGCAGATACCTTTCATTTGAGCCATCTCCCAACATCTTGCGAGCTGTCAAACTCTCACAATTTTGATATAAAAAATCGCTTACAGAATTAATAATATATATATAAATTCGAACGAACGGTATTTTTTTTTTTGCTTCTGGGAATCCCAAAACGAAAGAATATCATGGTCTGGGTCTTAGGTCTTACCATGAGATCTACGGTAACTGCTTCTTACCTATAGGGAAATTCGCTAAAGATAATCTCCCGGGCAAAGCCAGGGTTATCTGCAAGTTAAATACTGAATTAATAATTTTCTCAAGTCAAATTTCATGGTTGCAAATGTTTTTTATTAGTTATTATAATTTTATACAAATTTGAATTTTTAAATATTTTAACGCTTGAACCCCCATAACTTCTGGACCTGAATTTTTACAGGCATGCGAGTGGTGTTATTTGTTTGTCACCTTAGGCACTGAGACCACAATCTGGGCAATCGAAAAAGGGAGAATACCCTGGAAGCAGAACATCGACAGATAGAAGGGCTGGCTCAAGATTGCCTGGCGGTTGGGTCCAAGAAACAACACAAGGGCTGAGCTGGCAGGATTTATTATATAGGAAACCAGAGTGAACAGTTTAGCATTTCAACAAGATATAACTTTCGCAACATTCACAGATACTAACTTAAAAATTAAATACAGGCTTATTAAAGTTAAAAACCGGCCATCTCCAAACATATCATTGAACGTTAGTCAAGCTAATAAAAAAAAATTAACACCCAGGTTCATACCGATAGAAAGTGAATAAATTACAACAAGCAGTGGTTGGGCAATTATATGATAATAAACTGCAATTACTTGGATAATAACTAACCTATTACATTAAAGCTGTTAAAATGAAATAACGGCTTAGCTGGACAATTCTAAGTCAACAGCTGTTAAATTCTAGTCAACGGGCTATTATTAAATTAAATTTGACAAATTATTGAAGTAAACATTCGCTCACACATCTAAACGGACAGACAGTCATCACTCTGAAAATAATTTTTTGGTTCACAAAAAGGAATATTTCTACTAAACCTGAAATTCGAAAAAGTTGACGAAAACAATACTTTCTCCTTACACTAGGAGGGAGAAAATAAAAAGAAAGGTTTGTGCAGAGTATGATGGCGTGAAATGACGACTTTAATATAAAGTAGTTAATAGAAATCAATCGAAATACCATATGCACGGTTTTATTTCTGCCGATATACCCAAATCAACTCTTACAAAATGATCAACAATCTATCTATATACCTATAGTACAGTGCAATTAGCTTTAAAAAGGGGAAAACCTGGACATCCAAAAAAAAGTTTCTAGCCAGCGCCAATTTGTTCATTACACTCCCCCCAATATGTAAACAAAAGTTACACTGATTTGAGCGTCGGGTTTGGGTGGGAGGGGGGTTAATAGAGGGGAAAATGTGATTTTTTTAACTTTTCAGCAAATATCTTGAAAACGGTGCGTTTTTTCTAAAATATTATACTTTGCAAAAATGATCTACATTAAATATCAAACAAAATGATACCATATGTTACCTATCTGACGTGGATGGTTAGTGAGGTAATGAGGGGTAAATGCAAATTTATTATTATTTTATAACAACCAAATGTCTCAAAAGATCCACTTCCCATGCTCCATATTATCATTTTCCATTATTTTAAATAATATTTTACTTCAGGGAATCATTACAAGTCTAGGGAAGAAGGTTTTTGGTCCTTCTAAATTTTTACTCCCTCTATCTAAAAGGTGGGAGGTAAAACCTCTTGAACAGAAATCCTATCATGTTGTATATCATTTTAAAGGGCACAATAAAAGGAGATGAATGGTGAAAATTAGAGGTCTCTACGTTGGCCATAGGCAAAGTTACAGCAGTTTTCGTAAAACTTAAAAATTTGATTTGCTATAACTTTGCCTATTGTCAACGTAGAGACCTCTAGTTTTCACCATTCATCTCCTTTCATTGTGCCCTTTAAAATGATATACAACATGACAGGGTTTCTGTTCAAGAGGTTTTACCTCCCACTTTTTAGATAGAGGGAGTAAAAATTTAGAAGGACCAAAAACCTTCTTCCCTAGACTTGTAATGATTCCCTGAAGTAAAATATTATTTAAAATAATGGAAAATGATAATATGGAGCATGGGAAGTGGATCTTTTGAGACATTTGGTTGTTATAAAATAATAATAAATTTACATTTACCCCTCATTACCTCACTAACCATCCACGTCAGATAGGTAACATATGGTATCATTTTGTTTGAAATTTAATGTAGATCATTTTTGCAAAGTATAGTATTTTAGAAAAAAAACGCACCGTTTTCGAGATATTTGCTAAGAAGTTAAAACAATCACATTTTCCCCTCTATTAACCCCCCTCCCACCCAAACCCAACACTCAAATCAGTGTAGCTTTTGTTTACATATTGGGGGGAGTGTAATTAACAAATTGGCGCTGGCTAGAAACTTTTTTTGGATGTCTAGGTTTAGGAGGCAAAGCCCTCACTCACTCACTCGCTCATCACTAATTCTCCAACTTCCCAATAACCCAGAAGGCTGAAATTTGGTACACTGTTTCTTTAGGCATTAAATAGGAAAACTAAGTAGTTTCTATCCTGATCTGTCCCTCGGACTCCGCCACAGACCCTCTCCAAGATCCCTCATTATCCTTCTGGCTGAATATAAATTGATAAACAGATGTGAAAAAGCAAGAAATTTATTAGAATGTCGAACCAGCTGTCAGGAACAGAACATAACATAAATAACTGACTAGAGATACTTATAAGACCTTTCTTTCCTGTAACAGTTGTCATTGAAAGAGCTAATTTAAACAATCTTTTTTATCTACATAATTAGAAAAAATACTTTGCCTTTGTCTTTTAGCGAATTACATTGATTGAATTATTACCATAGGTCTCACGGCAAGACCTAAGCCCGAGACCATGATAACATTTCATTTTGGGGCTCCCAGAAGCAAAAAACACTATTCGAACTATATTTAAAGCTGAAACACAGTAAATTGTCCCTATAGAAACATTCTATATCTCGGTTATTACTCAATACATCTTGATAAAACTTGGTATGTGGCTTTTTTTGGTTCAGATTCACCTGATATTGTTGACAAAATCACCAAATTTTCGCATGACTGTTGCAGTAGACCTGTATTCTCATTCTCCATGTTATTCTTATGGAAGAAATAATACCCCCGTTGCAGCAGACCTGCATACTAAGCGAATTTCAAATGCAAAACAACATATTTCAATCCAACATAGCGAGATTTGACATGTTTTGGTAAGCTCCATAAGAATAACATGGGGAATGAGTATGCAGGTTTGCTGCTACGGGTATATTAAAACTGGGTGGTTTTAATTCAATATTTAGTAGATATGAACTAGAAAAAGCCATTTACCAAGCTTTATCAAGATATGTTGAGAAATAACCGAGAGGTAGAATTTTACTTATTTCCCATAAGGTTATCATTGGGACAACGTACTGTGTTTACCACTTTCAATATCTCGGGAACCAATGGACATAGAGCAGTGATTCAAAATACTAAATTGTTTGTTTTTTGAGCTGAATTCAATTGTCCCAACAAAAATTCGATAAATTTTATTATCCTATGTAAAAAACTCAAAAAACCCATTTTTGGGGGGGTTTATCCCCCTTTACCCCCTCTTCCGGTGGTCCGATCGGGCTGGTTTACGAACTCGTCCGAGGGATTACCACTTTACATGTCTGTACCAAATTTCATTAAGATCGGACCATTCTTACGGCCGCTATCGTGCTCACAGACACATATATATATAAAAATTCGAACGAATAGTGTTTTCTGCTTCTGGTGGCCCCAAAACGAAAAGTTATCATGGTCCCGGGCTTAGGTCTTACCATGAGACCTACGGTAATAGCTTCTTCCCTATAGGGGAAATTCGCTAAAATAAGGTCATGCACATAGTTTGGAGGTCTGCTGCAACGGGAGTATTTTTATGTTCAAGATAGACCCTGAAAAACCTTAGAATTTGTTTGACATGAAATCAAGGCAATTTCTACGTTTTACGTACATATACTTTCATGAAACAGAAAACTGCTTTAGGATTCTCTAAGTACGGAAGGTCTGCTGCGACGGAGATATTTATATTCCTGCTTAAGGGCCACTATATACCATGCATGCGAGCAGATTCAACGATACTGGGCATAAGCCTTCCCAGGGCAGTGGCACCCTTGAGGCCTTCTCTGAGGGGCGCTGAAACTGCTGACATGTATAGTACAGGGAGGCCAAATAGAAATACCTCCTGCGGGGTCAGCAATAGAATAACTCAGTCGCAGCAGACCTGCGGACTTTGAGGATTCCTGAAAAAATCTTTCTGGTTAATGAAAGTCCATCTTCTTTATATTTGTCCAATACCACTGATCTATCACTGCACAGCCCAAACTACTCGACTTAGAACCTTGGACCATGGACGATCTTAAGGCCATAGGACCATCAGCATCAAAGCATCCGCTAAGAACGGTTTTTTTAATTAGAAGTTTTAAGGGGTTTTGGTGGGGTCGAAGTTTATAAATTTTCCTACGCAAGTGGAATGGATGATCTTCTGTTTAACTTGCAATGTTCATTCAACAAGCAGGTGGTTCAGCTTCACATATGGATACGATTTTACAGTTGATTTATAATTTGGTTAATTTCATAATGGTTTTATGGTTATTTTGTTGATTTTTAAGGTGATATGTACTATATAAAAGTAAAATTTAGTTTATTTAGTTAAATTAAAGTCGTCATTTCGTTTTTGTAGCCTACCTTATCTGTTTAATCATAAACTCAGTATGTGGCCCTATCTTCATTTAGGCTGTGGGAGTTACAATTTTTATCGTGAGCAAAGCCCAGGGCAACTGTTAGTCTATATATATAATTACGTAAGGGAAATTTTTGCTCATACTCTGTGGGCGTTTAGCAAATCGCAGGTATATATCCCAGGGACTCTGGGAATATACTGAAGTTTCTTGTAATTCACCAGAAAGTGAGAAATAACGTAAAATATATGCCATTTAACAATCACTGTGACCGAAGAGCGACTGATTTGTTTACATTAAAACATATCATGCTTGTATTTTATTCAAAGCCATAAGCGAGGTGTCAACGTAAGATTCAATTAAAAGCCAGCTCAATATGTGTAGGTTAAACATACTGTAACAAATACAGATGTTTTACTTTTAAATATTCCTATTTTATACTTAAGGGCTTTAGCCTATTCACAATTTAAAAAGGATTACATGAGTTAAATACGTCTGTTTTGTGTACATTGTAACATGTTTTAGTTAATGGTAATTTAAAACTAAGTTCCAAGTTATTTGTAATATTAACATATTCCATAGCGGAGACGTTCAATTCATCGGACTTTAAGCACAGAGAAGACTTTTTTTTATTTTTAAGGCCCACTCTGCCAGTTTTATGTGTGCTTATAAGGGGTTGTACTTTTGACCAAGCAATAACAAATGAGAGTACTGCACCAAAGGCGTTTGAGTGTATCGTCAACGTTAACTTCAAAATTGATCATAAAAAACATTTTCACTTTTAAATTTGGCCATTATAAAGTATATTTAATCCTTAACCTCCCACGACAAAAACTGTATTAATTCACATGCTGCAAAAAAAAAACAAAATACCCCCGTTGCAGCAGACCTGCATACTCAGCGAATTTCAAATGCAAAACAACATAGCTCAATCCAACATAGCGAGATTTGACATGTTTTTGTAAGCTCCATAAGAATAACATGGGGAATGGGTATGCAGGTGTGCTGCTACAGGTATATTAAAACTGGGTGGTTTTAATTCAATATTTAGTAGATCTGAACTAGAAGAAGCTATTTACCAAGTTTTATTGAGATATGTTGAGAAATAAGCGAGATATAGAATTTTACTTATTTCCCATAAGGTTAACATTGGGACAACGTACTGTGTTTACCACTTTCAATATCTCGGTAACCAATGGACATAGAGCAGTGTTTCAAAATACCAAATTGTTTGTTTTTTTGAGCTGAATTCAATGGTGCCCACAAAAATCTGATAAATTTTATTTTTCTATGTAAAAAATTCAAAAAACCCATTTTTGGGGGGGTTTATCCCCCTTTACCCCCCCTTCCGGTGGTCCGATCGGGCTGGTTCACGAACTCGTCCAATTGATTACCACTTTACACGTCCGTACCAAATTTCATAAAGATCGGACCATTTTTGCAGCCGCTATCGTGCTAACAGACACATATATATATATATATATATATATATATATATATATAAATTCAAACGAATAGTGTTTTTTGCTTCTGGGGGCCCCAAAATGAAAAGTTATAGTGGTCCCAAGCTTAAGTCTTACCATGAGACCTACGTAATAGCTTCTTCCCTATAGGGGAAATTCGCTAAAAACGCTTGAGACATGGTAATAGGTAGTTTTTGCCATCTACGATATAGCAGCGCGGTAAACGTTCAACAGTATTTTATAATATTACACTAAATGTACAAAAGGTTGCAAAACTCCTTTATTATTTTATCATGGACAGTTCATAAAAATGTATGCAAATGTTATGTATTATCCTGAAAATGGAAAGAATAACACAGTGTCTTTTTTGTTACCAAGAGTAATTCTTAGTGTATGTAATTAATTCAGACGTTCGTAACCCCACTGCAGTTGCGCACTTGCAGTCCTCCCGCAGTTTAGACAGTTTAAACGCTATTACCGACTGAAAACGTCAATATCCGCTACTATACCAGCATCTGTGGTATAATTAATTCGCCTAATTAAATTATGCGGTTAATAAGGGCTGTCCTGAAACATTATAAGAACTAGTGGACACGCACTGCTCAGCAGCTGTTAAATAAACTAAATAACTGTAAGTAAATAGGAATTTGTCAGCTGTTTAATACTTTTGAGTATGTTTACTACTTGACTTAATAATAAATAGATTATTATAATTTAAGTCTTTCTCAATTGATATAAACCTAAGAGTAATAACAAAATTATCAACTAGAAAATCAATTAAAAGACGAAAAATTATAGAGTTCCATAACTCCTACTCTTTACGCATCATTCAACCACTACATGTCAAAAGAGTAATAAGGAGAACATTTCAAAAGATAAAACTATAAGATAAGCTCAGGCAAAATGTAAATGTACTGTATTTAATATTAAAACCACAAACCACCCTACCATCGATGCAGTAAAGCTCGAGGTTATACTAAGCTGGTGTTCATAAAATATTTTGCAGTGATTGTAAGTACTTGAAAGTTAAACCAAAATAATTTTTAAAGTATGCTTCAAAGAGAATATACAAGCTGTAAGATCAGTACATAAAACGTCTTTGAAGCCTATCTTTTCTGGTAATATCCTAATTCAGGGCAAAGAAGAAAATTTAACAGTTTCGATTAATATATTTTGAAAACAAAAGAAGGAGTCAAATAACATCCTATACTATGCAGATAAAGCAACACCACCCATGACAAAATCTAATATACAGAAATAAAATAAAATCTACATGCTTATTCATAAGTTTTTTGTGATCATATGTCCTCCTAAGATTCTCATCCGATTTTAATAATTTAGGTGTCGTGGGAAAGAGCTTGGCGTGAAGTTTTGTACGAAATAAAATTTACGAGTGTTAGACTTAAGGGAAGGTTCCTGGACACCCTTAAAGTTTCATATTTGTCCATAAGATTTAACGTGGAAAGATAAATTTCAAATAAAGCATCTGATGAATGGACTAAACAGTTCTCCAGCAAAGCCATATTTTATTAATTGAACTCAAATCATTGAATATATTATACTGAAACAGACTTTATACATTTATGAGTAGAGCCATTTTACTTTGGTTTAAGATGAAGACGGTCTATATTTAGTAAAAAAAATTTAGCTACAGAAAGTTTTACAAAAAATTAGTTTTACAAAAAAAAAACTTAGAAACCAACCATTATTTATTATTCAAAATAAAATTTAATTAAATTTAAATTACCTATTTAAAACAACTCATTCAGAAACATGTGTGTTGTGTCAACCAATTTGCGGTAGATTTTTAAATAATTACTAGTGGCTTGTAGGGGCAAAAGCCCCAAAAAATACAATAAAAATGCTGGATTTTTAATGTTTCCTTCACACTCACAACTCGGTAACAGTTTGGCGGAATTAAACTTTAAAGTGTAATGTTAAAGATACTTTGACAATTAATTGCTAGTACGTATCAAAATTTTAAGAAAGGGCGTTACTTCAGTATAATAAAGAGCCGAATTTTTTGGAACAGTAGCGCTGAACATGTCGTTCTCAAAACAAACTCAGTTCACGTTGTTTACAATAACTAAACATATGGACATGTTTTAAAGAAATTCTTAAGGTTAACCACAGACTGCAGCACTTAATCTATTATCCAAGAAAAACCGACACAAAAATCTAAACAAATGTCGTGTATAACCTCCACCTGGTTCAAAAGAATATATTGGACAGTTAAAGAGTACTTGTTATGGAATTCTCCGATTGAGGCTACATTTTACCCATAAGCAAATAAATAAGGATGAAATCAGAAAATGGCCTCCCGCTGACGACTCCACGGTGGAGCCTCTGGCTTCACTTCATAAGGAAGTTAGGATTTTACCCTACTTTCAATACTTTGTTATGGTTGCCCGTGAGTAAATACTGCTTAGTCTTAGTAGATTCAAGATTAAGTATACTTTTGATTGGCCAAATTTAAAAGTGAACCTTTTTTGGTGGGATCAAATTTAAAAAAAGGTGATGTTGCACTCAATAGCTCTTAGTGCAGCACTCTCTGTTGTTCCTCGGTCAAAACTATGACCAGTTCCGACCGCACATAAAGACACTGGTAGAGCTGGACCTTAAAAATGATGAATGAAGCCTTCTTCTCTGTACCTATAGCTTGCACTTCTATTGTGTAAATGTTACAAATCACTTGGCTTTAAATTAGCATCAGCTACTACTACATGATACAATGTAAAAGTAACAGTCGTATTTAATTCCTCTTGTTTGTTAAAGTCAAGGTCCCTAAATTATAAAAACGGAAAATTAAAAAAACCGTCATGTGTTATAGTACGTTCAACCTATTTTGCTGGATTTTAAATAAACCATATTATACAGTATCAATGTCTAGCATGTGGTTTTAAATAAAGAATAAGGAACACGCGTGTTTTAATGTAAACAAAACAGACGTTTATAGTGTAATGATTTTTAAACGGCAGATATTTAACGTTATATCTTATTTTATGACAAACTTTAAGAAATGTAGTATTTTGCCCGAGTCCCTGGCATAGAGACCTTTTATTTGAGCCCTTTCCTATCATCCTGCAACTTGCCAAACGCCCATAATTTCGGTGCAAAAGTTTCGCTTACATATATTTATATTAACATCAGAAAATTCAAGCCGATTTATTTTTTACATTAAATTGGCATAGTTATAACATAAACGAAACAAACGCACTTAACTCTTTATAATTTTAAATTATAAATATACTCAAAAACGTAATTATAAAGTCTGAAATCTTAAAGTTAAAATATTTATTTGTTATAGTGCATTGAACATAGTTAGCTGCCTTTTGAAAAAAAAAACATACGGTATGTCAACATCTAGCATATGACTTTGAATCAAGCATCAGCACCACTTGTTTGAATGTAAACAAAGCAGACGTTTTTAGATCCCAATGCTTTTTAAATGGCAGATATTTTACGTTATTTCTCGTTTACTGGTGAATTTCAAGCAATTTCAGTATTTTTCCCGCCATCACGGAATAGAGACCTTGAATTTAAGCCTTCTCCCATCTATCTACGACTTGCCAGACGCCCACAATTTTGACGCAAAGAATCGCCTTACGAAATTAAATATATGATTTGTTTAGATTTGTTTTCTTTTACTCAGTTGAACTCGATTGAGTAAAAATATTTTATTGGACTTTATGGTAAATGTTAACGTGCTCGTGAGTAATGAGATAAAAAGGAAAATGTAAATTTTTCATCGAATTACTTTTAATATGGTAAACTGTAAATGTTATCCATAAGTGATGTAAGTCCATAGCAAAATTTGGGATTCATCTTTTACCCACTAATTTCTCTTGGGCGACTGTATGTGGCGGCAAGTCCATCGAAGTCCTTTGAGGGGCTCAACATATTAGAAATTACTAAAGAACAAGGACATCGCCAGAAAGATGATAGAGTATTGGCAAAAATAAACTTTATAAAGAGCTTTTCCAAAAAATATCAGTAAAATCGGAGTCACTTCATAAGCAACTTCAGCCATACGTATCATTAGTAAAATATTTCTAGAATACTGTACCGGAAGTACTATAATTGTTTGTATTTAGAATCTGTACATGAGAATTGCTTGAGTTCGAGCAACGGGTTTACTAGTAAATTTAAAACATTATATCGATATAACGGTAACCTTAAAATTATAAGCCATATTATGTTTTGTTTTCTTATTTATACAGATGTGTCTTTAATGTGAAATTATGTTCTCTTTGATAACGGGTTTAGACCCAAAACGTGTCAATCACTTGTTCTTAATAAAATTTACTAATTGGTAAAATGGTGTTTTGTGTAAAAAACAACACAAAAGCTCTTATTTCTAACTTTTAAATTTGTTTAGCCCCGAAAATTTAGCACATTGAGCAGAGTATTTTTTTCAGAAGAGTGATTCTCTACTTTACGAAGAAATTAAAGTAGTGAGCAGTAATAAATCGAAATGATGCAACTAAAATATTTCTTGTGAGAGGTGTTTACTAATTTCAATTCGAATAATTACGTACCATTATTAGAAGTGGCAAAAGAGCGATGAACAAATTCATTTGGCAGACACCCCCGTAAATCTGAAGTTGAAATGATACTGAACTGCTTTATAATTGGGAAATACCAATTCTCCAATTGGGGCTAATTAGAGGGGGGGGCGTGTAATGGAAGATGTTTAGGGGGGGGGAGGCTATAGCCAATCACAAACCTTTACGCCCACATGAACACCTCCTTTGCTGACATGCAGAATCACAGTTGCGATATTCCCGGAACCTAATACTTTTTGTAACTATCGGTAGTCGGCAGTGAACGCCAAAACGAAGAATTTTCCAGATTCACTTTGACTACTTTGTTCACAAGGCATATAATAGGCCTCATATTCAATTAAGAAATTCGTTGCTAACGTTTGCTAAGGCCTGTTAAACACTCGGTACAAGTTGTTGCTAGCCACAGAAGACAAAGGATTCTTCGTTCTTCGAAGATCTATCACTACGAACGTTCTTTGATTGTAAACGTTAAAAGTGTAGTTTAATTGAAGAAATATTAACTCTCTTTAAATCCTATTAAGTAATATCTAGACCAAAATTTATTCGCAATTAAATTTTCACCCTTCGATCTAAATCACAATCCAAAACAATATTACACTGCTGCCTCTCAAATAAGTAATAGTAAGAAGAAACTGTTGCAGCTGAAGCCGATGGATTAACAGTTCACATTGTATTTGTTAAATAGTGGTTACTTACCAAAAAGTAATAGTTTCTCCATCCTGTTCCGATGTTTGGAGGGGGGAGGGAATGTGGGAGGAGTTACCCCTCCCTATACGAGCAGACATTTTATGCGCAACTTTTTAGAAAGTAGGACAATAGATACAGACAATGTGTTACAGTTATGCCATTGCCAAATGAAATAAGAGTAATTGATCAATTATACACCACTTGTGTACTCTGACCGATGCAATATGTAATTTACAAAATAAAAGTTACAGGTATTGGCTTATGATATCTGTTCTGTTCTGATTAAGAGGTATATTCAAATTATAAATTCAAATTAAAAAACTATACCAAAAAGGCGAGTAAGGAACAGCCCCTGTTAAGACCCAGCCATTTGCCCCCCCCCTCACGCTAATAAGACTGATGCAGTTTTTCCACTTCAGGGATTTTTATCCCTTTTAGGGATTTTTCAAGCTTGGGAGGGATGAAAGAGGGGCTGCATCGCTTTTGCTCCACGGTTAAGGGTCATTTTGGAAACATCGCTTTTGCTCCACGAGAGAGGGGCCTGCGCTCCCTCTCCCTCTCCCTCAAATTCTCTCTTAAGCTCACCTCCAGGTTCTTACTTGAAAAATGTAATTTAAACGTAATACTACAACTTTACTTTTTTGCCTAGTCGAAAATATTGATTTCTCAAAAAATGTTAAATTACTTAAATTGAAAGAGTAAGCGAGAGTAAACGATAATGTGTAAAAGAAATAACTTACATATGACGAAATCTGTTACTGTTTAATACTTATCCATATTTCATTTACTTTTTGCAATAATTCACTATTAGAAAAGTGAAGCCTTTTGACACAAGATAAAGATTTTAGGCATGAGGATGGAGCTGAAAACCACGTTTGCGCCATAAGAAGAGTTATATTTTTGACGGGCATAAAACACTATTTAAATAACCTAATTACACTAAATTCAAGATTAGTATAATTGTCTTCCTTCTCGATCTGCTGTTACTATCTTTTTTATTAATAATCTGTTTTGGGACCAATATTGGTAACTATAAAAAGTAAAGTTGAAATCAATTGAAGGTTCAAGGTCAGATTATTTTAAAGCTACATGGTTTATTAAAAAAAGAAGCAATCTGCACAAACGATCGATACGTTTGAATTAATAAGTAGCCTTGAATCTCATGCTCATACCTTAAAGCTTGATCTTGTGTTATAACGCTTCCCTGATTCTAATCGTGATTTATTGTATAAAATAAACGAAAGATGAATAGGACATAGCAATACTATTTTATCTTGTAAGCTATTACTTTTTAACAATAATTTTAACTTTTCGTTATTGTTTCAATTGAAGTAGTTCAACATTTTTTCCCATTTTAAATATTTTCGTTTAGGGGAAAAAAACAAAGGTGCATATTACGCTTGGATGGCAGTATTCAAGAAAGAACTTGGAGCTTGGAGGTGAGAGAGTTTGGGAGAGAGGAAGCTCAGGCCCCTCTCTCGTACTCTCGTGGAGCAAAGGAGATGTTGTGGGCGGCTCTAAAATCTACCTGCTGACCCATGGAGCAAAAGCGATGTTTCCAAATTGACCCTTAACCGTGGAGCAAAAGAGACACACGCGAAAGAGGGATATAGGGACAAAGAACGTTTTTTGAGATATTTAATGTATATTTATTTCATTTATATAAGCTTTCCACGAGTAATAAATTATTTATGAATATTCTGAATATAAAATTTGATTACAGTAATAAGGCGATGCACAGTTGAATTTACGTTTAGCACTTGTTTATGTAAGTTATAAACTGAAGATAAATAATCTTATATAATTATACTCCGTAGATTAATTTTAAATAGCCAATGCTTTTGCTAGCTGACCCTTGGCGGCTTTGCTAGCCTGGAAAAAGTTAGTAAGATTTATCATCCCCTCTTTTGAAACCGGTAATTTATTTTTTTAGAAAAATAAAATCTTCGTAAAGCAATTATGGCAAATTTGAAATCATCTGAGGCCTAAAGAATGAATGTCCAAATTTCAGCCGTCGAGCATAACAGAAAGTTGGAGAATTAGTTATGAGTGAGGTAGTCAGTCAGTGAAGAATTATTTGCTATTTATTTGGTATTTATATATTACTTAAGTACATACAAAATTTTTTAAATGGCGATTTTATACACTGAAGAGGATTTGGCGATAAAAGGGTGATTTTTTAAATGAACATAGGGATAAGGAGGGATTTTATGGGATAGCTCGAGGGATATTTTATTCACGCCTTTTCTCTAGCATTTATTGCGTTTTTGTTTTTGTCTGTTACTAGCGGCTGTTGCCCGTAATTGAGGCATCACGAAATTGCGACCTTCAAAACTTTAACAATTAATATAATGTAAATACACATAGTTATCCCAGTTTTAATTTTCGTGAGAAAAGGAATTACCGTAAATTTATTTGCCCAATACCTTTTTGGGTTTACTTATGTGTATATGAAGACAACGAATTAATTATTTTCTTTTTCTTTATGAAAAACATATATATTTCAATATAACACATACATTAAGAACGTAAACTTATATATTACCATGTGGCTAGAGTACACCGAGGATAAAGCATTGAAAAAAGCATATTTTTTATTTAGGGTTTGATCAGCAAATTTCTTTTGGGTGCTACATTTTGTAGTCGACTAAACCATTTCAAACAAGCCGACCCGTCAGACGATGTCCTGGCCTGTAAATAAACTTTGTGGCCAACCGGGTTTTACCCGTGGGTAACGAAAAAACGTCCTGGATTTGAGGTATAATATTTTATATTTGGTAAGGTTGCCAAGCTATAGTACAATTACAAAATTATAAGATAGGGTACGATTTCTAGATTGTAAGCCGTGAGATTATCATGCCGCTCCAGCATTCTAGATATTTCTTAGTAAAGCGAATTTTCAAAACTTTTTTTATTTTTAGTTTTTTAGAAAATTTCTCCTAAAGAGAAGAAGCTATTACTGTAGTACTCATGGTAGGGCCTAAGCCCAAGACCATGATAAATTTTCTTGTTGGGCCCCCAGAAGTAAAAAACACCATTCGTTTGATTTTATAGATATATGTCTGTCTGTTAACACGATAACGGCCGTAAATATGATCCGATCTAAATTAAACTTGATACAGACATGCAAAAAAATAAAAACTCGGACGAGTTCGTAAACCAGCCTGATCGGACCACCGGGAGGGGGGTTAAAGAGGGAAAAACTCCCCCCAAAAATGTTTTTTTAGTTTTTAAAAATAGAAAATGAACGTAAACAATTTTTTGTTAGCGCCATTGATTTTAGCTCGAAAAAACTAACAATTTAGCATGTTGAATCATTGCTCTATGTCCATTGGTTACCTGTACATTGAAAGTGGTAAACACAGTACGTAATCCCAATATTAACCTCATGGGAAATAAGTAAAATACTATATCTCGCTTATTTCTCAACATATCTTGATAATACCCCCCGTTGCAGCAGACCTACATACTCAGCGAATGTCAAATGCAAAACAACATATTTCAATCCAACATAGCGAGATTTGACATGTTTTGGTAAGCTCCATAAGAATAACATGTGGAATGAGTATGCAGGTTTGCTGCTACAGGTGTATTACAACTGGGTGGTTTTAATTCAATATTCAGTTGATCTGAACTAGAAGAAGCTATTTACCGATTTTTATCAAGATACTTTGAGAAATAACCGAGATGTAGAATTCTACTTATTTCCCATAAGGTTAACATAGGGACAACGTACTTTGTTTACCACTTTCAATATCTCGGTAACCAATGGACATAGAGCAGTGATACAAAATACTAAATTGTTTGTTTTCTTGAGCTGAATTCAATGGGGCCAACAAAAAAAATTTATAAATTGTATTTTCCTATGTAAAAAACTCAAAATCCCATTTTTGCGGGCGTTTATCCCCCTTTACCCCCTCTTCCGGTGGTCCGATCGGGCTGGTTTACGAACTCGTCCGAGGAATTACCACTTTACATGTCTGTACCAAATTTCATTAAGATCGGATCATTTTTACGGCCGCTATCGTGCTGACAGACACACACACACACACACACACACACACACACACACACACACACACACACACACACACCACACACACACACACACACACACACACACACACACACACACACACACACACACACACACACACATATATATATATTTGTATCATAAAAAATAACTGTAAAATTCAATAATCTGTACTATATTTCGCTTATTCATGTACAATATAAAGTTATATAATATATATATAAATTTTTTCTGATTCTGGTGGCCCCAAAACGAAAAGTTAACATGGTCTCGGGCTTAGGTCTTACCATGAGACCTACGGTAATAGCTTCTTCCCTATAGGGGAAATTCGCTAAAAAATAACGTTTAAAGTAAATGTTTGTGTGAAGAAAAGAAATAAATATTTAATGACTACAGAATATATTTTTAGTGCAATAACCGATGTATTCTAGTTATACTCACAGGTATTTTATGTGGACTTTTCTAAACATTCTGGATAATATTACTAAACATTCTTTGCGCCATATGGCCACTTCTTGACATTTACATGTTGGTCATTTGCTTCAAACCAAGCTTTATATTTGTTTTGAAGAAATGATTTTTGAAGATATGATTTATAATGTCGACATTTTGAACTTTCTCCTAAGTGAAATTTAGCATTTTTAACTTTGTATGCGTTTCCATTTACTTGAATTTTTGTGTTGTGAAGCCCTGGTATTAGAAGATTTTTAATTTTTATGTTAAATGAATTCCAAAGTTGTAATTGGAAAATCAAATAGGTACTTGCGCTTGAAATTATTGTTTTTTTTTTTTTTGTAAATAGTTGCCGTTGCAACAATTGGTACACTTGAGAGTCTAAAATTGGTTCCCATGTTTCATGTTGACGGCTGAATAATTTCTCAAATTTGGCTTTTTTGTGTTGTGATGAATTGAAATTGGAAAAATAAAGTTACTTGTTATGTATTTACATCCAAATTGTGGTTGCAGTTAGAAAATTTTGTTGTAATTTTTAGCATACGTTTGAAATGTAACTCAAGGGGTTGGTACAATGGTATTAGTTTATTTAAAAATTCAGCACAATCTTGTTGTTCGATTGTGTTGAAAGGATGTCCTAACTGAATTCTGATATTTTCTGAACTTAAAATTTGGTGGTTTTTTTTGTGTGATAAGGCCAACTTTTTCAGAGGGGAATCAATGGCGTAATTTATCATGGAGGTTGTGATAAGGTTGCAGTTTCAAATACGCTGCATTGTTGCATTTGCGTAGCACGATACATTATTAGTATTTTTTTACCAATTACGATTTTTATCAGTACGTATTACCGATCCTTTTTTTCTACAAAGTAGTTGACATCCGTTTTGGTATCTGTGATATCTTTGAAAATTAGTCTCTTCATAGGGGCTAATTTTTCTTTTCTTTCTCGTATGACTGTCTTGGTCATGATCAGTTTTCCTTTTGCTGTGGGTTTCCTCCAATAATGTGTTACCATTGTCTGGTTTGAATTTTTTTATTTCATTATTACCATCGTTTTCACTAGACTTGCATTTTCGTTTCCTATTTTGTTTTAGTGCAATTAATGCAAGTAATGTTTATAGTTAATAATTATTGATATTAATCACCATTATTATTACATTGATGGGGCAGGTAGGCGGGTGTTTAGGCGCGAATGGGAGACATTTTTAACAATCGAATTTTTGATGAAATAGCTTTAGATCAAGATGTAAATATTTTGATTAGGATTTTTGCGGACATTTGCCATCACTGATTAGTAAAAAACAAGTTTCACGACGTTTCGGGATCTGGAATCTGATCCCGTCTTCAGGTGGAAGAAAACCTAGAACATAACAAGATTAGTAACACATAGCCAGGAAAACCTGGACAAAAACACAGCTAAAACAGAGAACTGTAAAAGCAGTCACGAAAACACTAGCTGAAAAGAAAAACAATAACACAAAACTCCTGAAGACGGGATCAGATTCCAGATCCCGAAACGTCGTGAAACTTGTTTTTTACTAATCAGTGATGGCAAATGTCCGCAAAAATCCTAATCAAAATATAAAATCACCATCACCAACAATGAATTTCAAACAAAGAAGATGTAAATGTATGCACATATGAACAATTTTCAGATTTTAAATTTTTTGAGGAACTTAAGATGTGGTTTTACTATAATTAGTCTAAATATCCGTAGTGTTCACAAACATATTGATGAGCTTATTGCAATCCTAAGTACTTTGGACAAACAATTCGATGTTATAGTGCTGACCGAGACGTGGGTGGATGAAAGTAGTGTGAATGTAAGTATGGATGGGTATGATGTGATTGTAAATAAAAAGAGTAAGAATCAAAATGACGGAGGGATTGTTTGTGAGAAAATGTTTTGCTGTGAGTTCTGAGGAAGTGAATTGTGTGGGGCCACATGTGTGAAAGTCGATATTAAGTTTGGCGGGGAGCGGCTGTCACTGTTATCTGTGTACAGGAGTCCGTCGGGTGACCTATCTTTGTTTATCGATGACCTTGAATCGTACCTTGATAACAGGGACCGAGATTGGACACACTGGCTAATTGGCGACATTAATTGTTGTATACTTCCTGAAAATAAAGATGGTTTGTCTCAAAGATATCTTGATGTTTTATACGGGTTTGGTTATGTCAGTTGTATTAATGTCCCAACTAGAGTCACGGCTTTTTCTAGTAGTTGTATCGACCATATTTTTACTGATATGAAAAATACACAAATCATTAATTCGGCAGTAATAAAATCTGGAATCACTGATCATTATTTTACAGTAGCTCAATTCCCTTGTCATTTCAAATTTAATAATAATTTCAAGTATGTAAACGAAACAAAAGTACTGGATTGGGATGTCGCTGGTCAACTCATTTCTGACCATAATTGGCTACAAATTTGTGAACTTACGGACGTAGATTTAAGTTGTCAAATTGTTGTTGAGCAATTACAACAAATTATTCAACTTTCAACAAAAACTATTAAAATCTCGTCTAAATATTGTAAAGTTAAACCGTGGATTACATCTTGAATCGTCAAGTCTATTAGAGTCAAAGATGAGATGAGCAGGCGACTTAAAAATCAACCGTTTAATACTGACCTCAAATTGCGTTTTAAAACTTACAGAAATACCTTGAGCAAAACAATTAAAGCAGCAAAGAATCTTTTTTATCGCAACAAGATAATGGAAACTAAAGGTAATAAAATCAAACTTTGGAAAAATATTGCAGAAATAATGGGTTTAAAAAAATGTAAAGATTCATTTCCAATAGAACATTTTCTGGACGGTACCAATCGCATTGAAACAGAAGACGTAAAAAGAGTTGCTAATCAGCTGAATGATTATTATGTAGGAGTGGGTGCTACTTTGGCAAGTGCTGTCCCTCTACCTGCCGAGATAGTCGTTGAGGACGAGGATTTCCTGGCGGACTCCACCTTCCGGCTGGAACCGATTTCGGAGGCTGAGCTCGAGAAGGTCGTAAGCAATCTCAGGAGTGGGTCGGCCCCGGGGGAAGATCAGATTCCAGCAAATTTAATTAAGACTTTTTTCACTTTTTAAAAATACCGCTTCTTCGCTTAGTTAACATCAGTGTTACGATAGGCGTTTTTCCGAAATGTTTTAAAACTGGCAAAGTTATTCCGATTTGTAAAGGCGGCGACAAAAGCAAATGTGTTAGTTTTAGACCAATTACACTGACAAGCGTTCTATCTAAAATAATAGAGAAGAGCGTTAGATTTCAGCTCGAAAATTATTTATTAACTCACAATTTACTTTACGAAAATCAATTTGGTTTCAGAAAGGATAAAAATCTTAATGACGATCTTTTCTTACTGACTAAGAGTATTCATAATTTAATTGGAAATAATAAAAAACCTTTGTTAGTTTTTGTAGATCTTGCCAAAGCATTTGATTCAGTCGATAGAGCAATATTATTGAAAAAATTAAAGTGTATTGGGATTCGGGGAGTTGCATGGAATTGGTTTGAAAGTTATCTATCAGACCGTTATCAAATTGTTTCGTTACTTGGCCAATCCAGCGATCCTGCCAGAATCGACTTTGGGGTTTTGCAGGGGAGCACTTTGGGGCCTCTCCTGTTTCTTGTCTCCATCAACAATCTCGTTAAAGTACAATTAGATAAGGGGCAGATCTTTTTATATGCAGATGACTCGGCTCTACTTTTCGGGGGTGACAGCTGGGAGGAGACGTACCATTTAGCTGAGCGCGGCCTGTTCTCTGTCAAGCAGTGGTTTAATCAAAATCGGCTCTCCGTGAATACCTCAAAAACAAAGTATATGACTATTTCCGTGAGAGCCGATCACGATTCTGTTGACCTTTTATTGCGCTTGCACACATGTGGGAGTATGAATGGTTGTGTCTCATGTGATGTTATTGGTAAGGTGTCAGAATATAAGTACCTTGGCGTAATTTTTGACAATCGATTGAAATGGGCAGGTCATATCGCATACCTGAGGAATAAGCTTAGGAAATTTAGTTACATTTTTCAAATTTAAACTAAATTTTAGCTCCTGACTTAATTAAAACAGTTCATTTTGCATATGTTCAATCCCTATTACAATATGGAATCTTGGCCTGGGGCGGCGGTTTTCAAAGTATTATCTCCCCACTTGAAATCACACAAAAATCCATTATTAAAGCAGCTTTAAATAAAAATCTCAGATATCCGAGTGAATTGTTATTTGAAGAATTTAAAGTTTTTAATGTTTCGCAACTCTATCTAAGAACACTAAATTTTATACATACATAAAAATAAAGATACCATTTTCCAAAAAAATTCTCATTCATATTCCACAAGATCCATAGCAAATTTAGGTATAATTGTGCCAAGATTAACAAAAACAATCAATACAACATCCTCGCATTATATAACTAACATAGTTTTCCCCAAGTTGCCTAGTTACATAAAAAAACCTCATCCATGCAGTATTGCCGTTTTTAAGAAGACTATTAATAAATGGCTGATCGAAATCGGTCAAGATAGGATTCAAACATTAGTCATTTCACTGTATACTTAGGGGGGGGCGTTATCACTTCTAGGTCTGTGTGCCCAAGAGTGTCGTGTGTGTGCGTGTATGTGGATGTGTGTGTGTGTGCGTGTGTGTGTGTGTATGTGTGTGTGTGTGTGTGTGTGTGTGTGTGTGTGTGTGTGTGTGTGTGTGTGTGTATGTGTGTGTGTATGTGCGCGCGCGCCTGTGTGTACATGCATGTTATGTTGTGTGCATGAGTCCGCGTTGGTTGAATGGGTTGTGGATGGTGTGAGTGAGAGATGATTGGTGATTGGCATGAATGACCAGGCTCGGGTTGATTTTTTTTCCAAAATGTTGCAATCCATGATTACGAAATCGAATGTTTGATCGCTTCACTTATTGCATGTGCATGCATAATTAATATAATTAACTTATCAATCTGCATAATTAACTTATCAATCTACATAATTAATGAATTTTTATTTTATTTTTTTATAATTTTTTTAGTTTAACTTATTTGTAATTTCAGTAAGTAAGCTCATACCTTTTGCAATGATGGACGTTTTAAAAGTGAAGGATTTTGTGTAATTAAATACCCCCGTTGCATCATACCTGCATACTCAGCGAATTTCAAGTGCAAAACAACATATTTCGATCCAACATAGCGAGATTTGACATGTTTTTGTAAGCTCCATAAGAATAACATGGGGAATGAGTATGCAGGTTTGCTGCTACAGGTATATTAAAACTGGGTGGTTTTAATTCAATATTTAGTAGATCTGAACTAGAAGAAGCCATTTACCAAGTTTTATCAAGATATGTTTAGAAATAAGCGAGATATAGAATTTTACTCATTTCCCATAAGGTTAACATTGGGACAATGTACTGCGTTTACCACTTTCAATATCTCGGCAACCAATGGACATAGAGCCATGATTCAAAATACTAAATTGTTTGTTTTTTTGGGCTGAATTCAATGGTGCCAATAAAAATTTGAAAAATTTTATTTTTCTATGTAAAAAACTCAAAAAACCCATTTTTGGGGGGGTTTACCCCCCTTTACCCCCCCTTCCGGTGGTCCGATCGGGCTGGTTTACGAACTCGTCCGAATAATTACTACTTTACACGTCTATGCCAAATTTCATTCCGATTGGACCATTTTTGCGCAAGTTATCGTGCTTAAAGACACACACACATATATATATATATATATATTTTATTGTTTAATTCACAACTTAGGGCTGCTAAAAGTATTCGTAAAAATAATAATAAACTTGAGCACCCTTTTATCATTATTTTATTTAAAAATCACGACACGTGTTTCGGTAATTATACCATCATCACGGTGAATGAAAACTTAACCTTAAATATAAATAAACATCAGTCATATGTATCTTCCTGATAGATAACATTTGTTAATTAATTAATGTCCTGGGCCAAGGTGGTTGATTGATTTTCTTTATATTTAATATCTTTTCAAAAATTTGGTTTTCTATTTCATTATTTGCTACATTTAATATGTCCGTTTGATTCTGTTTTCTGTGCAAATAAATTTGTAATTCTTCTTTTGTGTCCATTTTCGGACCTTTGACTTCGTAATCTAAAATTTTTAAATTTTTATCAATGCACTGGTAATTGTGATCTGTTTGTAAAATATGCTCTGCAAAAGTCGATTTTTGACTGGTCAAGTTGTTTGAGCGTATGGCTTGAATATGTTCATTGAATCTGGATTTAAAGCTTCGCCCTGTTTGTCCAATATAAAACTTGTTACAGTCACTGCATGTTATTTTATAAATACCAGATTTTTCGAATTTATTTGATAGTGAGTTTTTTGGATTGGTGAGTTTGTTTAACATTCTAAAAGCGTTGTTTCTTGTTCTGTAGCTTAATTTATAATTTGAATTTGTGAATGTTTTTCTGATTGCTTTGTTCAAGGTTGAGCTATATGGTAAACATATGAATTCAGCTTTTTTGTCCTCATTTGTGATGTTTTCTTCTTTTTTCTTTTTATTTTCAATCATTTTGTCGATTAAGTTTGGTTTGTAGCCATTTTTCATTGCGATATATTTTATGGTGTTTTTTTCTTGGTCAAAGTTCTCAGGGCTCATTGGAATGTGTAATAATCTATTAATTAGTGAATGAAAAGTTGACATTTTGTGACTCCAAGGATGATTTGAGTCTGCAGGAATTATTAGATTTGTTTGGGTCTCTTTTCTATATATTTTAAAGGCATGTTTATCATTCAGGTTTGTGATGGATATATCTAAGAAGTTAATACAAGAATTTTGTGTTTCCATTGTGAATTTAATGGTATTAGAAATAGAGTTTAGGTATGTTAGAAAATTATTACAAGTGTTTTCATCTCCTTGAAATAAACAAAGTATGTCGTCGACATAGCGATGCCAATATATGATTTTGTTTCTGAAGGGGTTGCAATTATTCATTATTTTATTTTCTTCCAAGTTCTGAAGATATATATTTGCTATTGTGCCAGATAAGGGTGATCCCATTGCTAACCCATCTTTTTGTTTAAAATATTTACAATCGTAAGTAAAGTAGTTTTGATTAATCGTTGTTTTTGTTAATTTTATTATATCGTTTATTTCATTCTTGGGTAGCTGATTATTTTTAGATAAGCTTTCTTTCAATATATTTATCGTTTCTATGGTAGGTACATTTGTATACATGTTCTTGACATCAAAGGAGACGAATATGGCTTGTTTCGGTATTGGTATATCTTTGATTTTATTTACTACATCATAGGTATTTTTAATCTGTATTTCTTGATTGAATTCAAAGTTGTTTTGTATTTTTTCATTTAAATATCTGGATAGGTTGTATGTGGGTGCATTTCGGAAGTTTACGATTGGCCTTAATGGAATATTTGGTTTGTGTATTTTCGGTTGACCTCTGAGTTTAGGTGCTGTTGGCTTTATTGTTTTTAGTTTGTTTTTGACTTTATTAGAGATAGATTTGCATTTTGAAAGAGTTTTGTTAATTTCTTTATTGAATTCTATTGTGGGATCTTTATTCAATTCTACAAATAAATTATCATTTAGAAAAGCTTCCATCTTTTCGTTGTAGCTGTTTTTTGTCATTATGATGGTTGTATTACTTTTGTCAGCTTTAGTTATTATAGCGTCATTATCAATTAGTTTGTTTGATAATGATTTTATAATATTCATATTTTGTTTGGATTTAGTAATATTATTTTTTGTTTTATAATTCATACCTGTTTTCGTTAATTCGTGGGTAAAGTTACATCTAATTTTTTCTTGAGCTTCTTTAGGTTTTTCTTTCAGTGCTGTTTCGATGTCGATTAGTTCATCTTCAATAGTTTGTGTTTTATAGTCCAAGTTAATGTTATATTTAATTGATTTACTAAGTAAATTTGTTTCTTCTGCATTAAATACGATATTTGTTAGGTTGTGAAGTGAAGGATTAAAATTTGTTATAAATTGATTATCTTTATTTTCAAAGTTAGTTTTTTGTTTTTCAACTAGGTTTTTTATTTTTTTATTGTGTTTGGCTTTTTTCTTTCTTATGAGAGGTTGGATCCATTCTCTGATGTAGATTAGGTATTCTTCAACAGAATCGTTATGAAAAGTTTCATTTACTTTCTTTTGGACTTCATTTAACGTTTTTTGAAGTTCATTCATTTTGGAATATAGGAAGTTAATTTCTTCTTTCAGCCAAATCTTTTTTGCAGTTTCGATTGTTTTTTTTGCTGCTACTGATTTAGATTTTGTTTTTATTTGCACATAATTGGGGGTGATATTCTCATTTAAGCATCTCTTATTGAATTGTATGTCTTCTTTGATGTTTGCTATCTTGAGGTTTAAGTATTTCATTTGGTGAAGTATTTTGGGGTGGTTAGCCATATTGATTTTATTGTTTAATTCACAACTTAGGGCTGCTAAAAGTATTTGTAAAAATAATAATAAACTTGAGCACCCTTTTATCATTATTTTATTTAAAAATCACGACACGTGTTTCGGTAATTATACCATCATCACGGTGAATGAAAACTTAACCTTAAATATAAATAAACATCAGTCATATGTATCTTCCTGATAGATAACATTTGTTAATTAATTAATGTCCTGGGCCAAGGTGGTTGATTGATTTTCTTTATATTTAATATCTTTTCAAAAATTTGGTTTTCTATTTCATTATTTGCTACATTTAATATGTCCGTTTGATTCTGTTTTCTGTGCAAATAAATTTGTAATTCTTCTTTTGTGTCCATTTTCGGACCTTTGACTTCGTAATCTAAAATTTTTAAATTTTTATCAATGCACTGGTAATTGTGATCTGTTTGTAAAATATGCTCTGCAAAAGTCGATTTTTGACTGGTCAAGTTGTTTGAGCGTATGGCTTGAATATGTTCATTGAATCTGGATTTAAAGCTTCGCCCTGTTTGTCCAATATAAAACTTGTTACAGTCACTGCATGTTATTTTATAAATACCAGATTTTTCGAATTTATTTGATAGTGAGTTTTTTGGATTGGTGAGTTTGTTTAACATTCCAAAAGCGTTGTTTCTTGTTCTGTAGCTTAATTTATAATTTGAATTTGTGAATGTTTTTCTGATTGCTTTGTTCAAGGTTGAGCTATATGGTAAACATATGAATTCAGCTTTTTTGTCCTCATTTGTGATGTTTTCTTCTTTTTTCTTTTTATTTTCAATCATTTTGTCGATTAAGTTTGGGATCACCCTTATCTGGCACAATAGCAAATATATATCTTCAGAACTTGGAAGAAAATAAAATAATGAATAATTGCAACCCCTTCAGAAACAAAATCATATATTGGCATCGCTATGTCGACGACATACTTTGTTTATTTCAAGGAGATGAAAACACTTGTAATAATTTTCTAACATACCTAAACTCTATTTCTAATACCATTAAATTCACAATGGAAACACAAAATTCTTGTATTAACTTCTTAGATTTATCCATCACAAACCTGAATGATAAACATGCCTTTAAAATATATAGAAAAGAGACCCAAACAAATCTAATAATTCCTGCAGACTCAAATCATCCTTGGAGTCACAAAATGTCAACTTTTCATTCACTAATTAATAGATTATTACACATTCCAATGAGCCCTGAGAACTTTGACCAAGAAAAAAACACCATAAAATATATCGCAATGAAAAATGGCTACAAACCAAACTTAATCGACAAAATGATTGAAAATAAAAAGAAAAAAGAAGAAAACATCACAAATGAGGACAAAAAAGCTGAATTCATATGTTTACCATATAGCTCAACCTTGAACAAAGCAATCAGAAAAACATTCACAAATTCAAATTATAAATTAAGCTACAGAACAAGAAACAACGCTTTTGGAATGTTAAACAAACTCACCAATCCAAAAAACTCACTATCAAATAAATTCGAAAAATCTGGTATTTATAAAATAACATGCAGTGACTGTAACAAGTTTTATATTGGACAAACAGGGCGAAGCTTTAAATCCAGATTCAATGAACATATTCAAGCCATACGCTCAAACAACTTGACCAGTCAAAAATCGACTTTTGCAGAGCATATTTTACAAACAGATCACAATTACCAGTGCATTGATAAAAATTTAAAAATTTTAGATTACGAAGTCAAAGGTCCGAAAATGGACACAAAAGAAGAATTACAAATTTATTTGCACAGAAAACAGAATCAAACGGACATATTAAATGTAGCAAATAATGAAATAGAAAACCAAATTTTTGAAAAGATATTAAATATAAAGAAAATCAATCAACCACCTTGGCCCAGGACATTAATTAATTAACAAATGTTATCTATCAGGAAGATACATATGACTGATGTTTATTTATATTTAAGGTTAAGTTTTCATTCACCGTGATGATGGTATAATTACCGAAACACGTGTCGTGATTTTTAAATAAAATAATGATAAAAGGGTGCTCAAGTTTATTATTATTTTTACAAATATATATATATATATATATATATATATATATAGATATATATATAGATATATAGATATATATATATATTTATGAAAGTGAACGAATGGTGTTTTTGGCATCTGAGGACCTCAAAAAGAAAAGTTATGATGGTTTTAGGCTTAGGTCTTACCATGAGACCTACGGTAACAGCTTCTTCCCTATAGGGGAAATTCGCTAAAAATGACTTTTACAATTACTTATTAAGACTGACATGGCTCTTTCCCCACCCACAGGCTTCTGCCCATGTGGGGAAATATTTTAAGTTAGATTTTATTGAATTGAATGTATCTGTATTTGTATTTTATGCTGAATAAATGATTTTCATTTCATTAGATTTTTATTATAGTACTTTTTATTCCATTCTCTTTTTTTCTACTTTTCAAAACCATTGCATTTTGTCATAATGTCAGTTAATCTAGCAATATTATTTGTGAATAAAAACTTAAAAGAAGATTTTTAAACCTATAAATTTACCATTCAACGTACATTTATGTCGTTATTGTTGTATGTCGTAAAAACAACATTAGTGATAATCGAAATAATTAACAAAACATATGATTTAATTTGTTTTATACTTTTTTCTAAGTAAACTATAAAATTAGGGTTCGAAATTAAATAGAAAGTAATAAATATTATTTATTACATGCTGGATCGCATAGGATATAAGCAAGGCCGCACTAGCGTGGCCTTGATTAGGTACATAGCCAATGGAATCGAAATTAATTAACTTGAAACAGCTGTTCATGTGTTTAACCTATAAGTACAATTATCAATGAAACTCCAGAGGCAAACGGTACTGAGCCCTTGGTAGTTTGGGTATTCTTAGGGCCAGAATTAGTAGTTACAACAGACATGCATTGCATATATACAGCTTAATATGTACCCGCAAGGTCGTGGTATTATCACAAAGCAAATTGCTCCTGGAGATCCTCGCTCTATCACCAATGGACATACTTGTGTCAAAATCATGAACTTTCAAACTTTGGATAATACTTGGTTTATGATTTTATATGATATACCTTATTAAACATTCGGCGCTAAGCCTATAAATCTTTGACTTTTTTCAGTTTGTAAGTAAATGAATCTTTTAAATATAAAATGTTTAAGAGTTCAAATATCGTTTTCTAGCTTTGTAAGATTAGGCCTACTAGCGGTTGCAACCAAACTTCCTACGTGCACAGATAAACGAATACATTTATGTGTATATTTTCATGTGTATTCATTTATCTGTGCTACGTGTCAGAAGGCATTAATTATAGTTAATGTATGAATCTGTACTTTTTTACCTGAATAATTTTCCGCAAAAGGCTGATATTAATTACATATGTTAAAACAAGGGGATTAGTGAATTTACTGGAGGTACTGTGACGATTAATTTGTTGATGAAAAGGACCTTTCGTTTTGGAAGGCCGGCAATAAGAGGTAGAGTAATTAGTAATTTAGTAATGAAATACCATTCTTTGAATTTAAAACGGTTCGAATCTTGAACAGAAATTTAGGTTAGGTAAAAAGAAAAAGACTATATAAGTCACACATTCATTATACTTAATTTATGTATTTGTATAATTATATAAATAAGTTTCAATGCAACAGAACCCTGAAATAAGAGTATAAATAAGCCCATTAACAATATAAAGAAATAATAAATTAAACAAATCAAGCGTATCTCTTGTCCTACCATCTTCTCCATAACTTTTAAACTTACCAGCTGATCAAAGTTTTACTGACGAAATAGTTTCTTCGTGGACTAAGCTTGTTTACATTTTAAATGTCATCGAAGATTTGAAATGGAAATTTTAAAAGTTACTAGTTTTAATATATAGTGCTTTCAAACTTTGTTCAGACTATCAAAAGGCACTACTACGAGAAAAAATAGGAATGAGTGTGAAGTTTCATTGAATTCTGATGAGAAGTAAAGTCGCTAGGCTGTCTGAACAAAACGAGGTGGAAGATTCGCTCAAAAGTGCAAAACCGGTAAATTTTTTGGTCACTTTAAACATTTATTCCTAACTTATTAGAAGTCTTTAAAGAAAACTGCCGTGTTTTTTTGACGTTTTTTTGGCCAGTTTATCATGTTGAAGCAAATTTATCTCAAGTTAAGGCTCTAATTTTCTTTTTTGAAAAGTGAAAAATCGGCTCCTAATCTGCGCTGTTAATATAGTCACTCACGTCGTTCATTCGTCGTCTGCTGGTGGACTTGGCGACGAGACACGACCGTGCCTCTAGATTCCAATTAAACAGGTTGACTTCCGACCTTCACACCTGCTGTGGTACAGCCTATGATGTTGGTGGGTAGCGAGTGAGTTAAAATAAAACACTTAATACGCAAGGCAGCTCAACATATATAGGGCAGGGTCTCCTAATAAAAATAATAATTTTTAAATATTTTCGCCCAGAGAAAATATTGTATAGGTTTTTAACGTTCAATACAAATTTAACAGAGCCCAGATAAATAGTTTGGATAAATAAGAGATGATAATAGTTTTTTATGTGTTTTGGACAGATCCCTCAGCAACAAAAGAACATTTTCAAATAATAGAAAATTAAAAAATTAACCAATTAATTATTCTTAAAGAGTTATGCAAAATTAATAAGGTAGCAGTCTGGTAAATTGAATCACCTAATATTCCTCACCTAAGTTATATAAATGTCTGTATAAAAAAGCGTAGAAAAATAGAAAAGAGTAAATGATATCTAATAGTAACTACGGTAATAGTAATAATATATATATATACTAACCATAAGGATGAAAAGAAATATGATAGCCGTGATGGTCATGATATGTAAGGCACTTGTGTTAATATCAGAAGCAAAAACCCCACTGACGCATTATTAGTGTTACATAAAATCACCAGCAGATGTTTAATGAGAGCCAGACAATAATGAGTGTATGTGTGGGTGTAATACCTAGAGTATACAGTTACAACATTACTTACTGACTTACTGTAACTCCGAGATAAATTTTACAATATAACTGAGACTACTGGTAAACACAGTGTTGTCTCGTTAACCTTATGGGAAATAAATAAAATTCTATATCTCTTATTTTAGATTTTTTCTTATTTTAGTTATTTTTTTATTTTTTTCAACATGAAGAACTGTTACGAGCCCTGTATATGTGTTATACATTCTTATATAACAAGAAAATTGCCTACCTATAATTTCCTCAGATGTTAGAATATTTTACAGCGTAGTAAGACATGTCTATTTTAGATAAAAGCTGTATTTACAACGCTATTGCGTCCAACTGCTTTATAACTTTTAAATCAACATTTGAGGGATTATATTTTTTTCGATAAAAATTAAATAAGTAGACGATAAAGCAATCTGCGTTAATGATAAAACATCAAATTGCATCAGGAAGTATTTAAATCTCCCTGTATTTTAATTTCATATGAACTACTAAGGTTGTATGAACGTAGTCCAAGTGCGAAATGTTCGTGAGAGATACATTACGAGTCAAATGAACAGTACAGTATCAGTCTAGTAGATATACGACTGTGTCGTTCAATTACACCTAAAGTTTAGGTTTAATCTAATAAAGACAAACCTATATCTTAATAGACTCAATATATCTAAATGTGTGACGTCATTCCTGTGCTCGGCATGATTCACATAGTTTTAAAAGTTGTACTGGGGGGTCCATGCGCAATGTTATATTGCCAAAGCCAATACAAATTATGTGCATCCAACGTGTAGACTAGTATTTTCTCACCGGGCATGTCGAGTTTATACCGGGTGTTCAAAAAGTCCCGGATCGGCTTCCTAATTTTTTAAATATTAAATATTGACCTACGAAACTTATAACATGTCTCTTGGACACGAAATACTATTTTAGCACTTATTCAGTGACCCCCTACGTCCTCAGGGGGACGGCCCACTAGGAGTCAGAAGAAAATCTTAAATGTAAACATAGGTTGATATGTACATCAAATTAAAGGTATTTTTAGTAGAATACAATGCCACAAATCCGAACTCAATCGGATCACCTAATCCAAAATGGCGGCTGTTTGAACTTCTCTCAACTGCTGCTTTTGACCTAATTAAAAATTCGATTTCAGACGTTCTAAGCATCCTTTCGAGATGCGGTCTGCGACATTTTGTCGAGAATTTCATGCCCATTAAAATTATGTACAACACTACCTATGCTGGTCGTCATCCATGCAAGACATCCTTTAAACCCCCCCCCCCTCATGGAAGTGATTTATGCCATAGGCTGTGCATAGGTCGATATGTATATCATTTTAAAGCGCTAATAAAGCATAATTTAATGTCGCAAACCGCATCTCGAAAGGACGCTTAGAACGTCTGAAATCGAATTTTTAAGGAGGTAAAAAATGGCAGATGAGATAGGTTTAAACGGCCGCCATTTTGGTTTAGGTGATCCGATTTAAATGTAATTTGCGTCATTCTACTCAAAAATAGCTTTAATTTGATGTACATATCATCCTATGCTTACGTTTAGGATTTTCCTCTGACTCCTTGTGGGCCATCCCCCTGAGGAGATTGGGGGTAAAAAATACTTTATAAAATAGTATTTTGTAAAAGATACATGTAATAAGTTTCGTAGGTCAATATTTAATATTTAAAAAATTACGAAGCCGATCCGGGACTTTTTGAAGACCCGGTATTAGGCCAGCAGTGCTAATGAGTACAGCTAACACTCGGCTGTCTTTAAAAAATACTTTCATTATTTACTTATAAAATATGCAGGTTTCCCTCCCTGCTATGTTTAATTGTTTTTACCCATTGTAAAGAGGGCGTAAAGTAATACTTTGCCCCCTTGAGGGAGCCCCCATTACAATAGCCTGCATTGAAAAATACAGTTACGCCTACAATTAATTTAACCCTTTAAAACGCCACGCAAACATGCAGCAATATGTTGTGGCTAGACGGATTACAGGGACAGCAACCGATTTATAGTCCATTTCAACAGCCGTGGCACCTGACGGGCTAGTAGAGCTCGCTCGCGCACATGTGGTCTCCTATAGTTATGGTCAAGCCTTACTGGCGGGTGGCAAAAATTATAATCCCAAGTGTCTGCTAAAAACACATGTTTTGGTCGAACTGACAAAACTCTGTTGTTTATATTTCGTTTCATTTACACTACAAAACTATGTGCTGCAATATTTCACCGAGAGTTTTCTTACGAATTAAAAACGTCTGCTGCATATTTGTTTAAAGCATCAGCTGGCCTTTTTGTTTTGGCAACGTTTAAGAACGTATTTCCGTATGCTTCAAAAATAAAGGGGTTTTGACAATATTTTGAGCAGGTTAAAAAACAATCACAATCTAGTTTCGTGCTTTTATCCTTCTTTACTAAATACTGACTTCAACTAAGGTTGAGAAGAAGTTGGAGTAATAAACTAACTTGTATCCGTTTTCGTTGTTATGCCCATAACACGGGCGTTTCTGTCGCATCGAGCTGTCTTTGTCGAGGGGAGTATTTTTCGTTCTTCATTCGATAATTCTGAGTAACTCGTATCTCAAACGACCAACTATTACAATTATATCCTATAAATATGACTTAAACAAAAACTCTAAACGAATCTATTAATGAATTCGATGGTTCATGTAAAAATAATGTTAAATTCCACTATAACCTCCTAGCCTTAGACTGGCTGCATACTGAAATTCTCTATAGAATCTTTTTTCGCTGTATTTCATTAATTGTGTCGACCTAGCATGCATTTAACATTAATTGCACGTGCTGATGCAGCAAAATATGTTCTTACAAAGTTCCTATGTACATAAACAAATGACCATGTGATTTATTACCCAAACATTGTAGATATTAAACACTAATTACGACAGCGCACTCACTCACCCGCCAGTAAGGCTGTCCAGAACTATAACCCCTCAGGTGCCACGAACGTTGACATAAAGTATAGTGGCAGAATGTCCGCACACTGCACGTGGCCCCGAAACGACAAGATGTTTTTGCCTGAGCCCCCTTTGTCTTTATTTGCTTGTCAGCTGAGACTAGACTTAAATTTTGAAAAAAATTGTATGTATGTACACAAATGAAAAACCATACAGATTAGCAAATTAATGCATTTTTTCTTGCCTTTTTTCAAGCAGCATCAAGTTTGTTGGGCTGATTGGTCAACCGAATCGCACTGGTATCAAAGTTTTTATTGATTTATCTGTTCTCTGGGACCCAAAGATTTGCTATTCACGGAATCTCTTTTACCAATACAGTGTGGGAGACAAAACAGGCTAACAATCTTGACGCCGCCCGAAAAAACGGGCTCGAAAATGTGCATCGCGTTGCCTTTCCGTATTACTTCTTAATCTGTGGTATTTATTAGAAGATATAAAATATCTTTAAAAAACATATATTTAAAAATAATTACGGGTGGTTTCGGGTTGTCTCTGCAGTGTGAGGCCTGCCGCGTCCTTGCAATAACACTGACAGCACGGCGCCGCGGCGCCGGCGGTCGGGTAACAACCAAACATACGCGATACAGGATATTGTGACTAGCACCTGATCATTGGTGTAAGAATAGTTGCTGCTATCCTCAACGTACGTGCGAACAAAATGAAACAAATATTGTTTTCCCCCACCTGTTATCTTTAGAAGATTTTTACTCCTTGTATTGGGTGAGTAAAATAACAATTTGTCTCCCAGCGGGAGTAAAGTACTCATTTTGTCTCCCAGCGGGAGACAAAGTAAACCCATTAGAATAACATTGAAACCAACAATAATACAGCGCCTTAAAATTTTCACGCACACATACAAATAGGTTGCAGTTCAATGAATGCAGGGAATAACAGCTGATTTATTGGCTGGAATAATCATATAAAGAATAACATCAACAAAATCAGCTGTGAGAACGTCTAAGAATCAAGCATGTAAGATCGTAGCAACAACCAGCTGATCGCTTTTGCTCCACGGTTAAGGATCATTTTGGAAACATCGCCTTTGCTCCACGGGTCAGCAGGTAGACTTCAGAACCGCCCGAAACATCGCTTTTGCTCCCTCTCCCCCACGTTCTCTCTTTCGCTCACGTTCTTACTTGTAAATGTCATATAAACGTAACACTACAATTTTACTATTTTTTCCTAATCGAAAATATTGATTTTTGAAGGATTGTTTAACTACTTCAATTATAAGAGTAAGTGCAAGTAAATGATATTGTGTAAAAGAAATAACTTATATGATAAAATGTGTTACTATTTAATACTTATCCAAATTTAATTTATTTTTTCCAATTATTCACTCTTAAAAACAGAGAAGCCTTTTGACTAAAGATAAAGATTTTAGACATGAAAATGGAGCAGAAAACCACGTTTGAGCCATAAGAGTATATTTTCGACCGGCAAAAAACTTTATTTAAATAACCTATAGTAGAATTAATAAAACTACGAAGCGCGAGAGGGAGGGAAATTTCACTTATGGTTCGCTAGCGCCATGGCTGTCATAAGAAAATAAACGAAAACCTACGAGTATTATTCACAAGATCCCGCTAATTATATCATTGGCTGGAGTATTTTGGTTTTTTGCCACTACGTCGCGGCGTCGTTTCGTTTAGGCAATAGCGTAGGCCCCTCTCTCGTGGAGCAAAAGCGATGTTCCCAGAATGACCCTTAACCGTGGAGCAAAAGCGATGTTCCCAGAATGACCCTTAACCGTGGAGCAAAAGCGATACACACAATGCAAGCGCCAACAGCAGAAAGAAATATGTTTTTTTTACTTATTAAGTTAATAAAGTAAATGTTATGGTCAGGATATTTATTATTGCATTTGAGGGGAAAATGTTGTGTGTATTTCGAGATTAAAACACATTGTCTCCCTCGTGAAAATTGTCGCCTTCGCATACTCGGGCGGCAACATTTTCACTTGTGAGACAACGTTGTACTTTACTCACTCAACACACAAATAACTTTTTTTTTTAATTTTTTAGTGAACTATAAATTTACAGATTGGGTATTGATTCATCGTAGGAGAAAAAATGAATGCATATATTACAGGAGTAAAATACTTTGTTTTTCGGAAAAATTGGAGATTATGTTGCACTTAACACACTGAATACCTACAAAATTAAAGATTTATGAATCCAATTTTGTTTTTGCGGCTGCCAAATTACACCGAAACCCACCAACAGTCTGCGGTACAACCACCGTCCGTGACACTCCTCCACAAACTCGCCACTGAATCACGACAGAGACCACCGAACCACAATACCTTGATGCAAATCACTCTGCATTGTACCTTCCTCCAGAGCTCTTTGGCGAGTCATCTTGTGCTTTATTCTTATTCTTCAATTGTTGTTCATTTGTTGTTGAGGTGGTTAGCACAAATTGGCACTTGGTAATTTGGTACGATGAACCGTGGTAGATAATGGAGGATAAAGTGTGAATCGTGTAAGAAAAAGAACGAGTCGAATTTTCGGGCTGCGAAAGAAGATTATGTGTATAGAATATAAAACATAAAAAACAGGAATGTATTATGTATGGGGAATAAATATTAAGAAAAATTAAATCCATGTGACTTAGTTCGCACTTGATAAAGATTAAAAATAATAATGGTTTATGCCTAACAAATGCTGATGCGTTTAAACGGACCAAAAGAAAGGAGGTCTTCTAACAATAATATGGCTACAGGGTAAGAGAACTAAAGTTTGACTTGCAAGTTTTGATTATTTGAGTATTGATAAGACACTGTTTTAGGAGCCAGAAAATATGGAGGATTAATTTTGAGGGAGGCCAAATCTTTATACTTAATACAATAAGGGTTTTTTCTGTTATTTCCCTTTTTCAGCCGTCCTACGAAACCGATTTTTTCGATTGAGGTGTCATTTTAAAGCTTGTAATGTAGCGCACCGGCGACTGATAATTAAAATGGGCATGTCCTTTACGGCTTCGACCCCAAGGTTTTGATTTATTTCTGGAGGGCTCTTTCAAAGGTCCAGTGCTGACCAACTTGCATCATTACGGTTTTTAAATGTGATTGTAATCTAACAGCTGATTACCTTGAAACGAACTTTTAACCAGTCACATTGTTAACAAAAATAAACCAAGATCCCATAAATCTTAGAAAAATTAATTTAGGCCACTTTCACTGAAGATTTTAGTCGAATTAAGGCAGGTAAATAATTAATTATGGTAAAGATACATGATCATTAGCTATAAATATGTTGTAAATTGTACTAAACTAAACCCTGAAACAGAAAGGTGAAGAACGCATAGAGCAAAAACATGTCGACGTGATTAGGGAGAAAATATGCGTAAGCGTAACCTCCGGTAAGAACAAAGAACTGCTGAGAGAAAAAGACTAATTGAACACCAGAAAACATATTAAAATGTGCAATTTGCACATGGGCTTCCTAGAAAAGCTTCCGTTATTCTACTGATGTGCGAGAAGACAACCAAATTCAAAAACATAGTGCATGGGTGATGAATAATGTGTGTGTATGTGTTTTGTTCAGTTTAGGCCTTTGTTTATTTAGGTGAGATCTTTAAATTTCAATTGAAAATGTTAATTTTATTAATAAAGGCGAGTTTGAAGCCTTACAATTTATTTTAACTAAATTATAGGTAAGTTTCCCACAAACAGAAATATAAATACCCCCGTTGCAGCAGACCTGCATACTAAGCGAATTTCACACGCAAAACAACATATTTCAATCCAACATAGCGAGATTTGACATGTTTTGGTATGCTCCATAAGAATAACATGGAGAATGAGTATGCAGGTTTGCTTCTACAGGTATATTAAAACTGGGGGGTTTTAATTCAATATTTAGAAGATCTGAACTAGAAGAAGCTATTTACCTAGTTTTATCAAGATATGTTGAGAAATAACCGAGATGTAGATTTTGACTTATTTCCCATAAGGTTAACATTGGGACAACGTACTGTGTTTACCACTTTCAATATCTCGGTAACCAATGGACATAGAACAGTGATTCAAAATACTAAATCGTTTGTTTTTTTTAGCTGAATTCAATGGTGTCAACCGAAAACCGAATCATTTAATTTTTCTATATAAAAACTCAAAAAACCCATTTTGGAGGGGGGGATTACTCCCCTTTACCACCCCTTCCGGTGGTCCAATCGGGCTGATTCACGAACTCGTCCGAATAATTACTAGTTTACATGCCTGTGCCAAATTTCATTCCGATCGGACCATTTTTGTGAGCGCTATCGTGCTTACAGACATATATATATACAGGGTGTCTGTAAAGTCCGTCACCAAACGCCATAACTTTGTTTATTGGGTCAAAATAAGCAAAAAAGTTCCAGTGAAGGTATGTCCTAAAATGCATATTTACCCAGATATCCGCCATTTTGTATTTTTCACAAAATATTTTTTATCTCCGACGTTTGTGAATTGATTTTTTTGAAACTTGGTATGTACCTATAACTAGTCAAGGTTAGTTTATGAAAAAATAATCAGCATGATCAAATAGTAAATTTCAAAATTGCGGCCGTTTGAATCCTTTAATTTGAAATATCGGAAAAACGTTACATAGTACAAAAAAATATGAAGAATTAAAATGTTTAGAGAATTTAATTTCCTGTCTATTGACACCAGAATTATGAAAATCGGTTAATAAATAACTAAGTTATGGTAAAATGTATCTACTGAGGCAGCGTAGTTGACCTATGTCAGCGCATGACTCAATGCAACAATGGGCCATTCTCCTTCCAATTTATGCTGCCTCGTTGGATAAATTCGACCATAACTCAGTTATTTATTGACCGATTTTCATAATTCTTGTGTCATTAGACTGAAAATTAAATTTTCTAAAAACTTTAATTCCTCATATTTTTTTGTACTACGTAACGTTTTTCTGGTATTTCAAATTAAAACTTTTAAGCGGCCGCCATTTTGAAATTTAAGATTCGATCATTCTGATTATTTTTTCATAAACTGACCTTGACTAGTTATAGGTTCATACTAAGTTTCAAAAAAATCAATTCACAAACTTAGGAGATAAAAAATATTTTGTGAAAAATACAAAATGGCGGATATCTAGGTAAATATGCATTTTAGAACATACCTTCACGGGAACTTTTTTGCTTATTTTGACCCAATAAACCAATTTATGGAGTTTGGTGGCGGACTTTACAGACACCCTGTATATATACAGGGTGAGTCAGACCACCCGTCCACCTAATGTAGCGGGAGAACGGTTTGACATAGAAACGTCAAATAAAATTATTCCCCACTAATTTGCACATGAAGAATTCATTAAAAATATTTTCATCGCGATTCATGTACAGGGTGTTCCAGAAATGAAGGTCATGGGTTAGAATCTCAAAATTTTCTTAAGTAAACCTACAGCAAATATTATATCATTTTAAAGGTCTTGTTAAAAGAAACATTTTGGTGAAAACAGACCTAAATTATCTCAAACCGTTTCAAAATGGCGGCCATTTTTGTGAAAATTTTCTATATTTACGGAACCCCCTGTATTTTTCAAACCACTCAACATTTTTCAGTTCTGGTTCAAGATTCTTAATCCTTGGTAACTCAGCTTTACTATGATATGTCACATGACAATATTTAAAAAAAGATTTTAATTTTGAAAAAAATTATTTTTTGAAAATGTTGGCAGCCCTGAAAATAAAAAAAATCAAATAGCAACATGTACCAAAAAGCATATAATTTTAAAGGTCTTCAAAATTTCTACAATTTTGTAATTTACACAAGTATTCTAACTTTTTTAGTTTTTTAGTTATGGTCAAAAAACTCCATTTTCCCATATGAAGTGCATCTTATTTATGCAGTTCATAATAACCAAAGGGTACCCACAGACCGTTTACTATGGACGTGCAAATAACATGCACTTCATATGGGAAAATGGAGTTTTTTGACCATAACTAAAAAACTAAAAAAGTTAGAGTACTTGTGTAAATTACAAAGTTGTAGGAATTTTGAAGACCTTTAAAATTATATGCTTTTTGGTATATGTTGCTATTTGATTTTTTTTATTTTCAGGGCTGCCAACATTTTCAAAAAATAATTTTTTTTTCAAAATTTAAATTTTTTTTAAATATTGTCATGTGACATATCATAGTAAAGCTGAGTTACCAAGGATTAAGAATTTTGAATCAGAACTGAAAAATGTTGAGTGGTTTGAAAAGTACAGGAGTTTCTGTAAATACCGAAATTTTTCACAAAAATGGCCGCCATTTTAAAACGGCTTGAGATAATTTAGTTCTGTTTTCACCAAAATGTTTCTTTTAACAAGACCTTTAAAATAATATAATATTTGCTATAGGTTTACTTAAGAAAATTTTGAGATTCGAACCCATGACCTTCATTTATGGAACACCCTGTACATGAATTGCGATGAAAATATTTTTAATGAATTCTTCATATGCAAATTAGTGGGGAATAATTTTATTTGACGTTTCTATCTCAAACCGTTCTCCCGCTAGAATAGGTGGACGGGTGGTCTGACTCACCCTGTATAAATTCGAACGAATGGTGTTTTTTGCTTCTGGTGGCCCCAAAATGAAAAGTTATCATGGTCTCGGGCTTAGGTCTTACCATGAGACCTATGGTAATTGCTTCTTCCCTATAGGGGAAATTCGCTAAAGTGCGCAATTTGCGCATGGGGCCCCTAGTCTCATCATAAACCGTAGAATCAGATTGCACAGTTAAGTAAGTAGAACAAAGCTAATTAATTTCTTACCTAATTTCTTGTAATCTTTAGTTCAACTCATCACTCCAGATAAAGGGGACGTTAGGCGTCCAGATAATAGGGGGAGCCTGAATTCTTGATTCAGGCTCCATAAATGTCCTTGAAATTCGTCCCACTTTGGTTTTTGGCAGGCCTGGAAACGTACTCTCAGCTGATTCTATAGCCGGCGTGTCCCAAGGCATTTGTAATGGGCATGATTCTCCATGGATCTTTTTTGTAAATAAAGTCCCTGATGTTAAGTTTGATTTTTACCTTTCGCTTATTATACCGAGTGTCCAGCCTAAAGTTTTCCAATAGCTAACTTTTTTATTTTATCTCTGACAATAAACTTCTTATGGGGAACCCCTTTTATTTTTTTAAGCCGCATTTAGATATGTATTTCAATTTTTGAAACTTCCCGCAATTTTCCCAATATGGTGGACAATTTTGTTTTTTCTTATGGAACACCCTGTATTTTATGGTGTTTTTGGATTTTACAGATCATTTTAAGGCACTTTTGTATTGTGGTATTCTTTCCTAAAACCTATGGTTAAGGAGATATGAACACTTTAAGTTTGATTTTTCCCGTTAAAATGCATTAGGAAATTTATGGTAATGTGTATATCGAAACGGTAGGGTTAAATAAAACATACCAATGAGTAAAATGCCTTAAAATGTGACTTTAGTTGAGATTCAATCATAAATATATATTTTAGTTGAGATTCACTCATGGAAATGTATTATTTTAAATATCCTTTTACTATATAAGGAATACATAGTATGGCACAGTTAATGTGGCCACGATGCATTTAAAATGGGAAAAATAAAACTTTAACTGTTCATATCTCCTTAACGATAGGTTTTAGGAAAAAATAACACTGTACAAAAGTGTCTTAAAATGATCTGTAAAACCCAAAATCGCCATAACATACTGGGTGTTCCATAAGAAAAAACGAAGTTGTCCGCCATATTGGAAAAATGGAGGGAAATTTAAAATTTGAAATACATACCTAAATGCAGCTTAAAAAAAATAAAAGGGATCCTCCATAAGAAGTTTATTGTCAGACTAAAATAAAGAAGTTAGCTATTGGAAAACTTTAGGCTGGACACCCGGTATATCTACTTGTAGCAGATAGGGTGTCAAAAAGCGTTTCACCGCCCTCACTCTACCCGTAAAAATAGAAAATTTTCATTTCATGATGCAAATTCCCGTGTGATACATTACTGCAGTTAAATGATCAATAATGATCGAGTTAATTACTTAAAATAGTTGCGTCAAGTTTCAAGAAGAAAGAAAAAGGACACAAATGTAAAGTGTGGTATCGCTATTTGAAGCTTACTGTTCATCTTTAGTGTTTAGCTCACCAAATGCTCGCATCACGTGAGATGGCCATTCTGCCATAAAGGCGGGTTCACCTTTGTCGCATATGTTGACTCTACACATACACCTATATTTTAGACCGGAGCCTTTTAGCCACAAAACATTCAAATTAAGATTCTACCTACGACGAAAGTTCCAAGTTAGTCCAAAGTTTAAAGCTCGCCATTTTAAGTACCAAACCACAACACAATTTCCTTAAACTTTTGATCAAGATCAGATCGTGTGATCTGACATTGCTTTGAATGTTTGTGTTAATATTGTTCTACCAATTGTTTATTAATGAAAGCTTAATTTATTCCTGTGGTTGTATTGTTTTTGGTTTTATTTTAAATATTTTTATATAAGCTTGGTTTTGAGAGAGTGTTCGGAATTGTCGTTAGTTGGTAATTCTTTTGCCATGTGTTGTTTTGTTTTAGGTGCTAAGTCTGTATATTTTTAGTTGATTTTTTACTGTTGTAGGCTTTTTTATTCTATTTTTAAGTATTATTTTTTCTTTTTACTTATAGTTAGCTCAATGACATTCCTTGATTGATTAACTTTAAAAAAATAGTTTTTGTGTTTTTAGTATTCTCTTAAGCATTATTGTCTAGCTCTGACTCTTTTTCGTTATTGTTAAACATGTACTAGATTGACATATTCTGTGAAGGAGGTCTCACCACGGAATTTTCCTATGGGACTCCTATTATTTTTCAATAATGTATTTGAAGTTATTGATTTTGTAATTTCTGTTTTTTATGTATAAGGATAACGCTTTGTAATATTGTAGAACTTTGTACTGGTGTTACTGAGAAATAAACGATTTATATATTTAATTATTTTGTTTAGATCCAATTTGTTGTTTTCAGTTTATATTTCTCATCCAAAACAGCCGACAGAAACATGTAGCCAAGCACTCTTTGAAGGTCACAGTTCAGACTGTCCTTCCCACCAGCTCCACATGCGATTTATCCACATTTCCCACCAGGCTGACTCGGTGGCCCAGATACGCAGGGTGAACGCCTCAGTTGGCGGCGGGCCAGGCGGGCAGAGCCCCGGAGTGGGCGAAGCCCGGCAGCCGCCAGCGGTCAGGTTCAAGGTGGAGGCAGGAGGCAGTCGCGACCTCCCGTAGAGACTGACGATCGGTGATGAGTTTCAATCCCGATCTCGATTATCTTGAGCCTGAGTTTCTTAGTAAATTAGTTATTACAATTATCAGTAAATTAGTTAGTTAGGTTTTTAGTACTTTAATTAGTACTTTATAGTTTATAAGTATAAATTATAAAAGTATGAAGTATAGTACTTAATTCACCTTGGCACGTTAAAGGATTGGGAAACTGTAATGAACTGAGTGATTTTAGACCGATTTAAATTTTATAAAAATTTTCAAAAGTTCAAAAGAAAGTTTTGTCACATTTTGCGTTTAGTTCCACAATAATAAATCACTCTGAAACCAATTTTCTTTTGCCAAGTATTATGTGCAAGCACTAAAACTCAAAAACTTCGGCAGGAGTTTACAAAAGAAACAATTTCCATTTAAGTATTTTCTAATCCCCTTTTAACCCTTTTGAAGACCCGCCCAATTTTCTCGTGAAAATTTATTTTGAGCCAAACTATGTAGTTTCATAATTTCTCAAAGTTACCTGTTGTGAAACCTATGTAAAAAAAGGAAGAACCTTGACGAATAGAAGGTTTAGGAAACCTTTCATCATATCAACAGATTTCAATATTTTTAAGAAACCCATATTTTTCACTTTATTAGGCCTATATTTTATCCATTAAACATAATTTTGACAGTGTCTCGAATAGATTTAATTTTGTAGAGAATATATCTACTAATGCATTTTTACGTTTAAATTTAAGAACTTCTATGCTTTGGGTCGAGGAAAGGTTGGCAGTAATATTTCCCATTCTTTACAATCGCCCACATTGGTATGGATCCATACCGAAGATCCATTATCCACGCTTACATTGAGATTCCAAACGATTTGAACTCGTTGATTCACCCAAGTAGGAGGTTATGTGAAAAACGAAGGTGAACGAGCTTCGGTGAGCTTTCCGAAGGCGAATGAGCTGTAATGAGCTCGTCCTGCCTCCAGGCTCGGTTTGATGGCCAAAAGCTCCAGAGGCAGAGTGAATGACTGGCAACAATGCATCAGCTGATTTAAGATCAGCTGATTTAACATCCCATTGTTTAACCCGACAGCTGTTTGTTTTTGTGGGGTGCCTTTCAATTTCACAGCCTTTTCTTATGCTTAAACGTCCGATGATTATAGAGCCTTGGTATTTGAAGTGTGTAAAACAAATTAAGACATACTTTAAATAGAAAAAAAAGAATGTTAAGTAAATTGCCGTCTAAGGTTTTCAACTAATAAGATTAAGAACCGGTTTTCTAAGTAAAATTTCTTTTTAATTTGTTATAGTTAAATTATATTTCTTTTGAAATATTAATGAAATATTTTTATAAAAACCCATAGCGATTCACAGTAATTGTTATAATGTGTAATAAAATAAAGTTTCAACAGATTGGATCCATATACAACAAATCCTTATTGTGGTTTGCCGAAATATCGTGTGTTCCAAAAATAACTGTTTTAGCGACTGTTTAGTTTTTGATTGTTCATAGCTTCTTTATTCATGATCGTAGGTCGATAAAAATTGTGCCAGTTAAAAGAGCAGATTAAAAAGTTTTGTTTTCAATAATTAGGTAGCTTATTGTTGCCTTTCTTAGATGTGCAGCTAAACGAAAACAGATATTACATCTAATTCGCAGTGTGTGGAGTTTATTATTGTGCTACGCAAGTGTATCAGCACGACCAAAATTGACCATGAAAACCAGTACGAAAATTTACTAGGACTGTGAAACATTTAACTCTTAGCTGATCTTTTGCTATTTAACAACCGATTTTGATAAAATTTTGTGTGGTAATTAATTGTTAATTTGTTTTATTTCACTATGTAAGTTTTCTGGTTTTAAATGACTTTAAGGGAGAAAGTACGTCAGTTTCCTGATTCCGTTTATTGATTGATAAAATAATATTTTCTTTAAACATTTTATGATTTGAAAAGTTTTAGGTCTCTGTAGAGAATTTTCATTGAAGTCAAGCTGTGACTAACGTTACTCAGCAATCAAAATTTTTTCAACATTGGAAATTCCAACACACGTCTATGCAAAAGTGCCGTATTCTCATTTTTCATAAAAACGTTAGCTGCACATCAAGGAAAGGGTACAACAGGTTTCTCAATGACTGAAAACAAAAGTTTACTATAAGCCATTTCAAAAGCTATAGGTTTCATTGGTGTGTGATGATAAAGTATCTGTGAACAATTAAAAATGTGACATTATTTTTAGGACACACGGTATATATTTTTTATAAATAATATAAAGCTATGTTATAAATACTATAATATTATAAGTTTTATAATAATATATGTCTATCTCAAGCAAAAATACTTCAAACGACGATTTTCCCAATTATCTACGTGCTGATAACCCATAATATAATGAAATAATGAGAATAATTAATTAGTATACTTATAATCCCATTGTAAAAGAAGAATCCCCATGATTAAATTTTAAATCCAAATCCCAGTAGAGTGCAGTACCTCCTGCCATATTGCATGGATTTTAGTCTCAAAAGAATAATCCTAATTTGAACACAAGTAATTACTCCATTACCTCAATCTGGCTGTATCTGACTCACGAGTAGGCTATGTGTTTCTTATTCATATTCGGCAGAGAACTGTGAGGAGGATTTTCAAAATTTGTTTAATTTATATCCTAAAATTACCATTAAAATTATTAATTTTACACATATATATCTAAATGATTAAAAAATATTAAGTCCATATAAATCAAAGTTTTAATCTCATAATATTATTTTTCATTGCCTTTAAACGATATAGATATTTATATGTAAAGATATTAGTATTACCTTTAAACTAACACTAGAGTTCCGGCCAAATCATCAGGCGGGTGGCGAAAAATGAAAACTCCAGCTGTATAAATGACTTGATGTTAAAGACACCTCCACTCCTCTACACAGTTAATTAGTTGAACATATTTCCAACAGAGAGAGGCACACTTACTTGGGTATGTTTGAAGAACTTTCTCAGCTGATTTGGAGAACATAAACAAAGGGCATAACTGTCTATAACTTCAGGTGGGTAAGTGATTGGCCAAAAACATATTTTAAACGCCAGCAGCGCACTTACTCACCCGCCTAATGATTTGGCCGGAACTCTAAGTTTGTCAATTCTTTAAACAAATTTGTAACGTCTGGTTAAAATTAATATTGCTCCTACGGAGAAAGCCCACGAAAGGCGGAAGGAACTGCAGGCTTACAGTCCCACTAAGAGCGACTTACCTCCCTGTTTGACATTTCCGACACAGGTAAAAGCCGATAAGTTCAACGTCCATAGACAATAAGCTCTGGCTTGGCTCCAAGCCCGTGTATGCAAAGTATCAACATCGGCCTCAAACTAGGCCACTGCGTCATGCCATGCGCCACTCAGGGTCGCTACGATCTATCGATGTTTCAACGTTTCGATCCTCGGGACTCGAAGCAAGAGGTGGTGCAGTCGAAAATTTGCATTATACGTATTCTTTTTTTCTTACTTATGATAAGATAGTTCCGATGAATTAAAAGAAAATATTTTGGATGTAAAATTTTTGAGCTACAGACGTCAAAAGTGCAATAACGGGGCAAAAATTCCCACCTTTCTTGCATCATTCACGGAGACACAGTTTAACGTTTAACCTTATTTATGATTAATGAATTTCTTAAATTTAACATCAAGGAAATAAAAAATAATTATATAGAAAAATTTCGTTGTTGTTGGAAAAAAATTTTTCTTCCTCACTTTAGTGTCAAATCTTTAAAAATTATGTCAAAAAACTGAAATTAACACCTGCATAATTTGATTAGGCACCCCGCATTCAACAATAGAATGCTACCGGAACATTCTTATGACACATTTCGACCACATGCACCGTTGAAAAGTTGAGAAAAATAAAGAAAAAAATCATTAGGCTGTCATGCTGCCTGGCGGAATAGCTTTCCCTCAACGGCACCCGCACAACCTTAATCTGAGTCAGCCTCATCAACACCACTATTCAACAAGAAACCCTTCAGTGCAGCATAATTTAAATTTTTTTCAAACAAAACCCAAAAAGCAGGATTTATTTAATCTATGCAGGCCTTCAATGTTTTTCCAAAACTTCCTTCTCATGTCAAATATATTATTGACGTAAATAAATTAAAAAAATAACTGAAACATAACATTTTGGAAATGTTATTACAGCTTGCCGGATTTCTAACCGCTGTTATTTCCTGCAATCCTGCAATATTTCGCAAACCCTGGGCACTCCCCTAAGATAACCTGACCAGACAAGGCCCATGGCAAAAAGTATTTTTAAAAGGATGAAGGGTCTCATACTTACGGAAGTCTACGGGACGTACGCCAGAAGTAACAGTTAATATTTTTAAATTTCGGTATGAAAATATTGAAAACAAGTTAGTGACTTTCCTACGAAATCGTCTTGCTTTCAAATAAAAGTAGTTTTCATCACTCTGTATACGAAAATTGCCCGTTACCGTACAGCTGAAATCTACGAAAACTCTCGATTTCCTTACTTCAAAACAAATAATGATCAGATGCTTTTTCGGTACCCAAACATTTCATTCCCGTACCCAAACAAACCATTTCCATACCAAAACAAAATTTTGCCGCACCCAAACAAACGGTTTTCCTATTTTGACAGTTCAACCAGCTGACTCTAAACTAAATATAGAAAGTTCAGCCGAATTGTGTTTGCTTATAGAAAAATGATTGAATTATGAAATATTGGATGATCCTCTATACTATTATAAAAAAGAGGTGGTTTCTGTATGTGGGTATGTATGGGATGAGTAAACTAGAAAAATACTGAACCGACTGGGTTGGAATTTCAAACAGAGGTAGATCTTGAACCTGGGAAACATATAGCCCTATTCACTTCCTTAAGATCCCCTCGGGCTACGCCCCGTGGACGTCCTTAGCTTCAATGTTTACATTTTATAAGGATGTAAACATTCAAATAGCGAAATGTAAACAGCTGTGAATTCTATTTGACATTTCAAAGAGCAGAAGTAAGATCAACTGAAATTTGTATCGTGAGCGAAAGCCACGGGCAACTGCTAGTTTTTTATAAGTTACTTATAAAACAAAAAAAGCAAAACACTATCTTGCCCCGAAATGGGCTACTTTCGTAACTAGTAGTGAAATATACTTTTTTAGTAGTACTAGAAACAGATTAATTTTTGGTAATTACGATATATTTACGGTAGTTGACGAGTGCTCATGACTCATGACACTTAGCGTTATACACGGCCAAAATAATCAATATAAAACTTAACTAGAATTATTAGAATTAGTGTAAATAATAAATTTCCTCCAAAGATACGTATTAAAAAACCGTTGTGAAAACTGAAAACCTGAATTTGAAAAACTGAATTTGGAATGCGAATCTGGACACTTTACGTGCCAAATAGATTGCATTACGTTTTGAATTAGACTAGGGCTGTCTCTAAGGGATGAGCATGCTGGCTTTCTAAATCTTTTTTGTTTTAGTTTTTTAGTGCGGTTGTTTTTTTGGACTGGTTTGCTGCATGCATTGAAGCATGGACTTTTTGCATGGACTGCAATCTAGACTTTTGTTAGTCAAGAGATCTTTCAATTTATTTTCTTGTATTTAGGTTGAGGACGTGTCCTATTGTATTTCGCACCGAGCGGTCGAATAACTCTTTAATCTTCGAATCTTTGAACCTAGTTCTTATGCATTTGAATTATCTCTATTCTTCACAGATTCGATACTCGAGGTATATCGATTATTTTTTCGATACCACATCGACTTTCCAGCGCCGATACAATGTCGATATATACAATCGAATGAGTGGCACCGGGACGTCGGGGGTCGCTCGCGCCGCCAACGCTGTAACGGTCTGTGTATTTATGATCCGCCATAGAGCAAGACGGTTTGGCACTTCCAATTATTACTCTGTGATCGTCACTCCTCCTTTACGGTTATGGCGCCGTTTACCGCGAATCGCGGGGGCTATTAATAAACGTGAAGGCGCGCCCGAACGCGAATTTTGCACTGGGGGCCATTCTTGTAGAAACGTTAATGGAAATGGAAATGGATATTTATGGCTGCAAATCGTGTTTGGAGGAATTTATGGTTTTTCTGAAAACTAATATTCTAGGTTTCGTACCTTCAGTCAAAAAGTTCTATTAAGTTTTAAAAACTATGTAAATTTCAGGATGTAAAATCCCATCTTCAGGTCACACAAAAACATGAACACATAACTTGTCAAATATTAAAATTTTTTACGTTTGAAAAACGAAGTTCAGTTTTTTACAGCCACTTTTACAAACACACTTTGAAAAAATGTACATGTGAAAGAATAATGAATGAAAACTAATTTTACATTTTTAATAATTTTCCAGTTATGATTGTTTATTAAATATTTAGCAAGAGAGGTTGGGAAGATAATAAATTGTTAGTTTAATAGTATGTTACCTGAAAATCTGACTGGTTTGAATATTTTGTCGACTCTGTGTAACCAACATAGATTTTTCACCCAATTAACTTCAGGTATAATTAACAAAATTTGCGTTGCCGTATCTGTACTTGCTTCCCTTTAACTCCAAGTTAGTCTCAAGAACATAACAAAGTCAAGCTTTCGAAGGTCAATAATCGAGATCTCAATGCTAAGTAAGTTTAACTTCCGAAGGTCAGTTTACATCTCAAGAACATGCCAAGGTTGAACTACCAAACGTTAGTTCACATCTTAAAAACATGCCAAAGTTGAACTACCGAAAGTCAATCAAGATCTCAAAATATTCCAAAGTTGACTGGGCGTCAGTTGAGATCTCAAAACATACCAAAGTTGAACAACAGAAGATAAGTTGATATCTCAAGAACATACATAAGTTAAACAGCTGATGGTCAGTTGAGATCTCAAGACCATACAAAAGTTGAACAACATAAGGTCAGTTGACATCTCAAGAACATACCAAAGTTGAACAGGTGATGGTCAGTACATGGAACAGGATCTCAAGAACATGCCATAGTTGAACCATAGGTCAGTTTATATCTTAAATACACGCCAGAAAATAGCTACTGCAGGTAAAGCAAGATATCAAAGCATTCCAGATTTGGACAGAAGGTCAGTTGATATCTCAAGAACATGCCAAAGTTGAAGAGCCTAAGGTCAATTGAGATCTCAAGAACTTGCCAATGTTGAATTACCGAGAGTCAATTAACATGTCTGGTCCAGCATGATTAGAAGGCAGTCACCCGCTCGAAGACTGATCTCTATCAATATCGTGATCAGAAATCAGTTGTTTTACCGTGATTAATGGTCTTGCCCTAACCAGTTGCAGATTGAATATTGAACCCACGGGGTTTCGGACTTGACGTCATTACATTGCGAGCTTCACATTACTTAGCCAGGCGATCACTGTGTTTGAATCCAAAATGTCGTTCTGAAGATCGTAAAAGTTGACTTTCAATCAGTCTTCCTTCATACATATAGGACCAAGTTATTTGCGAGGGAGTCCCGAAACTGCATGCCACCTTTTGACACATCAGGTCTGTGGAAGAGGTCACGTCAGCTCACATGAGGTCTGTTTGGAAGAGTCCCTAATTTACAGAAAGTGATTTGCACCATAAACATACTGAATATGCCAAAACAAAAGTGTCAATGCTAATGAATTATGACTATCAGCCTATGTGACAACAATAGCGCCAAAAATACAAAAGTTTAACTACCGAAGGATAATCAAGATTTTCTAGCCTGTCGTTACATCAAGGACAATAAAAACAAGAAATAAGTCGTTTTAACGTCTCGTTGGGTATAATGGTTGGCTACTAAAGAACAAGACTGGGACGGTGACGTTTCCTGTAATCCAGCTTTCTGGAGGTCACGGATATATGTACAAAAAACAAAAGAAAAGTGAAACGTTTGTGTCTCTCTAAAATTCTATTAAATTTCAAGCCCCGTAAATAAAATAAATAATTTCTGGTGCGTGTTTTTTTGTTTAGTTTTTAGCCTACTTTCTTAACTACATCGGGATTCCAGTAGTTAAAAGCAACCAGAGTACAAATTCTAATCTTAAAACCAACGAACAATGGAGTGTAGGGCTCACCAACGCCTATAGTGACAAAGTGGATGGCTCTTTGCCAGGCGTGAGGTGGTGAGATGACAGATGACTGCAACAGCTGATTTACGGTCAGCTGATTTGTCAAACAGTCGCTATTGTTGTCACATCAGCTGGTCTTCACGCATTATTATTAATACGTATGTTTTGCCTTGTTCAGAATATTAATTTACAGTGCAAATTACTTTCTGCAAATTGGGAAATTTTTATGTGGACCTCTCTGACGTCTGACCCAGTTTTGATTCCTTCGCAAATAACTAAGGAACGAGGGCGAAAGTTTGAAAGTCGACTTTTCTAATCTTTAGGAAGACATTTTGGATGCAAACACGCCCGCGGGCGTTCTATCTCCTTCCATCCTCGGTCAACGAATTAATTAAAACAAAGATGACATGGGCGGATATATAGGTTGTTGTAATATTTAGGGGTACCAGCTCATTTGGGCTTAGGGGTATGAGTTCTTTAAACTCATATTCTGAATTACACATTTTAAGGTCTATTTGAAAACGTATTTCTTTTATTTAACAAAAAACCCTTTTCAAGGTTATGGGTCATTTGAATCATGAGAGGTACCGATCATTTGTTATTCGTATTATGAAAACTGCTGATTCGTATTATGAAAATTATTGATCATCGCAAGAAACACATTTTGAGACTCTAAAAATTCATATTTGTTTTCAAAGCCGATTTTTCGGAAGCCAATTTGAGCTTAAAAGCAGTTTTGATAACTTATGTTTGTCGGAAAAAATATGGAGTTCAAAACAAACATGACGCATTTTATTAAGCGACATTATTTTGAGACAAACTTCATCAATGACAATTTTGTAATAAAGGGATGGGATGAAAAATAAATAAATTATCAAACAAAACCGAAAACAAAATAAAATTGGATTGAAATCATACTAATATATTCAAATTATGAAAATTTATGCTGGAAAGATTTTTTTCATGCGAAAAGTTCACAAATATCAGGGGGTGCCGGCCACCCCTGGCACCCCCAGAAATCCGCCCATGAATTCTTTTACAGCTTTAAAATGCACCTCCAAGGCTTCATGCGTTAGTCGTGAGTGAAGGCTTTCCGTTAGCTCTATACTGAGTATGACAACTGTATTAAAAGATGAATTACAATGTTCTACTGCTGAACTGGTTCGTGATTCTTCTCTCACTGGCACCTTATTTGACAGTAAATTAAAATCACAAATGATGCTGAATATTTGTCAAACCTCCGAACTGTAATCACAACCTCTCGCCACAAACCTTGTACAACCTATTGACTCAACAACTCTTGACTCGGACCTTGAAAAGAATTTATACCAAAAGACCTCTTCATCTGTTCCCACGTTTCTTAAGGCAAGAGGTATTGTTTAATTCGCTGAGTCACAGATGAAGAACTTTACAGATTGGGAACCTAATGCATTTTTCGCGCCCGTTTTTTCTAGCGGCGTCAAGTTTGTTGGGCTGTTTTGCTACCCAAATTGCACTGGTGTCAAAGTTATGTCTATGTCTGTTCTTTGGGACCTAAATATTTGATACTGACGAAACCATCCTTGAGGCCAATGCAATATGTGCTTCAAAACAACCCAACAATCTTGAAGCCGCCCGAAAAAACGGGCACGAAATAGTAGTTTATGCAACGATTGTATAATGCATGCCTTTAAGCCACGAGTGAGATGTAAGTTAGAACACGAGCGAAGCGAGTGTTCTAAATATCTCACGAGTGGCTTAAAGGCATAATACAATCGTTGCATACACTATTTTATCTACGACCAACAATATACGACAAAATTTCCCCCGAAGTTAAACAAAACTCGTGACTTACTAATGATGGAATAGGTCAACTAAAATTTGAGGTTAGGCAAATAAGCAGACTGAGCCATGAATCGTTGTGGAACAATCAGCTGATGGGATAAGTAAACTCAAACATGAATCGTAATGCAACAATCAGCTGATGTGCGAATTGCGTATTTGTTATTATGACACTACTTCCGACAAATTCCGAGCTCTCATTGGTCTAGAACCAGTACTCTAAAGTGACTCCAGTACTCTAAAGTCGTCATTAGAGTACTGCTTGGTTTTTGGTGTTTAAATGTATATCATTATAATGTTTATTGTAATACCATAATTGGTGCTTATCGCAATGGTCGTAGATAAAAGTGCATTAGGTTGCCAATCTGTATAGTTCTTCATCTGTGGCTGAGTCTACTCAAACAAATTCAAAAAGGAGCATGATTCCGGTAAAATGATTCCCCCAGGTCCTTAAAGAGTAATAAAGAGGGTTTCAAAAGTTATTGATTGAGACCTAAATGAGCGTATCTATCGCTCGCTACCTTCCTGCTACATCAACGGTTTGTTTAAAGCCAAATCTTCTATTTCGTTCAACTGGAGTAGAAGATTCGTTCAACGTGAAATGATGTCTCGAACAACCAACTTTCATAGACTCAAAACAAGACTCAAAACGCTCAATGTAGTAGTCCAGGAATTCTATGCATAAAAAGTAAACCGTCCTAACAAATCCTGACCAAGTTGAAACTTCGCACAGATGTTAAGAAAACCTCCCTGATGAAAATAACAAAATTCCGCCATAATCCCTACTGTGCTCCAGCCGCCATCTTAAAATTAAACATTTCCGGTTCCGGTCAGTGTTTTTTTATACTTTTTTCAATTAGCACGAAACCCATAAGGTATGGAAAAAAGTGTAAATGGAGTTTTTTGTAGAGGTAGAAATTTCCAAGAAAATGAGGATAAATATGTTTAAGAAATGTTAATAATAAATGCTTATATTATCAATTTTCTAAACTATTGTAATTCTAGTCCCCTGAAGGAGTACATGTAAAATTATACGTAAAATACATTCCCATCGGAACGAATTCCTTTGACCTTAATGAATGATAAATTATATCCATAGAAAATTGATCGAAATTCCAGTTAATTGGTTTGGATTTTTCGTTTCAATCACTAAGTGGAATGGCTGTGAACCATCCTTGGGAACATATGGACTGTCTCTTCCCTGATTGGTTCTTTTCTATACAAATGGCATTAGGGGAGGGGCTTTACTTTACACACTCACTGAATAAACTATAGTGAAAAACATATACCTTTGACAATAAACAAAATGGTTTCACAATAAAAGCGTAGGTAAGCTCACAAAAATGGTTCTTTATGGCCGAACGAGTGGTTCTATCAAAAACGATAAGACTATCTGTAGCAGTTGTACGGATGGCATCCCATTAATTCTCTAAGGCACTAGATTCTTAAAATCTCTACGAGTTCTTAAGATTTAACAATAGCTTTTCTTTCGGTCGCCTTAAAATATATCTTGGCCACCTATCATTTGGCAGTTTCAACGTTAACCTTTGCATGAAGATCTTCTGAAAGTTATGATATTATGGAAGCATGTTATATACTAAAGGTCGGATAGGCAATTATTTTAAATTCCATAATGTATTTTATATTATATTGTCTACACCAAAGGAATGTTCGCATGAGTGATATTTCAAACGTTTCTGTCACCTAGATAGTCTCGATCGATACATTTTGCTTTATTTATTAGGTAGAATGTGTTAAATGAGTCCCATTTTAATTTTTTCATCTTTATCGTTATCATCCATCCCAAACTCCCGCTTATTAATTATTGAGTAACAAGTACTTTTTTAATAAGAGGGCATTTTCAGCCTTCATATTAGATCCGAAATATGATTTAATTATGGTTTTGAGTAATAAAGTTACCTGATATCAATGCTGCAACCCATTAAAAATATGTGCCTCGACTTTCTGTGGTTTAAGTTTTGTATATTTTAACATTGGAAATGTACAATCAATCATAATCTCACAATAAACCTCTGACTGTATGAGGCGACAGAAAAACATCACAATCAGAATAAAATTCTTGAACCTACAAAAGAAGGTAGTAAGAACACTAACTGATCTCAACAAAGCAGAGAATTGCAAAGAAGCCCTTTAAAATCTGGGTATCAGTGGTATGTTTGTACATCCCCTCTGTAATTATTCATACGTGTCAGCAGGACCTTGCAAGAGGAGAGGGTTTCCTACTCTCAAAGGCAAACAAAGGAACCTACAATACAAGGCGAACAAAGGATACTTCAAACTATACAACGTCAAGGGGCGCATCTGCACATCACACACCCACGACACTGGAGAATCTGGACACACGAGAAGAAACTACGGACTGGCGAGTGGACCGACCTCCGCACTGTACATCACACACCCACGACACTGGAGAATCTGGACACAAGAGAAGAAACTCTGGACTGTCGAGTGGACCGACCTCCGCAATGCACATCACACACCCACGAAACTGGAGAATCTGGACACACGAGAAGAAACTGTGGACTGGCGAGTGGACCGACCTCCGCACTGCACATCACACACCCACGCCTCTGGAGAATCTGGACACACGAGAAGAAACTCTGGACTGTCGAGTGGACCGACCTCCGCAATGCACATCACACACCCACGAAACTGGAAAATCTGAATACACGAGAAGAAACTCCGAACTGGCAAGTGGACCGACCTCCGCACTGTACATTACACAACCACGACACTGGGGAATCTGGACACACGAGAAGAAACTCCGGACTGGCGAGTGGACCGACCTCCGCACTGTACATTACACACCCACGACACTGGAGAATCTGGACACACGAGATGAAACCCCGGACTGGAGAGTGGACCGACCTCCGCACTGTACATCAAACACCCACGACACTGGAGAATCTGGACACTCGATGAGAAACTCTGGACTGGCGAGTGGACCGACCTCCGCACTGCACATCACACCTAAGACACTGGAGAATTTTGACACACAAGAAGAAACTCCGGACTGGCGAGTGGACCGACCTCCGCACTGTACATCACACCCACAACACTGGAGAATCTGGACACACGAGAACAAAATTTGGACTGGCGAGTGGACCGACCTCCGCACTGTATATCACACACTCGAGACACTGGAGAATCTGGACACAGAAAAAGAAACTCCGGACTGGCGAGTGGACCGACCTCCGCACAGTAAAACAAACCCACGACACTGGAGAATCTGGACACAGAAAAAGAAACTCCGGACTGGCGAGTGGACCGACCTCCGCACTGTACATCAAACAACCACGACACTGGAAAATCTGGACACACGAGACGAAACTCTGGACTGTCGAGTGGACCGACCTCCGCAATGCACATCACACATCCACGAAACTGGAGAATCTGAACATACGAAAAGAAACACCAGACTGGCGAGTGGACCGACCTCCGCACTGAACATCACACACCCACAACACTGGAGAATCTGGACAAACGAGAAGAAACTCTGGACTGGCGAGTGAACCGACCTCCGCACTGCACATCACACACCCACGACACTGGAGAATCTGGACACACGAGAAGAAACTCCAGACTGGCGAGTGGACCGACCTCCGCACTGTACATCACACACCCACGACACTGGAGAATCTGGACACACGAGAAGAAACTCCAGACTGGCGAGTGGACCGACCTCCGCACTGCACATCACACACCCACGAAACTGGAGAATCTGGACACACGCGAAGAAACTCAGGACTGGCGAGTGGACCGACCTCCGCACTGTACATCACACATCCACGAAACTGGAGAATCTGAACATATGAGAAGAAACACCAGACTGGCGAGTGGACCGACCTCCGCACTGAACATCACACACCCACAACACTGGAGAATCTGGACACACGAGAAGAAACTCTGGACTGGTGAGTGGACCGACCTCCGCACTGCACATCACACACCCACGACACTGGAGAATCTGGACACACGAGAAGAAACTCCAGACTGGCGAGTGGACCGACCTCCGCACTGTACATCACACACCCACGACACTGGAGAATCTGGACACAAGAGAAGAAACTCTGGACTGTCGAGTGGACCGACCTCCGCAATGCACATTACACACCCACGAAACTGGAGAATCTGGACACACGAGACGAAACTCTGGACTGTCGAGTGGACCGACCTCCGCAATGCACATCACACACCCACAACACTGGAGAATCTGGACACACGAGACGAAACTCCGGACTGGCGAGTGGACCGACCTCCGCACTGCACATCACACACCCACGACACTGGAGAATCTGGACACTCGATGAGAAACTCTGGACTGGCGAGTGGAACGACCTCCGCACTGTACATCAAACACCCACGACACTGGAGAATCTGGACACTCGAGGAGAAACTCTGGACTGGTGAGTGGACCGACATCCGCACTGCACATCACACCTAAGACACTGGAGAATTTTGTCACACAAGAAGAAACTCCGGACTGGCGAGTGGACCGACCTCCGCACTGTACATCACACCCACAACACTGGAGAATCTGGACACACGAGACGAAACTCTGGACTGTCGAGTGGACCGACCTCCGCAATGCACATCACACACCCACAACACTGGAGAATCTGGACACACGAGACGAAACTCCGGACTGGCGAGTGGACCGACCTCCGCACTGCACATCACACACCCACGACACTGGAGAATCTGGACACTCGATGAGAAACTCTGGACTGGCGAGTGGAACGACCTCCGCACTGTACATCAAACACTCACGACACTGGAGAATCTGGACACACAAGAAGAAACCCCGGACTGGAGAGTGGACCGACCTCCGCACTGTACATCAAACACCCACGACACTGGAGAATCTGGACACTCGATGAGAAACTCTGGACTGGCGAGTGGACCGACCTCCGCACTGCACATAGCACCTAAGACACTGGAGAATTTTGACACACAAGAAGAAACTCCGGACTGGCGAGTGGACCGACCTCCGCACTGTACATCACACCCACAACACTGGAGAATCTGGACACACGAGAACAAAATTTGGACTGGCGAGTGGACCGACCTCCGCACTGTATATCACACACTCGAGACACTGGAGAATCTGGACACAGAATTAGAAACTCCGGACTGGCGAGTGGACCGACCTCCGCACAGTAAATCAAACCCACGACACTGGAGAATCTGGACACAGAAAAAGAAACTCCGGACTGGCGAGTGGACCGACCTCCGCACTGTACATCAAACACCCACGATACTGGAAAATCTGGACACACGAGACGAAACTCTGGACTGTCGAGTGGACCGACCTCCGCAATGCACATCACACATCCACGAAACTGGAGAATCTGAACATACGAGAAGAAACACCAGACTGGCGAGTGGACCGACCTCCGCACTGAACATCACACATCCACAACACTGGAGAATCTGGACAAACGAGAAGAAACTCTGGACTGGCGAGTGAACCGACCTCCGCACTGCACATCACACACCCACGACACTGGAGAATCTGGACACACGAGAAGAAACTCCAGACTGGCGAGTGGACCGACCTCCGCACTGTACATCACACACCCACGACACTGGAGAATCTGGACACACGAGAAGAAACTCCAGACTGGCGAGTGGACCGACCTCCGCACTGCACATCAAACACCCACGAAACTGGAGAATCTGGACACACGCGAAGAAACTCTGGACTGGCGAGTGGACCGACCTCCGCACTGTACATCACACATCCACGAAACTGGAGAATCTGAACATATGAGAAGAAACACCAGACTGGCGAGTGGACCGACCTCCGCACTGAACATCACACACCCACAACACTGGAGAATCTGGACACACGAGAAGAAACTCTGGACTGGTGAGTGGACCGACCTCCGCACTGCACATCAGACACCCACGACACTGGAGAATCTGGACACACGAGAAGAAACTCCAGACTGGCGAGTGGACCGACCTCCGCACTGTACATCACACACCCACGACACTGGAGAATCTGGACACAAGAGAAGAAACTCTGGACTGTCGAGTGGACCGACCTCCGCAATGCACATTACACACCCACGAAACTGGAGAATCTGGACACACGAGACGAAACTCTGGACTGTCGAGTGGACCGACCTCCGCAATGCACATCACACACCCACAACACTGGAGAATCTGGACACACGAGACGAAACTCCGGACTGGCGAGTGGACCGACCTCCGCACTGCACATCACACACCCACGACACTGGAGAATCTGGACACTCGATGAGAAACTCTGGACTGGCGAGTGGAACGACCTCCGCACTGTACATCAAACACCCACGACACTGGAGAATCTGGACACTCGAGGAGAAACTCTGGACTGGCGAGTGGACCGACCTCCGCACTGCACATCTCACCTAAGACACTGGAGAATTTTGTCACACAAGAAGAAACTCCGGACTGGCGAGTGGACCGACCTCCGCACTGTACATCACACCCACAACACTGGAGAATCTGGACACACGAGAACAAAATTTGGTCTGGCGAGTGGACCGACCTCCGCACTGTATATCACACACTCGAGACACTGGAGAATCTGGACACAGAAAAAGAAACTCCGGACTGGCGAGTGGACCGACCTCCGCACAGTAAATCAAACCCACGACACTGGAGAATCTGGACACAGAAAAAGAAACTCCGGACTGGCGAGTGGACCGACCTCCGCACTGTACATCACACACCCACGACACTGGAGAATCTGGACACACGAGACGAAACTCTGGACTGTCGAGTGGACCGACCTCCGCAATGCACATCACACATCCACGAAACTGGAGAATCTGGACACACGAGACGAAACTCCAGACTGGCGAGTGGACCGACCTCCGCACTGTACATCACACACCCACGACACTGGAGAATCTGGACACACGAGATGAAACTCCAGACTGGCGAGTAGACCGACCTCCGCACTGCACATCACACACCCACGAAACTGGAGAATCTGGACACACGCGAAGAAACTCTGGACTGGCGAGTGGACCGACCTCCGCACTGTACATCACACATCCACGAAACTGGAGAATCTGAACATATGAGAAGAAACACCAGACTGGCGAGTGGACCGACCTCCGCACTGAACATCACACACCCACAACACTGGAGAATCTGGACACACGAGAAGAAACTCTGGACTGGCGAGTGGACCGACCTCCACACTGCACATCACACACCCTCGACACTGGAGAATCTAGACACACGAGAAGAAACTCAAGACTGGCGAGTGGACCGACCTCCGCACTGTACATCACACACCGACGACACTGGAGAATCTGGACATAAGAGAAGAAACTCTGGACTGTCGAGTGGACCGACCTCCGCAATGCACATCACACACCCAAGAAACTGGAGAATCTGGACACACGAGACGAAACTCTGGACTGGCGAGTGGACCGACCTCCGCACTGCACATCACACACCCACGACACTGGAGAATCTGGACACACGAGAAGAAACTCCAGACTGGCGAGTGGACCGACCTCCGCACTGTACATCACACACCCACGACACTGGAGAATCTGGACACAAAAGAAGAAACTCCAGACTGGCGAGTGGACCGACCTCCGCACTGTACATCACACACCCACGACACTGGGGAATCTGGACACACGAGAAGAAACTCCAGACTGGCGAGTGGACCGACCTCCGCACTGCACATCACACACCCACGAAACTGGAGAATCTGGACACAAAAGAAGAAACTCTAGACTGGCGAGTGGACCGACCTCCGCACTGTACATCACACACCCACGACACTGGAGAATCTGGACACACGAGAAGAAACTCCAGACTGGCGAGTGGACCGACCTCCGCACAGTACATCACACCCACGACACTGGAGAATCTGGACACACTAGAAGAAATTCTTGGATGGCGAGTGAACCGACCTCCGCACTGCACATCACACACCCACGACACTGGAGAATCTGGACACACGAGAAGAAAGTCCAGACTGGCGAGTGGACCGACCTCCGCACTGTACATCACACACCCACGACACTGGAGAATCTGGACACACGAGAAGAAACTCCAGACTGGCGAGTGGACTGACCTCCGCAATGCACATCACACACCCACGACACTGGAGAATCTGGACACACGAGAAGAAACTCTGGACTGGCGAGTGGACCGACCTCCGCACTGCACATCACACACCCACGACACTGGAGAATCTGGACACACGAGAAGAAACTCCAGGCTGGCGAGTGGACCGACCTCCGCAATGCACATCACACACCCACGACACTGGAGAATCTGGAAACACGAGAAGAAACTCCAGACTGGCGAGTGGACCGACCTCCGCACTGCACATCACACACCCACGAAACTGGAGAATCTGGACACACGAGAAGAAACTCCAGACTGGCGAGTGGACCGACCTCCGCACTGCACATCACACACCCACGACACTGGAGAATCTGGACACACGAGAAGAAACTCTGGACTGGCGAGTGGACCGACCTCCGCACTGCACATCACACACCCACGACACTGGAGAATCTGGACACACGAGAAGAAACTCCAGACTGGCTAGTGGACCGACCTCCGCACTGTACATCACACACCCACGACACTGGAGAATCTGGACACACAAGAATAAACTCCGGAGTGGCTAGTGGACCGACCTCCGCACTGTACATCACACACCCACGACACTGGAGAATCTGGACACACTAGAAGAAATTCTTGGCTGGCGAGTGAACCGACCTCCGCACTGCACATCACACACCCACGACACTTGAGAATCTGGACACACTAGAAGAAATTCTTGGCTGGCGAGGGAACCGACCTCCGCACTGCACATCACACACCCACGACACAGGAGAATCTGGGCACACGAGAAGAAAGTCCAGACTGGCGAGTGGACCGACCTCCGCACTGTACATCACACACCCACGACACTGGAGAATCTGGACACACGAGAAGAAACTACGGACTGGCTAGTGGACCGACCTCCGCACTGCACATCACACACCCACGACTCTGGAAAATCTGGACACACGAGAAGAATCTCTGGACTGGCGAGTGGATCGACCTCCGCACTGTACATCACACACCCACGACACTGGAGAATCTAGACACACGAGAAGAATCTCTGGACTGGCGAGTGGATCGACCTCCGCACTGTACATCACACACCCACGACACTGGAGAATCTAGACACACGAGACTATTTTTCAATTTTTAAGACTTACATTATTTAACCTTGGCACTTAGATTTTTTTAAAACTTCCATTATTTGACCTTGACACTTAGATCTTTTTAAACTTGCATTATTTGACCTTGACTCTTAGATTTCTGTTAAAACTTACATTGGATGATCTTAATACTTAGGGTTTTTGAAATATAAAAAATTTAGCAGTTATTTACACTTTTTGTGTTTAATACAGAAAAAAAGATGCAAGTTTTTTTAAAACTTGAATTATTTGTCCTTGACACTTGGATTTCTTTTTAAACTTACATAGGATCATCATAATACTTAGGGTTTTTTAAAATAAAAGAAATTTAACTGTTATTTAAACTTTTTGCGTGTGGGGGGGTGGTGGGGGTAATGCTATAAATAGGGGTAGTTTTAGAGTGGTTTTCATTATTACGGCAATTTTGGTGGAGAGCACACCTTCACGACACTGGAGAATCTGGACACACGAGAAGAAACTCTGGACTGGCGAGTGGACCAACCTCCGCACAGTACATCACACCCACGACACTGGAGAATCTGGACACAAAAGAATAAACTCCGGAGTGGCTAGTGGACCGACCTCCGCACTGTACATCACACACCCACAACACTGGAGAATCTGGACACACTAGAAGAAATTCTTGGCTGGCGAGTGAACCGACCTCCGCACTGCACATAACACACCCACGACACAGGAGAATCTGGACACACGAGAAGAAAGTCCAGACTGGCGAGTGGACCGACCTCCGCACTGTACATCACACACCCACGACACTGGAGAATCTGGACACACGAGAAGAAACTACGGACTGGCTAGTGGACCGACCTCCGCACTGCACATCACACACCCACGACTCTGGAAAATCTGGACATACGAGAAGAACCTCTGGACTGGCAAGTGGACCGACCTCCGTACTGCACATCACACACCCACGACACTGGAGAATCTGGACACACGAGAAGAAACTATGGACTGGCGAGTGGACCGACCTCCGCACTGTACATCACACACCCACGACACTGGAGAATCTGGACACACGAGAAGAATCTCTGGACTGGCGAGTGGAACGGCCTCCGCACTGTACATCACACAACCACGACACTGGAGAATCTGGACACACGAGAAGAATCTCTGGACTGGCGAGTGGAACGGCCTCCGCACTGTACATCACACATCCACGACACTGGAGAATCTGGACTCACGAGAAGAAACTACGGACTGGCAAGTGGAACGGCCTCCGCACTGCACATCACACACCCACAACACTGGAGAATCTGTTCACACGAGAAGAAACTATGGACTGGCGAGTGGACCGACCTCCGCACTGTACATCACAAACCCACGACACTGGAGAATCTGGACACACGAGAAGAAACTACGGACTGGCGAGTGGACCGACCTCCGCACTGCACATCACACACCCACGTCACACACCTTGCTCAGGTCACTCTTTGTGACCTGAGCAAGGCTTTTGATTGTGTTAATCATGATGATCTGATACTAAAGCTTAAATACTATGGTTTTTCTGGCAATAGACTGGCTTTTTTTGAATCTTATCTTAAAAATAGGTATCTAACAGTTTCAGTAAATGGTAACTTTTCCAGTGAATGCTTAGTAGAATACGGAGTTCCACAGGGCTCAGTTTTAGGTCCCCTTTTATTCTTAGTTAGTATTAACGATTTGCCTTGTTCTGTAAATTCAATTCCATTATTATATGCTGATGACACTACTTTTGTAGACATATCTGACAATTTTGAGCAACTAAAATTACCTGTTGAAAACACTTTGAAAGAAGCGGAAAACTGGTTTGAAGTAAATGGTTTTTTACTCAATAAACAAAAAACTCAAACTATCTTTTTTTCCTTAAGACCGGTTGGAGACGGTATGATTTTTGAAAATGCTGTTTCAGAGGCAAAATTTTTAGGAATTTTCATTGATAATAAACTTAATTGGCAACCTCACATTGAATATATATCTTCTAAACTTTCAAGAGTAGTATTCCTTTTAAGACGATTAACTATTTTTGTCCCAGAAAACTATTGGAAAACTGCTTACTTTGCATTTTTTCAATCAATTTTTAGATATGGCTTGATTTTATATGGAAATAGCTCCAAAGTTAATGATTTGTTAATTCTTCAGAAAAAAGCAGTTAGAGTATTAACTAAATCAGACGCCAGAGCCCATTGTAGACCTTTATTTGTTCAGCTTGAAATACAAACCATCATTAATCTTTACATTTTTGATCTAATGACATTTGTTTTTAAAAATCAAGACTTAATTGTACCTAAGAGTAATATACATTACTACAATACTCGTAATAAAAGCAAGGCAAATATAGATTTTAATAGGTTAAGCAAATCATTATCTAGTCATGTGGTATTGTCATTGAAGATTTACAATAAGGTTAGTGATCTTGTAGATAAATATAATTTTAAGGTTTTTAAGCAGAAGTTTTATAAATGGCTATCCTTGAATCCTTTTTATTCAGTCAGTGAGTTTTTTGCTTTTGACAAGATTGACTTTTGAATGAGAGATCTATTTTAAAATGAGATTAGGCCTATTGATGTTTTTAATGTTTTATATGTATTTTAAGTCATTAGGTTAAGGAATTTGACTTGGTGGTATTGCACTGCTATTTTTTGACTTTGTCAATGCTGTTTTATGCCTGTGAGACAATAAATGAATTCTTATTCTTATTCTTATTCTTATTCTTAGTGGTTTTCATTATTACGGCAATTTTGGTGGAGAGCACACCTCCACGACACTGGAGAATCTGGACACACGAGAAGAAACTCTGGACTGGCGAGTGGACCAACCTCCGCACAGTACATCACACCCACGACACTGGAGAATCTGGACACAAAAGAATAAACTCCGGAGTGGCTAGTGGACCGACCTCCGCACTGTACATCACACACCCACAACACTGGAGAATCTGGACACACTAGAAGAAATTCTTGGCTGGCGAGTGAACCGACCTCCGCACTGCACATCACACACCCACGACACAGGAGAATCTGGACACACGAGAAGAAAGTCCAGACTGGCGAGTGGACCGACCTCCGCACTGTACATCACACACCCACGACACTGGAGAATCTGGACACACGAGAAGAAACTACGGACTGGCTAGTGGACCGACCTCCGCACTGCACATCACACACCCACGACACTGGAGAATCTGGACACACGAGAAGAAACTATGGACTGGCGAGTGGACCGACCTCCGCACTGTACATCACACACCCACGACACTGGAGAATCTGGACACACGAGAAGAATCTCTGGACTGGCGAGTGGAACGGCCTCCGCACTGTACATCACACACCCACGACACTGGAGAATCTGGACATACGAGAAGAACCTCTGGACTGGCAAGTGGACCGACCTCCGTACTGCACATCACACACCCACGACACTGGAGAATCTGGACACACGAGAAGAAACTATGGACTGGCGAGTGGACCGACCTCCGCACTGTACATCACACACCCACGACACTGGAGAATCTGGACACACGAGAAGAATCTCTGGACTGGCGAGTGGAACGGCCTCCGCACTGTACATCACACAACCACGACACTGGAGAATCTGGACACACGAGAAGAAACTCTGGACTGGCGAGTGGACCGACCTCCGCACTGTACATCACAAATCCACGACACTGGAGAATCTGGACACACGAGAAGAAACTACGGACTGGCGAGTGGACCGACCTCCGCACTGCACATCACACACCCACGTCACTGGAGAATGTGGACACAAAAGAAGAAACTCCGGATTGGCAAGTGGACCGACCTCCGGACTGCATATCACACACCCACGACACTGAAGAATCTGGACACACGAGAAGAAACTCCGGGCTGGCGGGTGGAACGGCCTCCGCAATGTACATCACACACCCACGACACTGGAGAATCTGGACACACGAGAAGAAACTCCGGACTGGCGAGTGGACCGACCTCCGCACTGTACATCACACACCCACGACACTGGAGAATCTAGACACACGAGAAGAATCTCTGGACTGGCGAGTGGATCGACCTCCGCACTGTACATCACACACCCACGACACTGGAGAATCTAGACACACGAGAAGAATCTCTGGACTGGCGAGTGGATCGACCTCCCCACTGTACATCACACACCCACGACACTGGAGAATCTAGACACAAAAGACTATTTTTCTATTTTTAAGACTTACATTATTTAACCTTGGCACTTAGATTTTTTTAAAACTTCCATTATTTGACCTTGACACTTAGATTTTTTTAAACTTGCATTATTTGACCTTGACTCTTAGATTTCTGTTAAAACTTACATTGGATGATCTTAATACTTAGGGTTTTTGAAATATAAAAAATTTAGCAGTTATTTACACTTTTTGTGTTTAATACAGAAAAAAAGATGCAAGTTTTTTTAAAACTTGCATTATTTGACTTTGACACTTGGATTTCTTTTTAAACTTACATAGGATCATCTTAATACTTAGGGTTTTTTAAAATAAAAGAAATTTAACTGTTATTTAAACTTTTTGCGTGTGGGGGGGTGGTGGGGGTAATGCTATAAATAGGGGTAGTTTTAGAGTGGTTTTCATTATTACAGCAATTTTGGTGGAGAGCACACCTCCACGACACTGGAGAATCTGGACACACGAGAAGAAACTCTGGACTGGCGAGTGGACCAACCTTCGCACAGTACATCACACCCACGACACTGGAGAATCTGGACACACAAGAATAAACTACGGACTGGCTAGTGGACCGACCTCCGCACTGCACATCACACACCCACGACTCTGGAAAATCTGGACATACGAGAAGAACCTCTGGACTGGCAAGTGGACCGACCTCCGTACTGCACATCACACACCCACGACACTGGAGAATCTGGACACACGAGAAGAAACTATGGACTGGCGAGTGGACCGACCTTCGCACTGTACATCACACACCCACGACACTGGAGAATCTGGACACACGAGAAGAATCTCTGGACTGGCGAGTGGAACGGCCTCCGCACAGTACATCACACAACCACGACACTGGAGAATCTGGACACATGAGAAGAAACTCTGGACTGGCGAGTGGACCGACCTCCGCACTGTACATCACACATCCACGACACTGGAGAATCTGGACACACGAGAAGAAACTACGGACTGGCAAGTGGAACGGCCTCCGCACTGCACATCACACACCCACAACACTGGGGAATCTGTTCACACGAGAAGAAACTATGGACTGGCGAGTGGACCGACCTCCGCACTGTACATCACACACCCAGAATAAAATTCTGGACAAACGAGAAGAAACTCTGGACTGGCGAGTGGACCGACACTGGAGAATCTGGACATACGAGAATAAACTCCGGACTGGCGAGTGGAACGGCCTCCGCACTGTACATCACACACCCACGACACTGGAGAATCTGGACACACGAGAAGAAACTCCGGATTGGTGAGTGGAACTGCCTCCGCACTGTACATCACAAACCCACGACACTGGAGAATCTGGACACACGAGAAGAAACTCCGGACTGGCGGGTGGAAAGGCCTCCGCAATGTACATCACACATCCACGACACTGGAGAATCTGGACACACGAGAAGAAACTACGGACTGGTGAGTGGACCGACCTCCGCACTGTACATCACACAACCACGAAACTGGAGAATCTGGACACACGAAAAGAAACTACGGACTGGCGAGTGGACCGACCTCCCCACTGTACATCACAAACCCACGACACTGGAGAATCTGGACACACGAGAAGAAACTACGGACTGGCGAGTGTACTGACCTCCGCACTGCACATCACACACCCACGTCACTGGAGAATCTGGACACAAAAGAAGAAACTCCGGATTGGCAAGTGGACCGACCTCCGGACTGCATATCACACACCCACGACACTGAAGAATCTGGACACACGAGAAAAACTCCGGGCTGGCGGGTGGAACGGCCTCCGCAATGTACATCACACACCCACGACGCTGGAGAATCTGGACACACGAGAAGAAACTCCGGACTGGCGAGTGGACCGACCTCCGCACTGTACATCACACACCCACGACACTGGAGAATCTGGACACACGAGAAGAAACTCCGGATTGGTGAGTGGAACGGCCTCCGCACTGTACATCACAAACCCACGACACTGGAGAATCTGGACACACGAGAAGAAACTCCGGACTGGCGGGTGGAACGGCCTCCGAAATGTACATCACACATCCACGACACTGGAGAATCTGGACACACGAGAAGAAACTACGGACTGGTGAGTGGACCGACCTCCGCACTGTACATCACACAACCACGAAACTGGAGAATCTGGACACACGAGAAGAAACTACGGACTGGCGAGTGGACCGACCTCCCCACTGTACATCACAAACCCACGACACTGGAGAATCTGGACACACGAGAAGAAACTACGGACTGGCGAGTGGACCGACCTCCGCACTGCACATCACACACCCACGTCACTGGAGAATCTGGACACACAAGAAGAAACTCCGGATTGGCAAGTGGACCGACCTCTGGACTGCATATCACACACCCACGACACTGGAAAATCTGGACACACGAGAATAAACTCTGGACTGGCAAGTGGACCGACCTCCGCACTGCAAATCACACACCCACGCCTCTGGAGAATCTGGACACACGAGAAGAAACTCTGGACTGTCGAGTGGACCGACCTCCGCAATCCACATCACACACCAACGAAACTGGAGAATCTGAACACACGAGAAGAAACTCCGAACTGGCGAGTGGACCGACCTCCGCACTGTACATTACACACCCACGACAGTGGAGAATCTGGACACACGAGAATAAACTCTGGACTGGCAAGTGGACCGACCTCCGCACTGTACATCACACACCCACGCCTCTGGAGAATCTGGACACACGAGAAGAAACTCCGGACTGGCGAGTGGACCGACCTCCGCACTGCACATCACACACCCAAGACACTGGAGAATCAGGACATACGATAAGAAACTCTGGACTGGCGTGTGGATCAACCTCCGCACTGTATATCACACACCCACGACACTGGAGAATCTAGACACACGAGAAGAAACTCCGAACTGGCGAGTGGACCGACCTCCGCACTGTACATTACACACCCACGACACTGGAGAATCTGGACACACGAGAAGAAACTCCGGACTGGCGAGTGGACCGACCTCCGCACTGCACATCACACACCCAAGACACTGGAGAATCAGGACATACGAGAAGAACCTCTGGACTGGCGAGTGGACTGACCTCCGTACTGCAAATCACACACCCACGACACTGGAGAATCTGGACACAAGAGAAGAAGCTCCGGGATGGCGAGTGGACCGACCTCCGCACTATACATCACACACACAAGACACTGGAGAATCTGGAAACACGAGAAGAAACTCTGGACTGGCGTGTGGATCAACCTCCGCACTGTATATCACACACCCACGACACTGGAGAATCTAGACACACGAGAAGAAACTCCAGACTGGCGAGTGGACCGACCTCCGCACAGTACATCACACCTACGACACTGGAGAATCTAGACACACGAGAAGAATCTCTGGACTGGCGAGTGGATCGACCTCCGCACTGTACATCACACACCCACGACACTGGAGAATCTAGACACACGAGAAGAATCTCTGGACTGGCGAGTGGATCGACCTCCGCAATGTACATCACACACCCACGACACTGGAGAATCTAGACACACGAGAAGAATCTCTGGAATGGCGAGTGGATCGACCTCCGCACTGTACATCACACACCCACGACACTGGAGAATCTGGACACACGAGAAGAATCTCTGGACTGGCGAGTGGATCGACCTCCGCACTGTACATCACACACCCACGACACTGGAGAATCTGGACACACGAGAAGAAACTCCAGACTGGCGAGTGGACCGACCTCCGCACTATACATCACACACACAAGACACTGGAGAATCTGGACACACGAGAAGAAACTCTGGACTGGCGTGTGGATCAACCTCCGCACTGTATATCACACACCCACGACACTGGAGAATCTGGACACACGAGAAGAAACTCCAGACTGGCGAGTGGACCGACCTCCGCACAGTACATCACACCTACGACACTGGAGAATCTAGACACACGAGAAGAATCTCTGGACTGGTGAGTGGATCGACCTCCGCACTGTACATCACACACCCACGACACTGGAGAATCTGGACACACAAGAAGAAACTCCGGACTGGCGAGTGGACCAACTTCCACACCGTAAATCACACACGCACGACATTGGAGAATCTGGACACACGAAAAGAAATTGTGGACTGGCGAGTATACCGACCTCCGCACTGCACATCACACACCCACGACACTGGAGAATCTGGACATACGAGAAGAAACTCCAGACTGGCGAGTGGACCGACCTCCGCACAGTACATCACACCTACGACACTGGAGAATCTAGACACACGAGAAGAATCTCTGGACTGGTGAGTGGATCGACCTCCGCACTGTACATCATACACCCACGACACTGGAGAATCTAGACACACGAGAAGAATCTCTGGACTGGCGAGTGGATCGACCTCCGCACTGTACATCACACACCCACGACACTGGAGAATCTAGACACACGAGAAGAATCTCTGGACTGGCGAGTGGATCGACCTCCGCACTGTACATCACACACCCACGACACTGGAGAATCTAGACACACGAGAAGAATCTCTGGACTGGCGAGTGGATCGACCTCCGCACTGTACATCACACACCCACGACACTGGAGAATCTGGACACACGAGAAGAAACTCCGGACTGGCGAGTGGACCGACCTCCGCACTATACATCACACACACAAGACACTGGAGAATCTGGACACACGAGAAGAAACTCTGGACTGGCGTGTGGATCAACCTCCGCACTGTATATCACACACCCACGACACTGGAGAATCTAGACACACGAGAAGAAACTCCAGACTGGCGAGTGGACCTACCTCCGCACAGTACATCACACCTACGACACTGGAGAATCTGGACACACAAGAAGAAACTCCGGACTGGCGAGTGGACCAACTTCCACACCGTACATCACACACGCACGACACTGGAGAATCTGGACACACGAAAAGAAATTGTGGACTGGCGAGTGGACCGACCTCCGCACTGTACATTACACACCCACGACACTGGAGAATCTGGACATACGAGAAGAAACTCTAGACTGGCGAGTGGACCAACTTCCACACCGTACATCACACATCCACGACACTGGAGAATCTGGACACACAAGAAGAAACTCCGGACTGGCGAGTGGACCAACTTCCACACCGTACATCACACACCCACGACACTGGAGAATCTGGAGATACGAGAAGAAACTCCAGACTGGCGAGTGGACCGACCTCCGCACAGTACATCACACTCACGACACTGGAGAATCTGGACACACAAGACGAAACTCCGCACTGGCGAGTGGACCGACCTCCGCACAGTACATCACACACCCACGACACTGGAGAATCTGGACACACGAGAAGAAACTCCGCACTGGCGAGTGGACCGACCTCCGCACAGTACATCACACACCCACGACACTGGAGAATCTGGACACACAAGAAGAAACTCCGCACTGGCGTGTGGACCGACCTCCGCACAGTACATCACACACCCACGACACTGGAGAATCTGGACACACGAGATGAAACTCTGGACTGGCGAGTGGACCAACCTCCGCACAGTACATCACACTCACGACACTGGAGAATCTGGACACACGAGCCAACTCGTGCCTCGCTGCCTAGCGAGCAACTGATGCCGAAGTACAAGCGCAGACCCCGGACCCGAACTCGGCTCGAGGTCTTCCCCCCTCCTTGCTTACCCCCTCCCAAACCACAGGAGCCTTGCAGCGAGTTTGGTTTGCATCATTCTTTCGCCACTGTTCCAAAAGGCAACAATACTTCTTTCTTTGTTTTACTTTACATGGGACTTGTAAAATTTTAAGTGTTAAAACTTCCCAATAATTAATCCTTTTGGACTTAGAAAATGTTTTCAAACATTTCCTTCAACATATATTTTCCCATATCAAGTTTCTTTTTTGCTGCGAGTTTGGTTTCCATCATTCTTTCGCCACTGTTCCAACAGGCAACAAAACTTCTTTTTATTTTACTTTACATTGGACTTGTAAAAGTTTTAAGTGTTAAAACTTCCCAATAATTAATACTTTAGGACTTAGAAAATTTTTCAAACATTTATTTTACAATATCAAGTTACTTTTTAGAATGCCTCCAACCATCAAACACGGAGGAAGATGAAAGCGATTTGGAAATAGAATATTTGGATAACACCGATGATGATCATAGTTACAACAACGAACAATATGTATTTTTAAGACTTACATTATTTAACCTTGGCACTTAGATTTTTTTAAAACTTCCATTATTTGACCTTGACCCTTAGATTTTTTTAAACTTGCATTATTTGACCTTGACTCTTAGATTTCTGTTAAAACTTAAATTGGATGATCTTAATACTTAGGGTTTTTGAAATATAAAAAATTTAGCAGTTATTTACACTTTTTGTGTTTAATACAGAAAAAAAGATGCAAGTTTTTTTAAAACTTGCATTATTTGACCTTGACACTTGGATTTCTTTTTAAACTTACATAGGATCATCTTAATACTTAGGGTTTTTTAAAATAAAAGAAATTTAACTGTTATTTAAACTTTTTGCGTGTGGGGGGGTGGTGGGGGTAATGCTATAAATAGGGGTAGTTTTAGAGTGGTTTTCATTATTACGGCAATTTTGGTGGAGAGCACACCTACGTCATGTATTACTGCATTAGATGCGAAGACTCTTTTGAAGATGAAATTTTACTTCAAATACACAAAGAAGTTTACCATAACAACGAAACATACCAAGAAAAAACCAAGAAACAAATAACAATGCAGAAGAAGATTATTTGGAAGATTTAGATTAAATGCTGGCTACCCATCAACAACAACTAAATTCAAGGCCAAGTGTTATTCAGTACGCACCCGGACCTTCTTTGGATGTGGAATTATTCGCCCAAGCTTTACCAGGTAGTGTAGTAACTCATTTTAAGATTGACAATGCTCAATTGCAACTAGCACAATTTATATCGAAAGCAAAAACATTAGTAACAGAAACATTGCACAATGAACTAAGAAGATTGAATTTTATAAAGTTTGGAATATTATTAGATACTGTATTTACAAATGTTCAGAATGAAACATCACCAAGAGGATTTTTAACTAAAAACAAAACCATCATGTTTGCATCGGATATAAGCTCAATTGTGGATGAATGTTTCGAAGAACTTTTAACAAAATTACAAGAACATGGAGGAAGAGGTTCTGGATGGAGTTTGTTAAGTATAACAAGCTTAGATGTAAGAGTTCATAAACATGGATATGGAATGAGAGGTAGTAGTTATATTGCTTTGCCAAAGAAGATTTGAGTAACCAAATCTTGTGTCAACGTACAAAATGAAGATGCTGAATGTTTAAAGTATGCAATGCTTGCAAAATTTGTAACAGATAATGTAATACGACCAAGTAGAGCATACGATGAGGTTTGTTATAAGTATAACTTTCAAGGCATGACTTATCCTGTTGCAATTCATGACATATCAAAATTTGAAAAGAAAAATCCTTTTTCATCTGTAAACATATTTGGCTAAGATTCATCCAACAATGTCTACCCCTTACGTATAACACCCACCGAACGCAGAGATCATACTGATCTATTATTTATAACCAAAGGTGATATTTCACATTATGTATATATTAAAAAGTTTGAAGCTCTAGTTTGCAAACAGTTATCAAAACGTGAACAACCAAAAACAACTTGTAAAAGATGTTTCTGTTTTGTAAACAAACCTTTAAGAAGAGGAGGTTCAGAATGGTTAACAGAACATAAAAGATTATGCAATGGAAACTATGAAGTAAGAATTAAATTACCACACCCTAGCAGATCACAAGTAAAATTTGACAAAGTTATCCAACAATGCAGAATTCCCGTTGTAGTGTATGCAGATTTTGAATTTTCATTGCTTCCACTTGAACAAGAAGAAGGAGAGGAAATTACCAGCAGAACAAAGTATCAACTTCACAAACCAAACAGCTACTGTTTAATAATAAAATCCACTCTGCCTGAAGAACATCTTCAAGAATATAGTTTGACATCTACACCGAAGATCTATCGTGGAGAAGAAGCAGCTCGATACTTTGTTTATGATTTATATGACATCGCTGGGAGAGTGGAAGCAATGTATAGCAATGTGGTTCCTATGTCACCTATGACACCGGAAGAACTTTATCTTTATGATTCGGCAACAACATGTTATTTGTGTAACAATTAATTTACAGAAACTAATGTTAAAGTTCGCGACCATGACCATCTGACAGGATCCTACAGAGGTGCAGCTTGCAACGGATGTAACATCAACTACAAACTACCATCTTTCATTCCTGTGGTTTTTCACAATCTTAGCGGATACGATGGACATTTTGTTATTCCCGAATTAGCAAGAGACAACGGTGAAATAGACGTTTTGGCACAAACTATGGAAACATTTATAAGCTTTTTAAAAAAGGTGGGCATAATCAAACTTAAATTTGTTGATTCTTTTAGATTTATGCCTTCTAGTCTTATGAAACTTTTTGAAAATTTAAGAAGACAAAATTTAATAGAAACAAGCAAAATTTTACCTGCAGAAAAATGGATTTGGTTCTTCGGAAAGGAGTTTTCCCGCATGATTACATCGATGGACTACATCAATTTCAAGAAACATCACTTCCTCCACCAGAAGCATTCAAAAGTAAACTTACCGATTCGGACATTTCACCTGAAGACTATCAACACGCATGCAGAGTTTGGGACGAATTGGAAATGAACACTCTGGGAGATTATTCTGACTTCTATGTAAAACTTGATGTGACCCTTCTTTGCGATGTGACGGAAGAATTTAGAAACACTTGTTTTGAAGCCTACGGATTAGACCCTCTTCATTCTTATACTTCTCCAGGACTAGCTTGGCAAGCTATGCTAAAAGAAACAAAGTGCAACCATCAATTATTAACAGCTATTGACATGGTGTTGATGATTGAATCGGGCGTTAGAGGTGGATTGACCCAAGGTGTTACTAAATATGTTAAAGCTAACAACAAATATCTTCCAAACTACGATAAAGAAAAACCATCAGTGTTCTTGGGATATTTCGATGCCAACAATTTATACGGATGGGCCATGTCTAATCCACTTCCTTTTGGAAACTTTGAATGGGTTAATCCAGACTCTATTGGTGATATTTTGCAAATTTCAAAAGACAGAGACACCAGATACATATTAGATTGTGATTTTGAATATCCAGAACACTTGCATGATCTTCATTACGATCTTCCGCTCCTTGCAAAAACAGAAGTTTCACCAATTGGCAAACATCCAAAATTAATGATGACTCTTGAAAATAAACAAAGATACGTAGCTCACTTTTGGGTTGTTCAACAAGCACACCAATTGGGTTTACGTATAACCAAAATTCATAGAGTTTTAAAATTTTCCCAATCGTGCTGGTTAAAACCGTACATTGATTCAAACACCAGAACAAGAGCAGCTGCAACATCAACATTTCAAAAGGACTTTTTTAAATTAATGAATAATGCGATATTTGGAAAAACATTGGAAAACAAAAGAAAACACAAAAATGTTAAATTAGTTACAGATCCTATAAAACTAGAAAAACTTGTACAAAAACCAAACTTTGGACCATCCGTTATCATCAATGAAAACCTTGTGGCAGTATCTATGAAGAAGACAAGCGTGAAAATGGATCGTCCGTTGTACGTTGGAATGTCAATCTTGGATATTTCCAAAACTCACATGTATGATTCCCTCTAAAACAAAATGGTCGCCTTCTACGGTAGAGATAACATCAGAATCGCCTACATGGACAAGGACGCTTTCATCTACTGGATTCTTAATGAAGATAGGTATTTGGATCTTCGAACATTTGTTCACAAAGATGAATTTGATTTTAGTGACTATCCAAAAGATCATTTAAATTATGACAATGATCGGAACAAAAAGAAACTTGGAAAATTTAAAGACGAAGCAAATGGAATTTTATCGGAAGAACTTATTGCACTAATGTAAAAATTGTATTCACTAATATTGCATAAAGAAGAAAACAGTTATTAAAAAAAGCTAAGGGTGTAAAAAGTTTGTATCTTAAGAAGAATGTAAATTTTGAACACTACAAGCAATGCTTATTTGAAGAAACGACTATAACTGCAAAATTCAACACCATCAGAAGTTTCAACCATCAACTGTACAGCGTAACAGAAGTGAAAAAAGCACTCTGCTCAAATGATGACAAACGACACATTCTTCCAGACAAAATTCACACTCTACCATTCGGCCACTATTCTCTCAATCCTATCGATGAGTAAAAAATAGAAAAAAGAAAAAAAGGGGAAATTACAGCATGCTCGCTATGATTTCCCCTTTTTTGTAAACAAAATATGTTGAAATGACCTTGAACTATAAAAGCGGATGCAGAAAAAAGAAACATTCAATACTAACTTGACTGTGTTAGTTTTAACATCATGAAAGAGTTAAAGGAGAAAGTTGTTAATGAACCTCATAAACCTGCAAGAATTAAGTTTCCACGAAGAAACACCGTTGTAAAAGGAATGAATTATTTGTATCAAGCAGATTTAATTGAAATGCAACCGCATAGTAATATAAATAAAGGGCTTAAATACATACTTATCATTATTAATTGTTTTACTAAAGTTGCAGATGCTTTGCCATTAAAAGACAAAAACCGGTAACAGCATAACAAAAGCTATGGAAGTAGCTATAAAAAGAGATAAAAATAAAATTAAACATTTAAAAACTGATGATGGGAACGAAATTTTTAATAAACCTTTTGCCTTTTTAATGAAAAAATATAAAATAAATCATTATTCCACAAATTCTGAGTAAAAGGCAGCTATAATTGAAAGATTTAATAGAACCTTGAAAGGTGCAATGCATTTAATGTTTTCAAAAAGAGGTTTTTACGTATGGGTTGATATTTTACCAAAATTAATAAGCGAGTACAGCAACAAGTTTCATAGAACTATTGGTATGGCACCTAACAAAGTGAATAAGAAAAACGCTAAACTAGTTTTACAACGAATTAAAAAGAATACACAGCCAAAAGCGGAACAAAGAAAACCAAGAAAATTTAATGTAAATGATAAAGTTCGAATTAGTAAATACAAAGGAGTGTTTACTAAAAAATACCTGCCCAATTGGACAAACGAAGTTTTTACAGTGTATAAAGTACAAACTACTGTACCGGAAACTTATATTTTAAAAGGTAACAAAGGAAATTAGTTACAAGGCGGTTTTTACGGACATGAATTGTTAAAGTCAACAGTAGGTGATGTTTATCTTGTTAAAAAGGTGTTGCAAAGGAAAAAAGACCAAGTTAAAGTACGTTGGTTGGGGTTTGACAAAACTGAAGATTCGTGGATACCTATAAAAGATTTGATTTAGTTTTAAATCAACTTATTTACTCTTCTGCCTTTGAATAAGATGGAGATTGTTCACCATAAAGATAAATTTAACATTAATAACATTGATTATTTAACTGTAGATAACTTTAAAATCAACAATGGTAAACACGGCAGTTTATTTCCAAACACTGTACGATGTATAGTAAGCGGTCCTTCAAACTGTGGTAAAACTATCGTTGTGTTTAACTTAATTACAAATACAAAAGGATTACAATTTAATAACCTATATATTTTTTCAAAGTCCTTACATCAACCAAAGTATCAATTGTTGGAAAAGATCCTGACTGATGTGCCTGTTGTTAACTATTACAAATTTAACGCTAGTGACAGTGTTATGCAACCAGACCAGGCTAAGCCGTATTCTGTATTTGTATTTGAGAATGTATCTAGTAAAAATCATGATACTATTAGAAACTATTTTGCCATGGGAAGACATAATAATATTGGTAGCATATATATCGGACAAACATATAGCAAAATTCCGAAACAACTAATTAGAGACAATGCAAATATTTTAGTTTTATTCAAACAAGACGATACAAACCTAAAACATATATACAACGATCATGTAAATGCTGATATGACATTTGAAAAATTCAAAGAGCTTTGTGGAAAAGCTTGGGCGGAAAAATACGGATTTTTGGTAATTATGAAAGATAAAGCTATAACAGATGATCGTTACCGCATAGGTTTTGATAAATTTGTTTTAATACGTTAATTAACAACATTATCGTACAAGTCTCCATGGTGTAAACATGGTTAATCCGGAAAAGCTATTAAAGGAAATAAAATCACTTAGTGATTCTATTAGACATAAAAACAGAGCGTTAAGATTAGGAATAAATGAAAGAGAGAAATGTATGGAATCAAAATTTAAACCTATTACTGAGCCATTAAAACAATTGGGGCAAAATGTTAAAACTTCAACATTTGATTTTTCCGGAGATGCTATTTTACCCATTTCAAAATTTGAACAAAAAGAAGAATATGAAGGTGATACAAGTTTTACGCAACAAGGAGAAACAACTGAAGAAGAAAGCGAACTAGGTGAAGAAACGGATGTTTTAACAGTAAAAGAAGGTCTTTCTACAAGCGAAGAACAACAAGAATAAGAAGAGTCTATTAATCCGTCCAAATTGAGCAAATTGGGCTCGGATATTGCGTATAAAGGGCCGCTTGCAAGACAATTTGTATTAAAAATGTTACATTCTGCACAACCAACTCGAAAGTATCATACTTTTGGTGCTAGAATAGAAGAAAATGGCCTAATGATTGGAGATTGGCCTTGATGTAGACGAACATGACAATATTATTATAAATAATAAACAATACAAATGTACAAAGGGATTGTTTGAACTTATTTTTAAACCGAAACCTAATAAATATACTAAAAAGGATTTAAACATTTTAAAACAAATATTGGAGGATAAAAATGCGCATAAGAAAAATTATTCTAAAAATTTCAATGTTCATAAAACTACATCAGAAAAATATAAAACTTAAATTGCTAAACTTTTCCCACCAAAAAGAAGGGAACCTATAATAAGAAAATCATTATCTTCTGCTGAAATAAATATTTTACATAAATGAGAAAAACAAATCAATCAAGTTTATCAGGAAAAGGATTATTGAAAAACTTGTATGATACTAATATAATATACTACAACGATATAAACAAATTGGTTGATAGAATGAAGTTGATATATGAAGCTAAACAAGCGGACATAGCGGTTTAGAAAACGAATGGGTAGCTTTGGCCGGCGAACTGCGAAATCGAGGAGTAATTGCATAAAAATATGAGTATATAGAATACAAGTATAACCGATTAAACATTCAGTATAACCATGAGTGTGGATACGTTTGGACGGTATTCCGAAACTGGAACCAAATCAGGATCTTATGGAAAAAGAGGTGGTTTACCACTAACATCCGATGGAGATTATGATATAAGTAACAAACGCTTAAAGTTTGTAAATGATCCAAAAGATGATAATGATGCAGTAAATTTCAAAACTTTAAAAAGTGAAACATTACCTAGCTTAAAGCTTCAAAATGAAGTCTATAATGCTATTTTTTATAGAATTGTAAATCTCCCAAAACCAATAGATATAAATGATTCGGTAAATAAAGAATATTTAATGTGGTACATAAACCAAACCTTAAGATATGATCCTAGGAGTAATAATAAAGTATATGATGCAAAAGAGGAAGAATAACAAAAAAGGATAGAACCACTGCAAGTATTGTTCCGTTCATAAATAACCCCATGGCATATTTGTTTGATGAAATAAGATATGAAATTTCTGGAGTTACAGTAGATTCAATGAAAAAGGTGGGAATTACAAGTACACTAAAAGGATTAGCATCTTTAACGCCGAGTGAAAAAATATGCTGGCCGCCACAGGATGGGTAGCACCCGATTCCAGTACAATCACTCCAAACAGTTCAGGCAATTTTGATTTTTACATTCCTTTAAGATTACTTTTAGGCTTTGCCGAAGATTACAGAAAAATAATAATAAACGTAAAACAAGAATTAGTTTTGTTAAGATCATCAAACGACAAAGATATTATTATGGCGCCTGATGGAACAACGGAAGCTAATTTAGAATGGAAAATGCAATTAGACAAGATTGTTTGGAGAGTACCGCATGTACGGTTAAACGATCAAAATAGAATTTCATTATTAAGAACTTTAAAATCAGATCGTGATATCGTAATACCATTTAGAAGTTGGGAGTTTCATGAATATCCGGTTTTACCGGAAACACAACGTCATACATGGAGTGTAAAAACTTCTACTCATTTGGAAAAGGCAAGATATGTAATATTTGGATTACAAACAAAAAGAAGAAATGAAATAACTAAACATGCTGGTGAATTTGATCATTGCAAACTTACAAATTTTAAGGTGTTTCTAAACTCGCAATTCTTTCCATACGACAACTTCAACATAAACTTTACAAAAGACAGGTTTAGCGTTTTGTACGATATGTACGCAAGATTCCAAAATTCATATTATGGAAAAACAAACACATCTTTATTAACGCCAAACCAATTTAAATCTACCTATCCGATTGTTGTAGTTGATTGTTCTAAACAAAATGAATCTGTAAAATCTTCTAGTGTAGATATAAAAATAGAAATGGAATTTGAACAAAATGTACCTAAAGATACATCTGCTTATTGTTTAATTTTACATGATAAAATTGTTACATATACACCTTTAACCGGCATTGTAAAAGCAGTGTTGTAAAATGAAAAGAAAAAAAATACCCCCCACCACTCGGTTATAAAAGCAGGAGCGGGAAAGCTAATTGTTTAGTTTACTGTCTACAGTTGTATGGGTAACATCGTCTACAGCATTATAAACAAAATGAGTTCTTTATCAGTTGTACAAGGCGTTTCCGAAACAGCACCTTTGTTGGAAAATGATGATGATAAACATTTTGAAGAAAAAGTTGTAAAGGAAATTGATGACATTTTAAAGTTTGGAAAACAAAATAAAAAGTTGGAAAATAATAAAATAAACGTAAGAAAGAAAAGAAAACTTGAAGAAAATATTCCACCAAACATTTTAACTGAAGTTTTCCTTCGCATCTTTTATCCTATTTCATCTTGCATGAGTAAACGTGTGTCGATAGGATTGGTAAAATCATTAGACTACTCTCCCGCAGTAATACTAAGCCATGGTACAAAGATGATTTTATTTTCAGAAAATGCTTGGGATTCCTTTTTAAGACATCTAAATCTTATTGAATGTTATTTAGCCAACAGTTTCTTTGGAAGAAAAACTAACATTCGACTTTTGGATTGTGACAATGAAATTGACATTATTAAAAATCGTGGTCAACAACAAGTAAGAATTAGAGACTCAACCCAATATGAAAATAAAATTCTACTAACACGTGAAGAATTCTACATTTTAAACTATGCAACATCACCTATTACAAGGTATATGAAACAATTAGTAGTTTCAAGCTCTGTTATTAAGGAATATCTGGTAGATGAATGCGAAAAACAACCTGACAGCACTTTACAATACGGACCAATAGATACATCCATCTTTAATAGAATACCTCACGAAGTGGAAAAGTGGAAGCAGTTAAGAAACTTTGAACCTTTTTATGAAATTGCAACGGAAGCAACAGAAGAAGAAACCAACAACAACAATACAGAAGAAGAAACCAACAACAACAACAATACAGAAGAAGAAACTTTGCTAGTTTAAAAACTACAAAGTAATTTAACAAAAGAATAAACCGTGGGGTACGCCTACTGGGGACGGTACCCACGTTAAACATACACCAACGCGCCTACAACTGTACGGCCTGGTTTATATATCTAACCTACCGTGGTTTGGAAAACAGTTGATCAGCAGACACCGTGATGAGCAGACAGGATAAAGAAATGGCAGCAAAACCTAGTGTAATTGAATTTCAAGCATTTCGCGGAAACGATGATAGATTTATCATAAAAGAATTAGTAATTTTAGATTTGCTCACACAAGTGGCGTACCCATTCTTATTTGAAGCACCGTGTTCTATCCATGCACTAAAGTCAAAAGCTAAAATAACAAACAGATGGTTAACAAATAATTTTCATCATATCCATTGGTTTGAAGGTTTTCTACCGTATAACAATGTACACAAAATTATGTTTCATTTTTGCAAACAATTTACGCACATATACACCAGAGGATTGGAAAAAAAGAATTGGATACGACAGTACACGAACAAAGACGTTTTAAACATAAAAGTGGACAAAACCTTTCACTTTGATGTTAGAAATATTTGCGTTTCTACAATAGATCCGAAACACAACCAATCTCAATGCGCATTACAAAACGCATATCACTTGGCTGCTTACTTACAAGAAAAAGAAGAATGTGGTGGGGGTTACGAAGGTTATAAATACGAGGAAGCAACACACCCCGAGTATCACTCTAACTCCATACTCCGAACAGACAACATCTCCAGTGAAGAAGATGACATCACAACAGTTTCTCCAATGTTTAGTTGAACAATTCAACTTACATTCAAAATCAAATACTCTAATTATCAAGAAATGTTCAGAATTAAAAGAACAGAGACATTATATTGTTCATGAAATGAAGAAAGTTGATATAACGCATGGAGGTGCAGTCGTCGCATCTTTATCCGATGCACCATTTACACCAGGTGATGAACCAAAGTTTCAAGAATATCTTCCGAAACGATTCGTCCAGTTGCTGCAAAATGAAGATCTGCGGGAAATTCAGCCAGGATCATTATATTTGGTGTCACACGGAATGAGCGGAAACAACTCTACGGAACTTACTCTGCACATCGCACAAAAATAACTTTGTAAATATTGTATTGTGAAAACATGTTTTTAATAAAAAGATAAAAAAAACAACATATCAGTATATGCTATTTATGTACTGATATGTTGTAATTTTTTAAAAAACTCAAACGGATGACCTTGAACTTTTAATCGATAGTATTGTTCGATTATTTTATTCGATAGTTTTATTCGAATACTTTATATAAATACGAAACCTTAACGTTGAGAGGCTCAGTTCTGTTTAAGACAAGCTACAACCAACATGTCATCTAAAAGAAATAATCTACCACTTTTATCTTATTGTTGCAAAGAAAAATGTTTTAAAATACCTGAAGATCAAGTTGACGGAAAAGCTTGTACAAAATGTAATTCTTTCTGCTACTGTAAATGTGGTTGCAAAACATATCAAAATAACCGGTTGGATAAACTAGAAGAATTGCAACATCGACTCGGTCTATTGTGGCAGCGATTAAATGCAAAGTGATTAAACAAGCGCCTACCATTTTTTATCCCCACCACTACCCCCACCACTACCCCCACTACCGACACAAGTACCCGCACCACCGGCTTTGCAATAACCATTCCTGCTACACTTCTAGTCGAGTAAACAACTCTAGTCATGTCTCTCAACATTCGCTGGATTCACTACAACACTATCAATCTTACAACCTACAAGGATTAGGAAATTTTTAGTGAAGAACTAAATCGACTTATAGCTACTGGGTTCGGCTTATCTTTGGAACTTTATGCAACAAACAATCAAAACGAAAAAATGTATTTCTGCCAACTTACAACAACAAGAAGAATGAAAATAAGCAAGAAATTTCAACACCGACAACAACCTACTTTTCAAATTTGGGAGCAAACTTTTCATACTAAATGTGAAATAATAATATATAAAAAAATAAATAAATAACTTAAATAATTAATTTAAAAACATCCCCGGCCGACCTTGACCCACTTCCGGACATTTAAAATTTAAATACCCAGCACAGCCGGGCATTTAAACTTTAAATACCAACCCCTACACGTCACAGCTGATGACGTCACTTCCGGTCACGTGACCGGAAGTAGCTGTCAAAAAGTTTGATTGAGCCAGCAGCCCCACTTGCCCACTACTCAACACTATTTTTAAATTTGAAAAAATTATTTATATCCAATATGGTGGATCCAAGATGGCGGCCGAAAATGTAAACTCTGTCAAAATTTAGAACCAATCACCGAACGATGATTGGCGGCGGTCCAAAGTCAATATATCGAAAAACATTGATACAACATGTAGTTGAATGTCTTTTTTCAAACATTTTTGTATGGTGGGAATAGCCGCCATTTTGAAACGTGATTTTAGTGAGGTTCCCATGGTCCGATTTTGGTATACTTTGGATATGTTAAAATTCATATTTTTTTAAGTAGAATTCCATCAAAAAAGTTTTCTTGCAGTTTTTTTGAGGTTCCCCATGTTACTTTTCGTAGAATGACTGGCCTAAGTCTTTTTGTAAGAATTTAAAGAAATTCGTAGTTTTGGCCTTTTATTTTCTTTTCTACCTCTAAGATAATTTTTTTTTTACTTTTTGATCTTTTGATCTACAATTTTTGAGTATTTAAAAAAAAAACTTTAAAAGTCCATCTTAAAAGAACTGCTCTAGCGGTTTTGTTATGTTGTTATTCATTATTGATACCAAATGACGCTCAACAACCAACCACAGCCCCCGCATTCTTACATAGGGATTACTGTGTAAGAACCGTTCAAACGATTTTCGTATCAAAATAATATGGATATTTTTGTGCATGATTATTTTCAAACTACTGGCTACTGGGTCACTTTGTTGTGAATTACAAATGCGCTAAGGGTCTCAGGTCAGTGTGTAGACAGAGGGAACTCTGAAACCATTAAAGTACGGTTATGAAACATTGAAATAGCACTGGACAGCAAATCAAATTGAAAATTAATTCTCGGTCGTATGTGACACTTACAAAAAATAACTGTTGAAATAATAGATTTGCTTCATTGAAAACATACCATAATGCACTATTTGGTTTGCTTGATTCCTTAAAATGCATAATTATCTATGAACATTTATCGTGCTACCATGTAAATTGGTAATAATGTTCAATAATTTTAAAGGTTCACTATACATCAACCGGTTCGGATACAATAGATTTTTTTCTATCTGCGGTAAACATTGACCCTGCGTCGGACCCTCGTAATCCTGATGGAAAATAGATAAAAAACTTAATTTTACCTCTTTCTCGATTAAACTTTAAAAAATATCTTTAAAAATCTGGTCTTTATAAAATCTGGTGTGATAAAATATATTTTTAAATACCTTTATAAACGAACTATAGAAAAATATCGATGATGGCCTCTACGATTTAGTGAAAATCTGGTAGCCTACAAACCTTTGGACACATGTCATATATTATGATATAATATTTTCAAACATTCCTCAATTAAAAATATGTCTTACACAAGAGTTCTAACCTTTCTAACTTTTTTTAAATTCACGATTTCCATCTTATTTGGCTATGTTTGCTTGATCGAATGGTACCATTAACTAGTTAACCAATGGTTTTTTAATATTTTCTGGTGGGTGGATGGATAAAAGAGGCTAAACAAACAGAAATAAAAAACATAATCACCCTAACTTTTCGGCCTAAGGTTTTATATAGAATACAGTTGTACGAAGCACTCTATACATTTCTTAAACACCATGAGGTTTTTTCTCAACAGCAAAAAGCATATTCTGTAAAAACCTATTAATTAGCGAACCAAACCCCAAAGGATTTTAATTTTTAATTTGACATGCCTCATATAAGCTCAAAAACTGAATAAGTTTAATTTTATTCAATTGACAAATTAATTATATTGTATTATCCTACTAATATTATAAGTGTAAAAGTTTGTGAGTTGGTTTATCATATTATGCAAATCAGTTTTAACAACGTATTCATTTGTTAAGATAACTAACAGCTGCACAATTTTAACAAATCTAAATTATTTCTTTATAAAAAATCTATATAATTAATACACCAACACGAAATTTGTCTTATGAACTCCTCCGTCATTTCTTAACCGATTTTGATCATTGACGGCTCATTGGAAAGAGCGTGTCGCGTAGATTTGCAAACTGGCCTTACATTTTTGAAAAAGTCCCTTGGGCTCTGCCCCATTGGCTTTTAAAGTTCCCATGTTATCCTTATGAAGAACATAATTGTTTACATTTTGATCAGCTGGATAATTTAATTGCTGTTATTTTTTAATTTGTGTAAACATAACCCTCAAGACGGATCGTGTTAGCATGATTGTGTTTTAAATTTGTCGCCATTTGAATTATCGCTCTGCTAGAGTAGCGCACGATTCCGTGCGCTCGGATCCACTAGTATTGAGAATACTTTCATGTACAAATAACCAATGTAAATAGAATCTTATTATGAAAATATCTTACTATCATTTTGAACGTGGTCGAAGCACGGGAGTCGTCTATTTTATTAGTAAGGGTGTGAAGGGTATATGGGTAATTTCTTCCTAAAAAAATAGTAAAAATATTCTTTTAAATATAATATTTGTTACGGTCAAACTCTTTATAGTAAAATAATTCTCCGTGTGTAAATATTTTCATAGTAATTTCTCAGTTGCCAGAGTGGATTTCGAATTTTAGGTTTTTATGAATGCTTGCAAATAGTACAATGACACAAGAGGTTAACTGCGTTAAACGAGTACTAAGTAGGCTACTAATACTTCGTGTAGAATTTGAAGACAAAATATGCTTTACAAAAACCGTTTTTATATTAATAAAAAAGTCGAATAGTCTGAAAATGAGGCTACTGAAAATCTTTGACAGTAGGGTATTTGTTCACGTCAAACTTGATTTTTCCTTTCACAAGCAAGTAACACTTGTACACTTGTTCGGAGTGACTTTTAAAATATTTGTTCAAATGAGGGTTTAGAAAAATGTAACTACTGTCAATTCATGTGAGCTTGTTTTTCTACTATAGTTTTCGACAGTTTCCACAAAATTCAACATATACCAGACACAATTGACAGTGAGTGGCAGTGCAGCTGTTTTGCGAAACATATCTACACTTTCGTTTGTATCGCAGCCTAACTTTTGTCTCTTTGAAAAATATTTTATGCGATTCGCACTATGAGAAAAGAATAATTTGACAAAATACCTCGTAACCATCTTAACCTACATACATATAACTCTTAATTACATGTAAACAACATACATTATAATTAATAAAATGTTTACCATTGTTAGCTTTCGCAGTTACGTTAACGACAACTCGTATACAATTATAAGAATAATAGTGAAAAAATCATAAAATAAATATGTATATATAACTAATTAACTGATTATTGATTCAGAGAAAAGTAAAAATACAGACACCAAATCAATTTATCCTATACAACCCTTAGCGAAGTTCTCTCCTTCCCTCACTTTCAACTTCCCTTCCTTCCTACCACATGGAAAAATAGCATGTGATAACATAGCTACATATGGTGACAAATGTACAGTTCTGTTTTGTTATTCTATTTCCACCATGACAACTCACTAGACCAATGTTAATTTTTTTATTTTAAATTCAATTTTCTTCATGTCTGAAATACAAATTTTAATATTAATGGGATTGTGGTCATTTACAGGAAAATACAAATCTATCGGTGTGCTTGGATTTTCACTATGTTGCACAGAGGCTGAGAAAAAGTCAGCACAAAAATCTTATGAGAAAAATCCTTGTCTAATAATATAAACATTATATTTTTTATACATTTTATACATTTCACAATATTGATGATGGTGACATCAAAGATTATTATTATTATTATTATGTGATTGTCATTACTGTCGTTTTTAGCAGCCGTGATAAAGAATCTTCGCTCATAACCTCAATTTTTCGTTTCCACGTGTATGAAACAAATATTCAGATTTAAATGTTGTATAGGGTTTATTTCATTGTGTAGTGTAGTGGAAAAAAATTCACTAAAAGACGCTAGTAAGTACTTTAAAAGTTCCCCAAAGGAATATTGTTCCCGATACTTACTAGATAAGTTATTACGAATCGAAAGAATAAATGGAAATTATTTAATGCAAAAATCGTGTTTTGAAAAACTTAACTCGCTTCATGAACAAGACGGAATAAGTTAAAAGTCATTGGAAACTTGTGCTTGACTGTAAGTGACTGGTCATTGTAATACAGTTTACTGAAACTTTTAATCATGCTTTACGTTTTAATCGCTTTAGGAAATAGTATTTTTCGCACCTGAGACCGAAAGAGCTTTTCAGCTCTCGATCGTTTCTAATTCTCGACTTTGCCTCGAATTTGAAACACGATGTCGAGTGCAAAAAATCTCATTTTCTGACCTCGGTGTGAAATATACTGTTTCATAAAGTGATAGAAACGTAATTTACACGATTAACAAAGTTTTAGTAAACTTTATTTCAATCATCAGTCACAGTTCAACCACAAGTTTCAAATAATTTTTAACTTTTTTCGTCTTGTTTATAGAGCGAGTTAATTTTTTAAAACACGATTTTTGCGTTAAAAACGTGACATTTATTGTGCTTGATTTACAATAACTTTGCCAATAAGTGTCGCAAAAACTATTCCAGACCCTTCTACCAGACCTGGAGAACCCTATGAATAGTAATAATTACCGATTGTTTATTTACAATATATTGTTAACTTCCGTTGTTAATAGGTTATTGCATTTACTTTTCCATCATATGCTTGAAATTATTTAAGCCACCATTTTTATTACCACCGGAGTAATATTCTCTTAGACCGTTAAGAAATTGAGGTAACGAGGAACTGGGACTTCGATAAGTACAAAGGAGTTCGCATGGTCTACCGGTCCAGTCAAAGGTCAGTGATAGGCTCGTAGCGACGCCGCCAAGCAACGGCTGACTGCAGGACACCGATAAGCAATCATCAATGTATACAACCAAACCATCACTTTGATTAAGACTGTTGAGTGACTTAAATATATTGTAACACGTGAGGGGTATTATAAAGCTTTCTTCGCTCACCCATGCCTCGGTTAGGATAATGCAAGATACCTTATAACTTAAACCTTGTAAGACAACAAGAAATTCATCAAAGTTCTTTTTAAAACTACGGATGTTTTGATGAACAATACTAAGTGAAGTCTGACTACAATTTTCATTTTCATTGAATTTAGAAATATTTATAAAATCACTAATGTCATGACAATCGTGACAAGAAAGTTGACAAATGTTCTCAAGAAAGTTGGCTAGAGGACCTCTTCAGGAATTTTTTTTGTGTTTTTACGCATAGTTATTCTAAATTAAACTCAGAGAATAGAGTTTTTTATTCATAAATCGTACTTTTAGAAATATAACCCGTAATATAAACTACATGAAACGAACTAACAAGACTAATATGAACTATTAAACCAATGTGCAATTTGTTGAAACTTGACTAGTGTTTTAATTTACTAATTATTGAATAAATCTTATTAATTAAACATTTCAACACAGCTTTTCATACTTATGCAGCCGAGTATTTCCCCGGCAAACGCGCTTTCAAAACGAGCCCAGCCGTGATGGGTCGGGCGCACCGAACTTGCGCCGCAACATCCACGTAGACACCGAAATCACGCCCCAGGTGACTTTAAATCTTGACCCAGGGGTAAACCGATATTGCATTTTAGTCCTTCCTAGAATCACTTGAGGGAGGCAAGGACTGACTCCTCGCCTCGCCTTCGAAGTTGAAACACAAGAAATCCCTCAAAACCCTTCATTATCGCCCCTTGGAGGGAAATGGCGAGTGAGCAATGGAACCAGGCTAATTCATACAATTTTTTCGATCAGCACTTTCTAATCCGCAGAGTGTGTCGGTCTATGCATAAAGTAGGTAGTGCAAATAAGACGATTGGGTAATTGTTTGATATCTCCCCCACGTTCTAAAATTTTCTATATCGTATTTTTCCACCTGATATGGGTTTATATTGGTAACTGGACAATCGAAACAATTTCTAAATTAGAAATAACAAAGACAGACCGCAGAGATAACAGGAAAGAGATAGTGGGCGTTACGCGGCCGGCCACTCACCGCTGTGCCTGTCGCATCGTGTAGTGTGTACCTCCGCCGGCCGGTGCAACAATGACTCACGTCAGCCGCCAGTGTCTATCAGTGCGGTCGAGCTATTAGCGATCTATCAATGTCGGCGTCGTCACGTGTGTGCTGTGATGGTTGTGAAGTGACTGATTTCGGCAGTGGTTTTCTCCGAGAGCGAAGAAAATGTGCGTGTTTTTTTTACGAACACGGTGCTTTACCGCGGACTCAAAAACGACTGTAAAACTTGAGTGCATCATCTGCTGTGGAGTTGTATTGGCGAGCTATACAGGGAGAAACCAGCCCAACCGCAGTCTCAGACTTCATCTTTTTCGGATTCCGAATAAGGCATGTGTCTTTAATAATTATACTGAAATTACTGCTATTTATTTTCAAACAATGCTTGAATAGAATTATATACACCGCAAAAAACGGCTATATTTACATAACCTACCTTAACCTAACCTAACCCAACCTAACTTAATTACTTCTATTTATTTACATAAGTGTTTTCCTAAGAATATATAACTTTAAAACATGTTTTCCTACGATAATATACCCATATCAGGTGGAAAAATACGATATAGAAAATTTTAGAACGTGGGGGGAGATATCAAACAATTACCAACCTTTTCCGTTCACTAATCGGTAGTTTGGTATGCGGCGCAATTTCGGTGTACCGTTACTTTCTTAATGTATATTTAAGAAAGAATATATTTATTTTCGTTTATATTTTACATTTATATTCTAAGGTAAAGAATCTTTTAAGAACCTCAGTAAAATTATTGTTTTTTGGGTTGAATATGTAATCGAAATACGTAGGTACTAATGTAGGTAGGTACGTTGTGTTAAACCATGGAGATGAATCATGACATACATCTGGGGCACATTTGGTTGAATCCAAGATGGCTGCCGTTGTCGTCATAAAATCGGTGACTAATGGCATATGTTTGCTCTGAGGCGAGATAGGGAGCATACAGTACTTTATAATTTTTTAATTCTAAAAATTGTAAATTGAAAAACGAATGAGGCAGGGATAAAAATTGTATCCCTTAATATTATTTAATAATGTGTATGGAATATGTGTTTTGTGACGCAAAAATTTAAGGGAAACATAATTAGGGCTTGGATTGACATTTTGCCTTATCTTAAAACAATAATATTTATCACTACAACTCCTGGACACCATGAAAACAATTACCATACCAAATTATAATTCGATTCTATTTAAAATATTTTAAGACTGTTTAGTGCTTCGAAGCTCATTTGAGGGAACCCTGTCTCCCTTATCCTCATCAGGACAGCGCCCCGTAATAATTTGTTTTCTTTGAACTAATGGGTAGGTTCATAATGTTCAGGTCAAATTTTATTTTAATGGACTGTACAAAAGTCTAGGTTAGTACCGGTATCGCAGATTCGTTACAAATTTTAAATGGCTGGTCCAAATCGTCCAGGTACAGGACGTTCAGGCTTACATTAATTAAGTTCAAATTAAGTCTTATAACGAACCTTCAGGTTCTTTACTTGCTTAATAAATATATTAGTAAATTTTAACCTGGGCATTTAGTACCTTCTTGATTTGGAATACCCCACAATATCTTTTCAATATGCACATTAGATTAAATTAAGGTTCACTGTTCGTTCAAATACAAAAGTGTATAAGCAAACTTACAATATTGATCGGTGATTTTGGGGCTACATTATGATAAAATTTAAATGTGTTTATTATTCATACGGTAGGTCACAATAAATTGGCATACGACTGCCGAACGACTTCTATCAATTTATTTATATAAAAAAGGGCTACAGGTTATGCATTAAGTTTTCAGTATTTTTGTGAATCAAATTAAAGACAATTAAAATTTATAATGTTCCTTTTATAAATTATGTAATATTTGGGAGAAACTATTTGTTCTGAATATAATCCAAGCAAGAGAACAATCATTTGTTTCATTTACAACTATCTAATTAACTATGGTGAGCTCACAGTTGCTATAATATTTTAGCCAAAACCTAAATGAACCATGGAAACATTTTTATCTGTCACAATCAGCATCGCTACCATTAAAAATCGTCATACCATACTACAAACAGATATTACAGGCAAGATTACTATGTTCATATCTTGTATCGACATATTTGATTTTTTATTGTATCTGATTTTGTGGAACTTGGGCACTATATTTAGCAAATGTATTACAGCTATCTTCTACGCATCCTAAAATTTTCCTAGATGACTAAAAGAAAGCTTTAAGACGTCTACGAGGTTTTCGAATAATTGTTCTGTGATCCTCCCTGTAAACTAAAAAAAATAATGACATGTTAAAATATCTATGGAATTAAAATTTATTTCTTGCATATTTCTGTATAATTCAAGGAAAATAAGAATGCCATTAATGTGAAACTTCATTTTTTAGGCTGCAAAGAAATAAATCAGTTTCAAAGATCTTCGTACGAGAAATTCACAAACGATAAAGTTGATTAGCATCATACGAGCCCTCAACTGTTAAACTTTAACTTCTCATAACATGATGGGTTTGTTTGTCTCCAACACGTCCGCCGGGGCCGGTTCTAGGAAGGACACCTTTGTGTATCTTACAACTAACTGTTCTTCCTATTCCATCCGCGGGAGGACTCGCTCTCAACACGCACATCATTCTCAGCATCGTTCGCTGATGTTTTCAAGCTATATTCTGCACATCTTCAATCTTTCATAGATTCTTAGATGTTTTGAGGAAAGCTTTAATATTTCAACGAACGTCAAAGAAATTTAGCAAATATTGAACTTTGATTATTATCCTTAAAAATATATAAATTTTACTTAAAGTGTCTATGAAATTCAAATGAATTTTCACGGTTAACGTTTGGTTTGCAGAAAATAATAAAGCACATTAAAGTGAAAATTTATTCTTTAGGCTACTAAGAAATAAATTAATTTCGGAAGTTTTCATACAAGTTCGTCAATAATGTTGAAAAGCTTGCGATCGCTGTTAAGGGTTATGATGGGTTTTGTCTCAGAATAAGATGGGTTTCTTCATCTACAATAAATTTACCGATTCCAGGAAGGACACCTCTTGTGTCTTATAAATATGTTTTATTTTCTTATTTCAAGTGTGGTGGAACCCGATCTAAATTCTCAAAATCGTACGCTGACGTATTTAAGCTATATTCTGCGCATCTTAAATCCTTCTTAGATTATTAGATGCTTAGAAGAAAGCTTTAAATATGTCAACGAAAGTGAAAAAATTAATCTGCAAACATTTTATCTTGATCGTCATTAAAACAAGAAGATATTTTTTATTTAAAGAGTCTATGAAATTCAAATGAATTTTGGTTTACTGTATTTCACAGAAAATAAAGAAGCTCATAAAAGTGAAAATTCATTCTTTAGGCTGCAAATTACAAAATTAATTTCGTAGGTTTTTGTTCAAGAAATTTGGCAATAACATTGGTAGGCTCACTGATTTATGATGGGTTTTATGTTTTATCTCATATTATGATGGGTTCCTTTATCTACAATTTCACCGGTTCCAAGGAGGATACCTCTTGTGACTTATAACTATATTTTATCTTATTATCATATTTAATCCGTTCTACATTCACAAAAACGTTCGCTGACGTCTTTAAGCTTTATCCTGAGTATCTTAAAGCGTTCTTACACCATGCTCAGAGTTAAAAATTAAAATAAATGACTTCGTTAAAACGTTTTATGACATTTTAATTTATTTATCTTACTGATACTAATAGTTGACGGAAAATAAGAATTCTCATAGGAGTAAAATTTTTTTTTGTTTATATTCAGTCTACATATAAATATTAAGGGAATTTTTAATTTTCATGAGCCTTGTGAATTTCCTCCCCCTTATCCCTTTATGAGGCAAATGGTATACAAAAAAACTGTCATGAATAAACTTAAATTTGAAAGTCTACAAGATTGGCCCAGATTGTCAGGGACCCAAAGGATTTTCGGGCCCCTGTGCAACTGTAAAACCCGGGCCCCTTATGCTGATGACATTTTTTTACTAATCGCGAGTGGTTCTGGGCCCCTATTTTGTCTATATCGTCTGACTCCGGGCCCCATTTTTGCTCATTTCGTGTGCCTCCGGGCCCCCCTGATTCTCGTTGTTATGTTTACTAAAACAATAGCAAATTTTATACTTTCGTATACGTCTTCAAACTGTCTTCTATACATCTAAAATTAATTTTGTATCTCTTTCGAAAAGTACAAAAGCTGAATTTTGGTAGTGTTGAATAAATGAGTAAATAAAATACATCTTAAGTTCAATTAAAATTTTAAATCTGAGAACGTCTTTAAAACACCCTCTAGTAGTTTAAATAACATAGTCTTAAATGAGTTTAAAAATCACGTCTTCTAAACGTAACCAATTAAGACGTGTATTGGAAGACGTAGTAAAAACGTCTTATTTAAGGTTAAATTTTTGACGTATAATTTTTAGACGTTTTAAACGTCTGTGAGATGGATCAAGACTGGTTGTGCTGTATAATAGGGACGCGTGCTGACTTGAACCAGCACTTAGGGACGCGTGTTTTGATGTATAATATGTGGGGGTAAGTCTTAAAATAAAAAAAGCCTTATCGTGAGCAAAGTTTTCATGTAGCGTATTAATAATATAAAATAATTTGCCCCATTTATGCTGGCATTCAAAACAAAGTGTGTGGTGTAAACGAGTCCAGCTGATTGTTTATCGTCTTAACAAAGATTTTGACATCGTTTCCGATGGCTTGCACATTTTAAAACGCTGGATGGGGGATTGAAGATTATTAACTATACTCGGTGGCATACATACAGCTAATGTAATGTTTCAAAACTACTAGGCCTAACTTACAACAGTCAATTCCCTGTACAAAACAGAACCTGTAGGGAACCGAACAGAACCGAAATAAGGGAATAATTCCATTAAAGTTGAATTATTTATGATTTTTTGTTGGATGGAATAGTGAAAATACATAAATTGAATCTACTATATATTTGTCAAATACCACTCAGTGGAAACATCGTACAGCACAGACTACTTGACCTAGAACCTTGAAACTTTGCATGTATGCTCCTCTTAGGGCGTAGACATCCGCTAAGAACGGATTTTACAAAATTCGTAGTATAAAGGGGTTTTTGGCGAGGCCGAAGTTTTCAAAATTTCCCATTTAAAAGTATGTTGGACGATTTTTGTTTACATTTTTAATGTTCATAAAACAATCAGCTGGTAGTTAGCTTCGGAAATGAATACGTTGATACAGATGATAATAAATTGATTTCTTTGATCATGGCTTCATTGATTTTTGTTGATTTGTTTCAAGGATACAATTATGTACTATATAAAAGTTATATTTAGTTTAGTTAAAATCCACCATTAATTAGTTAAGTGGCACCATCTATATTTCGGTAGCGGGAGTTACGCAGTTTTAAACGTGAAGAGCATACTGCCTTTTGTGGCTGAGACTAAATCCCGCTAAGATGGAAAGAGAAAAGAACAGTGGTTTTTCAACACAAATAGAATGTGCTGAAATGATATGATTCTTTGATCTACTTATTTAAAAATTTATAAATTATACAAATCCCTGATTGTAAGTTATATTTATACTATCTTTTTTACTGTATTTTTGTCAAATACCACTGACCTATCCTATGTACAGCCAAAACTACTTAACCTAGAACCTTGAAAATTTGCATGGACGTTCCTTACAGAGTGTTGACATTCACCAAGAACGGATTTTTTTAATTCGAGGTTTTTAGAGGTTTTTCGTGGAGCTGAAGCTTTGAAAATGCCCCATGTTAATGTAATGGATGATCTTTTGTTTAAATTTCAAATTTTATTCAATCAAGCATATTAGCTTCACAAACGGATACGTTGTTACAGCTAATTTATAATTTGATTCCTTTTATCATGGTTTTGTGGTTGTTTTGACGATTTTGTTAGGTTATTCGTACTATATAAAAGTTACATTTGGTTAAGTTTCGTACCTTATACGTTTAATCATAAGCTCATTATGTGGTACCATATTTTTAAGCAGCGGGAGCTATAGTTATTTCCTTAGGCCGGCCTTTATGTTTTTAATTACAATCATGCCAGTTACAATAATGTGGCAATATTCCTTTTTCATCTAATTTGGCGGTGTCCCGGCTTTTCACGGAAAAATAAATGCTGCAATCAGTGGTTGATCTTAAACATTTGCTACCCGTCCATATTTTAAGTTAAAAACTAAGTGAATCGAGTTTGAAATACTGCCCACGGATAAAACCATAACTGTTTCGAACATTCAGCCCTTTACTGTACTTAACTGATGCCCTACTAGGCAATCCAGGGACGTAATGGTAAATCTACAAGGAAGTACCTTAAAATCGACACATTTGGTGTTAAAATCGGTTCGGCCGTTTTCGAGTTATAACGGTGAAAAGAAAACCTTCACTATCTACTGTGGTATCCTACATCCTACTGTGGTATCTACATTTTATCCTACATTCCGCCATAAAACAAACATATCTCTACATGACATATTCCTTGATATAAATATTTTCTATTCAGTCCTCTAGATTCTTCATATCAAGGTTAGACGATAATTTTTATCGTGAGCGAAGCCACGGGTTCTGCTAGTACTGTCATAAATCATCATCAGAACTTATCATACTTGGAGTCAGTCACACAAACAACTGTATGTAATACACATTTTCCTTCGACAATAAATAATATATATATATATATTTTTTTTTTTTTTTTTTTTTTGGGTAGGAGGTGGAATGCATTTACGCACACTGAGGGGCTCATTGTCCCCTCAGTAGTGTCGGACTCCCACGAGCTCGATGTCCCGTGAACTACCGACTAAACCACCTCCCTCGGCACCGAGGACACTAACCTGGAACTGTTTCACACATTACTTCGGGCTAGGCCTTTGATATTACGCCACTAGGGCAACCTCTTTGGGGAAAAGCTGAGAATTAAGGCCGATCGAGGTCGACCTTTTTCGCCCGAAGAATGGCCTGGACGTAGTGCTGGACACAGTTCCAGTTGCCCTCTCCCTGGAGCATAGCTCCGACGATGTTGTTTGGGCTGACGACCACGCCGATCTCAGATGAAAGCGAGGCTTGGCGGACGTGCCAACGGTCGCACTGAAAGAAAGTGTGCTCGGACGTGTCTGGGATGCCGGGGCAATACAGACAGTTCGGGCTGGCGACTTTGCCCATCCGGTGCAGATAGGCTCGGAAGTACCCGTGCCCAGAAAGAAACTGGGTCACGTAGTAATCGACCTCGCCGTGCTGCCGTTCCACCCATGGTCGGACGGAAGGTATGAGCTGGAAGGTCCAACGTCCCCTCAGCTCGGCTTCCCAGTCGCGCTGCCAAGAGTCGAAGCTGCGATCGCGCTCTTCCCTGGCAGCTGTTTCCCGGCCCACTTCAGGCCTCCTCCGGTAAATCGCCTGCCTCTCCCTCGCGAGGAAGAGGACGGGAATGACTCCGGCGATCACCATCACAGCAGGCTCGGAGACTGTGCGGTAGGCCGAAGCGACCCGCAGAGCTCCTCGGCGCTGGACTCGGGCAAGCCGGTCTCGGTAGACTCGCTTCTCGAGTGCGTGAGCCCATACCTCCGCCCCGTACAGCAAGGCTGACTGGACGGCAGTCATGAGCAGACGGCGCTTGCAGGAACGAGGACCGCCGACATTGGGCATAAGCCTACCAAGGGCAGCGACACCCTTAGCGGCTTTGTCGGCTGCGCGCTGGATCTGCTCGCCGAAAGACAGTCTGCTGTCAACCATGACTCCCAGGTACTTTGCAGCAGGCTTAGTCTCGAGTGTGACGTCACCTATCTGCACCGGGAACACGGTGTTTATCCTCTTTTTGGTGAGGACGACGATCTCCGTCTTACTGATAGCCAGGGACAAGCCGTGGTCTCGCATCCACCCGTTGACCTTGGCCATTACTACGCTGAGCCTCAGTTTTGCCTGCTCGACGTTCCTCGCAGCGATCAAGGCAGCGACGTCGTCAGCATAGCCAACGAGGCGGGTCTCATCGGGCATGTCTAGCCTCAGCAAGCTGTCGTAAGACACGTTCCAGAGATCTGGTCCGAGGATGGACCCCTGCGCAGCCCCGGAAGTGATGGGAATGCGCCGCTGACCTTCGGTCGTGTCGTACAACAGAACGCGGTCTGACAAGTAAGCCTCGATCATACGCAGGAGGTAGGAGGGAACTTGGAACGTATGCTCAAGCGCCCACAGCATATCGCTCCACCTGGCGGAGTTGAAAGCGTTCTTCACGTCGAGCGTGACGAGAAGGACCACGCGGCGCGACCAGTGGTTGTGGTCCTCCGCCCTCCGCACTGCCTCAACTACCTCCTGGATAGCGTCGATGGTAGAGCGACCGGATCTGAAGCCGTACTGCTGCGGGGACAAGTTCCCCGCAGAGACGATGGCCTCGGTCAGCCTGACGCGCAAAAGCTTTTCCAGCACTTTCCCGGCCGTGTCGAGCATACACAGGGGTCGGAAAGAAGAAGGGGTCCCCGGTGTACTCTTCGCCTTGGGGATAAGAACAAGGCGGGCTACCTTCCACGAAGAAAAGAAAACGCCTTCCGCCAGACACGCGTTGAACATATCGAGCAGAAGTCTTGGATTAACCTCCGCAGCGAGCTTGAGCACCTCCGCCGGAATGCCATCGGGACCGGGCGCTCTTCTGGGTCGTAGGGATCGGACGGCGGCGGTGAGTTCCTCTTCCCGGAAAACTGGGAAGGCGCCTACCTCTCCGAATTCCCTGACTGGCCGAACTGGGTGGCTGGGAAACAGTGTATCGACGACGACGGCCATGGCTTGTGGTTCCATGACCGCAGGTGGTGAGCGAGCCCCTAGCTTCTGGGTTACAAGTTTGTAGCCCATCCCCCAGGGGTCGTTGTCGATATCCTGACACAGCTGCTTCCAGCACCTGACTTTACTCCGGTTGATGGCACCGCGGAGCTCTCGGCGGGCCGCTCTGTGCTCAGCCGATCTGGCATTTGCATCAGGGCGGTTCCTGGCTCGCTGCGCAGCTCGTCGGAGACCAAGGCATCTCCTCCGGAGTTCCGCGATTTCAGGCGTCCACCAGTAAACCGGCTTCTTCCTGTGGCGGCGGGAAACTCCGGGCATCGACTGCTCACACGCGGTCGCGATGAGACGCATTGTCGATGCTGCCAGATCTTCGGCACCTGTGAAATTCACAATGCTCTGGTCTTTGATTACTTCTTTAAAAGTGTCTTTGCTCAGACGACTGGTGTTCCAGCGTCGAGCCAGAGGAGCAGGTTCAGCGCGCAAGCGCGCACCCTCGGGAAGGACCTTGAAGAGGATCCCCTGGTGGTCGCTAGAGGAATACTCCTCGCAGACACGCCAGTCGGAGATCCGCTGGACAATCCCTTCAGAGGCAAGGGATATGTCAGGGATCATCTCTCTGCACCCCGGACGGCGAAAGGTGGAAATGCCGCCTGTATTAAGGATACAGAGGCCCGACCTGGCAGCCGACTCGAGGACGTAACGACCTCGAGTGTCGGTCCGCGGGGAACCCCATTCCACGGCTTTTGCGTTAAAATCGCCACCGACTATGACCCCGCCAGAGATTTTCATGATCTCATCCTCAATGGAATCGACCATGTGGCGGTAGTCTCCGATCGGTTGGTTTGGCGTGAGGTAACAGGAGAAGACGGTGAAACCCCTGCTCCTCACCCAAACGAAGCCGTTGCCCGATCCGGAATCGAGAACAGGCACCTTCCCGAGGTCCAAGATCCATATTGCCGCAGTGCTGGAGGGATCCGAGAACCACTGCGCGGAGCGTCGGTTCTGGTACTGCTCACTGAGAAGCAGTAGGTCAGCACCCTGCTCCGTGGCGAATTGGAACAGCAAGTCGTTTGCTGTCCTGCTCCTCTGCATATTAAGTTGCAGAACACTGATCATTTCTGTTGTTTCTGGCGAAGCTCCTGGATGGCCCGCCTGTACTGCCCGCAACGACCAGACCCAGCGGAATGCTTGACCTGGTCGCCCTTCAAGCCGGCTTCTGTACACAGGACACAGGACAACACTGCATTGCACGCGCTGGCCCTGTGGTCCTGGCCGCCGCACTTGAAGCAGAGCTTGCTTCTATCGGGTCCAGGGAAGCGATTAGCTACGTGACCGAACCCCAGACATTTAAAACATCTGGAGGCCACGAGCTTCTCGCGCACCCGACAGCTCACATACCAGACTTTGAGGTGGCCCTTCTCCAGGAGCTTCGCGGCAGCTCTGGCTCCCAGCGTCAGGATCGCCACCTTCTGTCCCCGAGCATTCGCCTTTGAGAGGAAGGTTTTTACCTCGACGGATTCTCCGAGAACGGCTTTGACGGCAGCGGTCACTTCCGCCTCGGTCGTCAGCTCGTCGAGGTCTCGCACCTCCAGCGTCGTCTTTGGTTCGAGAACGCGGACGGTTGCGTTCGCTCCCAGAAGAGTCCTCAAGTCCTCGCTGAAAGCGGACTTGCATTTGGAGGCGTCCCCGAGTTCGACCAGAAGATCGCCGGCTCGAGTCTTTCTCATGCCCTTGATGACGGCGCCCTTCTCATCGGGCTTCGCTTTGCTGCGAATTTCGCCCAGCACGTCGGCGTAAGATTTCCCCTCCGACGGCTTGATGAGAAGAGCGTCCGGCCGCTGCTTGCGGGGCCTCTTCTTTGGCGCCTTCTTCTTCTCTTGTCCGCCGGGCTGGCTTCCAGGCTCCTGGGGAGGGTCTCTCTTCTTCCGTCGTTTCCTAACGACGTCCGTCCATTTTTCGGGGTCCGATGTCTCCCCTGGACCGTCACCTCTCGGTTTCTTCTCAGCCTCCGGTTGGGCGGGGCTGGAAGCAGCCCGCTTCCCACCGGCCGGCTGAGCCTTCACCCGCAGTGATGGGGTCGTCTGCGTCGACGCAGTCACCGACTCACATGACTGCCACGACCTCCTCAGCTGGATTATGTGGTGAAGGCTGGCCTCCAATTGGACGATGCCATCCTTCACATCCTGACTGATGTTCTTCTGCCGGGTGGTCGCGGCCTTCATCACAGCGAGGGTGTCGAAGCACTTTTTGATGTGCTCCTCCTCCTGCTGCCTGGCGAGCGCGATGACCGCCTCGAAGGGAGACGACCCATCATCCATCCGCTCATTTACAGTGGGTGTCTCATCGATGGCCACAGGTGTTTTGGCCCCCGATGAGGCAGGTGTCACGACACGGCTCGGCGGCGATCTTCCAATGCGCGACCTTCTTTCGAAGGGGCTTGCCACCTTGTCACCGGGCCCGCTCAGTGAAGAGCGGTTATGCGACTGGTTACTTTGTGGGGTTAGGGTACCCCGTTTTGATTCTTGCACCTTTTGAGTCTCTTTTCCTTCAGTGCTGTCCATAGTGTCTGGCTTAGCCCCCGAGACTGGGCATTGACCCCCCAATAGTACCCCGATGAGAAAGTCAGACCGACCCATCACCAGAGAAACTATATCCGTGTTCGACCGCCTCCAAAACACCGGCGGTCCCAGACGAGCAGTGGCCTCGGCAGAGCCCCCCCGTGACCGCAGCAGGGCCCTATCCGGTCGCCAACCGGCACCGCCACGGCCAAAGGGATTTTCGCCGGCTGATAGGGCAGCCAGGTCAGCTGGCTGGGCTGACCCGGGCCCCTGTACTATCCGGCAGCCTGGGAGGTGCAGAACCCAGTTTTTAAGCTGTACCCTCTGCTCGTCCTAGACCTCCAGCGCAATGGAGGCTGAAGAACACAGAGTCACCCCAGCAAATAGGCCGGAATGATTTAGAAAAAACAACCGGGCTATTGAAATGAACCGGAGAATGGAGTTATGAAAAGGAGACGCGAAAAAAGGACCAGTGCGCCCCCCTCCCCTTTTAGTCGGCTCTTACGACAAGCAGGGGATACTGTTGGACATTCTGTCCCGGCCCAACACGGGGAATAAATAATATATTCAGTGGAATAATAATAATAGTAATAATAAGAAACCTTTTGTGTAATAACAATAACAAAATTTTATAAACAGTATTCTTTGTTTTATAGCAATTTGCTATGCTAAAAATATGTAAATTTATTAAAAATTTTCTATATAATAATAATAATAACGTACAATTATTGGTATCCGTTTGGAGTTCTCAAACCACTTTTATATTTGAATATTATATTTATTCAGTTGGGTGGTTTTAAGAGGACGGCTGTGACTGATTATTCACTACTCAAGTTAACAATCTAAGCATAAAGTGTAAACTGAAAAAAATACATCAAACTTAACATGTGAAAAGTCAGTCGCAACCTTGTTATCTTAAATCCTAGTGATTCCTCATGAGAAAATCACCGAATAAACCAAAGTTTGTTTCATGTGCGTGATTCACTACATTTTCACGAAACTTCTTCAGCCTTAACATGTCTAAAAAATAATTAAATATCTTCTATGTGCTGATTATTTGGGAAAACATTTCAGCCATATACATTTCTTATGGATATTTCATACTTAGAATATTATTTTGGATTATTTATCTTAAATCTCCGGTTCTAAACAATATATGCTGCAAGTTTTTATCAATAGCTCACTCAAAAGTCCTGAGTGTAATACTAAGTATAGTAGTGCTGAATTTGTATTTGAGCATATCTTTTTAGCGAATCCAAATTTTGAAAAACGGGTTTCATAATTGAGCTTAGGCCAAAAATCTAGTCTATAATGATGTATCACAACACCATCTTTACTTTTGAGAAAAATAATTTATATGCAATATGGCGGATTCAAGATGGCGGTCAAAAATGAGAACCCTGTCAAAATTAAGAACCAATCACCCAACAATAATGGGTAGCGATTCAAAGATGATAGGCTGAAAAAACAATGATAGAAACTGCAGTTGAGTGACTCTTTTCTAAAATTTTTGCATAACGGGAAAAGCCGCGATTTATCTATACATAATCGCAAATAACTTAAAAACCGTTGGGTTTAGAGAAAAAATGATAATAGTTAATAATGTGTATTTTTAAATGGGCTACATTTTTATTTGAAACTTTTTTCTGTATCTCCAATAATAAAGGAGCTATAGGCAAAAATACATAAATTTGCCGCCATTTTCCAAGATGGCGGCCGTAGCACAGCTCCAATTTTAGGAGACTTTAAGTTTGTTCAAAAGGAAGATATACCCAACATTTGTACCAAATTCCTTGCTTGTGCTAATTTTTTTTTGGGGTTTATGGAATTTTTCAACTAATTTTACCGTACTATAGAGATTGAGACCTGTTAAAGGAGTTTCACAATTCCCATACCAGGCTTGTGTAATTGGCACATAGAGTCCGGTATTTGATGATACTCAACAGTTATTCTGCTGATTCTGGTTGCTAGCTCTTTCGACAGGGCCTAGTTACTAGTTCAGAGAAGCCAGTGTTGCCCCCAACTTCCTTGGGGGCACAGCGACCAGTTGCTCTGAGGTAAGACGGAATATTTGTTATTTAAAATTTGAAATCTTATGATTGTCCAGATCATATCATTTTTTTATTGATTGATATTATTTACAACTTTTAATATCCTGTTCAATTGTTCTAGATATTTTCCAATATTTTATTTTATCCTGTTGAGCGATTCAAATCCTTTTCTTATAATTAGAATCCGAAGCACTTATATGTTAATACTATTTTCTATATTGAATAAAGTAGCTTGTGAAAGTTAAGCTGATAACTTAATGCGATCCTCTGTTTGATTACCTATTAAAATATCTTGACTTGAATAATGCTTTACTATTGATTATGTTCTGTACCTCTCATAGCGAGTACGCCTTCCCCCTGTAAGGCCTTTACATTTAATATATTCAAGTCCTGTAGTAACGGTGATAAATTACACCGTTAAATTATATGCTCTGTATCTATGACGGACGTCAATATTGGTGATCAAGAAAGAATGCTAAACAAAGCTAACAGCTCTTGCAGCAATGAACTCGTGCACAGCTTTACTGAACACTTAGTTACAAAGTGTTATACAAAGTTAATCCCTAAGCGCAAATTTTCAACATGAAGAGTTGCGTTCTGAAAAATACTCCTCATGAGCAGCATACACAAATCGGAATGCATTGTCTGATATCGAAAAGAATATTAGCGCCGATACAACGACATAACTTCTAATGATGTTGCTATTATTTTTAAAGCAAAGATAGCGAACCAGCAAGTGTGAGCGTGACTTGATTATTTACCCGAAAGATAAGCCAGTTAGAAGAGTACATATTATTCAATTTTGCCTCGTCCCAATGGCTGAACTGTTGCTTTTTCCATATTTTCCATTTGAAGGAAGTGCAGAACGAACATCGCTTACAATGCTGCAATACGCATCCTAATGAGTGGCTATTAGAGACACTTTCAGCACGCTACATCGTTCCGAAAACTTATTTTTACAGTAGATTGACGGCATATGTGCGTATAGAAGGCAGCCGATCATTTAAAAAATTAAATTAAATCGTGCGAATTCGCACGGGTTCACCTAGTTTTATATTAACCTTCGCAAAAGTAAAACAATTTTATAACAGCCACACGTACAATAAATAAAAACGTGAAATCAGTTATTATGTTGCACAGGATTATGATTGTAAACGAAATATAGAATAAAGAATAGTGTCCTGTTATTACTTAGAAAAATATAAACCAGATGTTGGGGGACGTTCTGCCCCAACAAAATTCGCTCACGTGAAATTAACACTACATTGCATTATCGTTAAGATTCCGACCATCAGTTAAGGTATTTTCAATCGAATATGAGCGAAGGATGATTGTGGCGCGAGCTTGTAGCCTTGTTACTGACTAAGGCTTACATGTTCCTTAGACAGGACTGTGAATTAAGAGCCCAGCAGCCAGTGGCAACTATGTGACCTACATTTTAACGTCGGATCCGAACCACAATTTTTTCTGGTTTTATAATTTACAAACCGGTCTAATTATGAGGACGGTCTTATAACAGTTGTAAATGTCATTTCCATATCGACGTCAGCGCGCCCGACGTCAATGTCGACGTTATTGCGGATGTGAAGCGGGCAATGAAGACTGTTTTCACAGATGAAGTATTTGTATATTTCACTACTAGTCACGAAATTTCGGGGCAAGATAGTGTGTTACTTGCGAGGCTTAAGCCGAGCATGTAAAACACTATCGAGCCCCGAAATGGGACCTTTGTGACGAGTTGTGAACAATAATTTTCATATCGATGCAAATAAGTAATCAAACTTATAAAACTCATCCAACATTTCATAATTCAGTCATCTTTCTACAAGCAAACACAATACGGCTGGACAGTCTATTTTAGTTTAGAGTCAGCTGGTTGAACTGTCAAAATAGGAAAACCGTTTGTTTGGGTACGGCAAAACTTTGTTTTTGTACGGAAATGGTTTATTTTGGTACGGAAATGCAATGTTTGGGTACCGAAAAATCTGCTGATCATTATTTGTTTTGATGTAAGGAAATCGAGAGCTTTCACAGATCTTAGCTGTACGGTAGCGGGCAATTTTCGTATACAGAGTGATGAAAAAATATTTAATTCATCTGTGCTGTTTCGTAGACGCTGCACGCTGATAGTTGTAACGCCTCCAAATTGGAGAGGGGTTTGGTTCGCATGGCTTGGCGGGCGGCCGGAGCAGACGGCAGCGGCGTGGACAAAGTCCACGGCGTCGCGACCAAACCGCTTCCCGCTATCGCCGCTGGGGCTCGCTCTCCGAGCATCGTAGCTACAAACCTCGCCGCGGAGCGCGCTTTAAACCTGTCTGTATAAAACTGGCGGCACGGGCCTTGTTCGTCACTCTCTTCCTGCCGTAGTTCGGAGTGACAAGTAAGTGGGCACTATTCTCGAAGTATCATTCATTGGACAGTGCAGATATATTTCGATAGTTATTTTCCGATCGTGAATTTCGAATTCGAGTATAAGACCGGCGAGTGAGCCTGGCCCCTTATAATTTATTATAAGGGTAAAACTATTTTGTAGTTATTTTCGTTCGTGACTTTACATTCGATTCTAAGACCGGCGAGTGAGCCTGGCCCCTTATAATTTATTATAAGGGTAAAACTATTTTGTAGTTATTTTCGTTCGTGAGTTTACATTCGATTCTAAGACCGGCGAGTGAGCCTGGCCCCTTATAATTTGTTATAAGGGTAAAACTATTTTGTAGTTATTTTCGATTGTGAATTTCGTATTCGATTCTAAGACCGGCGAGTGAGCCTGGCCCCTTATAAATTTTTATAAGGGAGATCATATCTTGTCACCAGTGAGTGTAGGAATTTATTATTTCAGCATTCGTTTTGTGGGTCCAGTGGGTGAACCTGGCCCACCTTTTGCAATATTCATACGGCTGTTACATTGTATAATATTTTCGTAATTTGTTTGTTATGCTGTGATGAGTCAAGACATCGTTGACCTACGGTGAGATGTCTCTCTGAGCATTATTCTAATTGCTAATTGATCGATCCAACCCTGGGAGAACCCAGCTAGACTTGTGCTATCCCGGTAACGGTTGTAACTGTTGGAAGTGACTCAGGGACAAGGGATTAGTTAGAACTAATTTGGCACAGTAGATTACGCCCTGACGTACAAGACCACGTTACATAGTTAACGCGGCAACAATCACCCTCGCCCGCTAGACTTGACTGGCGCAATGAAGCTGACGCCGACGTCGACGCTGAGCGCGCTAACGCCGGCGCCGTGTTGGAAACGTAGGCCTGCCAAGGCCAGTGGCCATTTTGTCAACCATAAAATAATTAGCACTAAGGGTTTAGCCGTGAAATTTCAGTTTGTTTTAAATGTTTTGTGGGGAATTCAGCAAGTAAATTAGTTTTAACTATAATTTTAACTTTTTTTCTCAAGTTTCAACAGTGCTCATGTTTTCATAGAAAGGTTATGTATTTCTGTACAATGCTTTTTTGATCCTAAAGTAAAAAATCTCTGCTCGCTGGCCCAGATCCGGCGCACCAAAATTGCGCCGCATACCAAACTGACGAAAAAGTTTCACTAATCCCTAACCGATATTGCGCCGCGAGGGTGGTAGGTACCTGTATACTGCAACACCACGCAATGACTCAGGAATGCTACCCTCGCCCCCCCCCCCCCGCCTGACCAGTTGACGAACCACAAAATATTTGTACTCCAAAAATGATTTGTCAGTTTTGCATAAGACACCTAAGCGATAGGTTGCTGCATTCACGAGCAAGTGAACTATTGTAGTTATTTAGAATTAGTTGTTTATTGTTTGCAATCTTCATTTAAAAAATATAGATCAATGATATCAATACAGAAATAGCCCTTCAGAAAAATTTTTATGAGTTGCTATATTCCAGTCAGGGGTGGCTCCAGGGGGGGCCATGGGGGCCATGGGGGCCATGCCCCCCCCGAGAGCTCCGAGCTCCGATATTTTTAAATTTCAAACAAGATTTTACTAAAATTCTTTCTTGTGTATATGAAATTATTTTTGACCCAATATCGGAAAAGCCGATTCAAGATTCGAGATCGTACAAGATTCTCGAAGACGAAACTTTTATATTTCTATATAATTGTTACTTATGTACACTTAATTCAAGCTTACATATTTTGTTCAATATTAATAGTAAGAGACATTTCAAGTTGTAAGGTTGGCAGCGTGTCACGATTTGCCGCCATAATGAGGTTTGGGTTTGGAAAATATTATTTTTGTGACAAATGAACAAATCAATCTATATAATTAATACGGCTGCTCGAAATTTGTCTTATGAACTCCTCCGTCATTTCTTAACAGATTTTGATCATTGACGGCTCATTGGAAAGAGCGTGTCGCGTAGATTTGCAAACTGGCCTTACATTTTTGAAAAAGTCCCTTGGACTCTGCCCCATTGGCTTTTAAAGTTCCCATGTTATCCTTATGAAGAACATAATTGTTTACATTTTGATCAGCTGGATAATTTAATTGCTGTTATTTTTTAATTTGTGTAAACATAACCCTCAAGACGGATCGTGTTAGCATGATTGTGTTTTAAATTTGTCGCCATTTGAATTATCGCTCTGCTAGAGTAGCGCACGATTCCGTGCGCTCGGATCCACTAGTATACGTTTATTAAGAAAGTAGCACTCACAGTACCTAGGATTGCGGTATCACTTATTTCCTGGTTGATCAGTTGTTGATGTTACATATAAACAGACGTGATTTTCTTTGCTCTAAGTTTTTAAGATATTTTTAAGTTTTATTACATTTTCTCACTTTTGCGATTCAAACCTAAGACTAGATTGAATCAGGAGTTTACTGTAGAAGAAGCGTGTATCAAACACTAGCTCAAAATATGAACTCGGTTTTAAAACCACCAATCCTAACCCTACCTGACCACAACTACGCAACACCCAATAATGGTAAACACGGCATGCCTGCAGATGAAACTAATTCTTATAAACGCTTCCACGCATCTACATCAATAGAAGGTAAATACATGGAATTAGACGGTCAAACTCATAATGATTTTATACTGGTAGAAAGTAGAAACTCTAAACAATCGTCACCTCATCCACAACAAACTGTTTTGCGTTACAAAACGGTTATCAAAAATAGATTCGACTCTCTTTCTTCCGCCGACGTTAATGACGACATCCAACCTCCCCCTAAACCACAATCGGTACCACCAATATTTCTCCATGATTCAAACAACTACCAAGCCCTTATTTCCGACCTCGATAATCTTCTCAAAAGTGAATACTACACGGTAAATAAAGGCAGTAGTATTAAAATCAATGTTTCGTCAACCGATGACTACCGTGCATTAACGGCACTCTTCGATTCTCTTAAAGTCCAGTATCATTCATTTTGCCCTCCTGATAAGAAACGAATGACAGTTATCATGCGAAACATTCCAATTTCTCTTACCGATGACGAAAATTTCACAGAACTAAAAGCTAAACACTATCCGGTCCACAAAGTTTCAGGGCTGAATAATAAAAACAAATATCCCATGCCTCTATGTGCTATAGAGCTCGAAGATTCCGATGCGGGCAATGATAGTTTTTGCACTTGAATTTCTATTTCATTCAACAATACAAATCGAGTTAAAGAGGAAAGCTAGACGATCCCACAATGTACTCGCTGCCAACGGTTTGGCCATAAAAAGAACTATTGCAGGCTTGAACCTCGATGCGTAAAGTAACCGGGAAACCATCTATTCTCTGAATGTCCTAAAAAGAAAGATAATCCTGTTCAGTGTGTCAACTGCAATGAATCACATACTGCTAATTACCGAGGTTGTCCTTACTATCTGAACCTCAGGTCCCGGTCAAATCTAAACAAAAATGTCCAACCTTTAGATACGTCCCACACTCCTAATCATGCTGTATTTAATGCAAAGTCTGTAAATTTTCCACCGTTGAAATCGAATGTCAACAATAGTGCCTCAAGTTCACAGGATAGTAACCTTCGTTCGCCCCGTCGTAGTTTCGCTAGTGCGGTAAATGGTACCAAAATCGGTCGTCCTGAATCTAACACTCCAGACCCAAGTCATGAACCACAGGAAAATAATCCCGTTCATCCTATTCTGACGTCTTTACTTGCATTCATCAAACCATTCATTCCTCAAATTAAATCGTTTTTCTCAGAATTAGTGTCATCCATCTTTAGAAATGGATTTTAATCACATGCCGATACATAAGTTAAATATAGTGAACTGGAATGTTCATGGTATAAAGGATAAACGGTCATAGTCTATTGTGTTGCTAACACAAAATAAAGTGGACATTGCTTGTGTTACAGAGACACATTTGATCACGACTGAACATTTTAAAATCCCAGGTTATCTTGTTTATAGATGTGACAGGGACGCGCCGAGGGCATCTGGGGGCGTAGCCATAATAATAAAAAGAAATATATCCCACCATTCATTCTATTTACCTTACATGGATAACTTGGAAGTTGTTGCTATCAAATTAGAAGTGAGCAATGAACAATTAATTTTGTATTCCGCCTATCATGCTCCGAGATATAAATTCTCCAAAACATATATAGAAAACCTTTTCTATTTCGATACTCCAACAATTTTGCTGGGAGACTTAAACTGTAAACACGAAGCTTGGGGCTGTAATAAAACTAATCCTAATGGGAGACGGCTTTTAGCGGCGGTTACTGACTTCAATGTTACGGTTGTAGCGCCTAATGAACCAACTCACTACTCCTATAACAATGCTTTTAGACCAGACATACTCGATATTGGCATATTTAAAAATGTGACTTGTCCAACTCACATGACTCCTATTATTGATCTTGACTCTGATCACTTGCCAGTTTTACTCTCATTTAAGGAGCCCACAACTTTTGAGCCATTACAAGAGAAACTGATCAAAGGATTTATCGATTGGGAAAAATTAGCTGACAATTTTCACTCACACTTCACCCCTTCCCGTGTTCTTTCGAATAGTTATCAGATTGATGAAGAACTTACTGGGTTTTTAAATTCAATTACTTTTTCAATAGACCATTCTACGTTCGTTCCGACCTACTAGAAAATTTCCTACTATTCCAAATTACATCCTTTCGATTATAAAATTGAAGAATAAGCATAGAAGGCTTTGGCAACGCCATAGAACTGACGCTTTACGTAGACGATATAACCAACTGAACAGGCGTGTGAAATGGGAACTAGACCGTTTCGGATATGAAGCATACCACAATTATGTCTCGAACCTGTCTACTGATGATAATAATTCCGTTTGGTTGGCAACGAAGCGAATTTTGAATGACAAGTCCCAATACCGATCCTAATTAATAACGGAAATGTGTACGAAAGTAAACTGGAAAAGGCCAATGTTTTAGCTGACTATTATCAGTCAACGTTTCGACCTAATGACAACATCCAAGACGCTGACTTTTCCCATCACGTTATGTCCGTCACTTCCTCGCCATTGTACACTGTTGAACGGCCTAAAAAAATTCACATCACCATTTGAAATAAAAAAGCACATAAATACATTGAAAAAGAAGAAATCACCTGGTCACGATGGAATACCTAATATTGTTCTCCAAAATTTACCTAGAAAAGGGATTGCTTTTCTTGCTTCTCTTTTCAATGCATGTTTGAGTATCTCCATATTTTCCAAAAGCATGGAACATTCCATTATTACAGTGATCCATAAACATGGTAAACCTTCATCTCAAGTAGCGAGTTACCGCCCTATAAGTCTATTACCAACATTATCCAAATTATTTGAGAAAATTATAAAAACACGATTAGAAGATTATGTCAAGAACTCATCACTAATACCCCATCAACAATTTGGTTTCCGATCACATCACTCTACAAGTCATCAATTACTACGAGTAACCGAAAACATTATTCAGGGATTTGAGAGGAAATGTCACACGGCAGCCGTATTTTTAGATGTGGGTCAAGCATTTGATAGAGTTTGGCATGAGGGCTTACTGTCCAAATTAAGAAAATTTGGCGTTCCTTTTTATTTGCAAAAGATTATCAAAAGTTTTCTTGAAGATCGATCATTTTCGGTCAATGTTAGCGGAGTACATTCAACGATCAGGCCCATTCAAGCTGGAGTTCCTCAAGGCGCAATCTGATCGCCACTTATTTTTAACATTTATACATCCGATATGCCTTTATCTCCTGCAATTCAAACTGCTGCATTTGCAGATGACACTCTCCTTTATTCGACCCACAATGATATTCATATTGCAGCATCAAACGTTCAAGACTCCTTAAATGATTTAATGGATCGGTTCATAAAGTGGTAAATTGCAATAAACCCCGATAAAAGTGAATCAAAATGATTCACCCTTCGTAGATCTGAAGAACCTCAAAATTTACAAATCTTAGGTGAAAACATTCCTTGGAACCCTCCAGATCAAGCTATCAAATACTTAGGTGTTTATTTGGACAGAAAATTGAATTGGAAATTTCACATAAACAAATAAGTTTATTTGGCATATGGAAGGTTATCAAAATTATTTTCGTTAATGAATAGAAAATCTTCTTTATCCATAAAAAATGGTGTTCTACTTTACAAAACTATATTACGACCTCTATTGATGTATGCCTGCCCAGTCTGAAGCACTGCTTCGCAAGGTGCACTCAAGAAACTCCAGACATTTCAAAACAAGACCTTGAGAATAATCCTTAAGTGTCCATGGTTTGTAAGAAATGATCAAATCCACAGGGAACTGGGCGTTTCATCTGTCCAAGAATTTATGAAAAGCACCACTTTGAAATTTTTTACGAAACTCCCTATGGTATCAGGTGTACAACATTTTAATACCGGACGCCCATCCGACCTCAGACGACTGCGGCTTAAACCACGTTTACCTCAAGACGTACTGTTACCTTAAAAATACAATTATAAAAAAAGAAGAAGAAGAAATAAGCAAGAACACGGGAATAGTGAAACAAGTGCAAAGTGGACTATAAATTGTGAAACATTCAATTTCATTTCATTGTGATTGAACATTACAGAGAGGCCAAAAAATTTGGCTGACCTCGGTATTTGTTGTAAATATTGTTGTTAATGTTTATAGTTTAAAACTTAGCCTGTATAGCAACATTGTAATTTTTGCTGAACGGTTAATAAAATTGTAAAAAAATGAAAAAAATAAATTCAATCATATGGTCAGTTTTATAGTTATTAAGACATCCCTGTTGCAACAGACCTACATCTGCAGCCAAATTCAATAAAACATATTATCAATCCTCATAATTGGAAACATACCATATATTATGCTACATTTTCAGGCAGTTTCGACCAAGACACCCCCCCCTCCAAATGCTCTTACTTTCTTTATTAAATTTAAAAATAATTTGTATTTTTGATATAGTATATATTTTCTGCAAAATCTTGATCAATGAGCTCTAACTATTCAAAATAAACACAAATAAAATATTCAACACCTGCAAATTTAATCATATGTTCAGAATTGTATTTTAAAAAATCTCAAATCAGGGTGACTATACTTTTTGGAGGGAAAAATTAAAACAATATTGGACAACGTACTGTGTTTAGCACATCCAATATTATCCAAAATCTAAGCAACAGATTGAAATTGTTTGTTTTTTAAGCTGAATTCAATTTTGACAATTTAAAAAATAATTAGTAAAAGGTGTTAAATCATAAAAATAAATTTTATTTTTTGAAAAAAAAACCTTCTTAGAGTAAATCAATTTTCCTGGTTTTCGAACTCGAAGACATGAATGACGCTTTATACGTTTGTTCAAAATTTCATCAAGATCGGACCTTTTTTACAAAAGTTATCGCGCCTACGGACAGGTATATATATGTGTGTGTGTGTGTGTGTGTGTGTGTGTGTGTGTGTGTGTGTGTGTGTGTGTGTGTGTGTGTGTGTGTGTGTGTGTGTGTGTGTGTGTGTGTGTGTGTGTGTGTGTGTGCGCGTGCGTGTGTGCGTGTGTGCGTGCGTGCGTGCGTGTGCGTGTGTGTGTGTGTGTGTGTGTGTGTGTGTGTGTGTGTGTGTGTGTGTGTGTGTGTGTGTGTGTGTGTGTGTGTGTGTGTGTGTGTGTTCCGATGGTCCGATCGGAATTAAATTTGGCACAGGCGTGTAGTAGTAAGTATTCGGACGTGTTCGGACCATCGGAAGGGGGGTAAAGCGGGGTTAAACCCCCCAAAAATGGGGTTTTCGAGTTTTTTATATAGAAAAATGAAATAACAAAAACACTGAAAAGAATTAAATTTGGTTAGCACCATTGAATTCAGCTCGAAAAAACAAACAATTTAGTAATATGAATCATTGCTCTATGTCCATTTGTTACCGAGATACTGAAATTGGTAAACACAGTACGTTGTCTCAATGTTAACCTTATGGGGAATAAGTAAAATTCTATATCTCGCTTATTTCCCAACATATCTTAATGAAACTTGGTTTGTGGCTTCATATATAGGAGATCTAATGTATTTCATTATAAAATCCCGGATATTACGGAACCATTTTTATGTTAGCAAATCTGCATACTCATTCCCCATGTTATCCTTATGGGAAATAAAAAATGCAATATATTCCTTATTTCTTAACATATCTTGATAAGACTTGGTGTATGGCTTCTTCTAGTTCAGATCTACTTAACATTGAATTAAAACCACCCAGTTTTTAAATACCTGTTGCAGCAAACTCATTCCCCATGTTATTCTTATGGAGCTTAAAAAACGTGTCAAATCTCGCTATATTGGATTGAAACATGTACTTTGCAATTTCAATTCGCTGAGTATGCAGGTCTGCTGCAACGGGGGTAGTTTGACGTTTTCTTTGGCCAGTGTATTATGTTGAAGCAAAATCATATTAAACTAAAGGCTTGAAGGGGCTAATAGCCCCTAAGCATACACCCTCTTTACCATAGTACAAAATACCTTCTTAGAAAATAGGCTTTTGGGTCCACAAAATTATGATTATATCCAGCATTTGGTTTTAAATAAACAAAGCTGACCTTTTTACATCCCAATGGTTTTAAAATGACAGCTTTTTGACGTTATTACTCATTTTATAGTAAGCTTAAAGCAATTTCAGTATTTTTCCCGAGTCCCTGGGATGGAGACCTCCAATTTGAGCCCCCTCCCACTATCCTGCGACCTTCCCAAAGCCAACAATTTCGGCGCAAAAATTTCCCTTACGTAATCTACTATATATTTTTCAAATACGACTCACCTATCATCGCACAGCCCAAACTATACGACCTAGGACCTTGAAATTTGGCGAGGACGTTCCTTTTAGGGCGTAGGCATCCGCTAAGAAAGGATTTTAAATGATTCATAGTATAAAGGGGTTTTTGGCGAGGTCGAAGTTTTCAAATTTTCCCATATAAGTGTTATGGACGATCTTTTGTTTACATTTTCAATGTTAATTCAATCAAGCAGTTGACCAGCTGATCAACATTAGCTGAGATAATACTAACTTTTAGTGCTCCTCTTATTTCAGTGATATTGATAAGTTTACCCGTGATTTCTGCTTTTATATTCTTTTTACAAGTTTTATTTCGTTCCTAGTTCGTATTTTGTTACTAAATCATCCTAGTCATTGTGAAAATAAATCGGAATTCATCGTTTAAACATTCCTTGCCCAAGCCTAGGCAACCAAAAACAATGGCTAAACCTGTGTTTGTGTTTACAAACAAATCCAATGTGAATGCTGCTGAATCATGTGTCAAATCTAGAAGTGTGGATGAAAACAAGCTGAGTAAGAACGAAGATGAATTTTCAAGAACTCCAAAACGGAAAACTGCCAGTCAGTCAAACAACATTCAGCCTAAGAAATACGTCCTTGACATTGACCAACTTATTGGCCAAAACAAGTATGGACCTCTCTCTGAGCATAATTATGCCAGCTCTGCTCCTGGTGGTAATGAAATGGAAGATGAAACAGAAACCCCCAAGGTGGTTAAACCTCCCCCAATTTTCGTGCATGACGTTAACAATCATCAAGAAATTGTCCGAGACATCAAGAAATTAATTCAAAACGATTTTTCGACTGAAGTAAAGGGCCCGTCGCTAAAAATCAACCTTAACACAATAGATGATTTTAGGAAGTTGACAGCATTTTATGATGAACAACATGTAAAGTACCATACGTTTCAAACAAAAATGGACAGAAAATTGGAAGTAGTTATAAAAAATGTTCCTCGTTCTTTGACTACAGACGAAATCAAAACTGAACTACTCTCACACAACTACCCCGTCATCACTGTAGCTAGACTGTTCAACAAAGACAAGTTGCCGTATCCCATCTGTGCGGTCTCTCTTGAAAACAATGAAGTCGGTAAGGAGATGTTTCAACTCAACAGGCTGTGCTACTCTGTGGTTCGTGTCGAGCCTAAGAGAAAGTCTGAAAATATACCTCAGTGTATTCGTTGCCAGAGATATGGTCACACTAAAAACTTCTGTAAGCTCGATCCTAGGTGTGTGAAGTGCGCAGGCCAGCACTTATACACGGTATGTCCAAAGAAGAATACTGATCCTCCTGTCTGCGTAAACTGTGGTGAAAACCACTCGGCAAACTTTAAAGGCTGCGCGTACTATCAAGAGTTGAAGTCTAAGAGCATCAAAGTTGGAAAGAGGCCGGTCAACATTGCTCCTCCCGAAGTTGACAGCGGGGAGTTTATTTCTGGAACAAGTGGATCAGCTCACAATGAAACTGTACGACCAGTTCGCTCGTCATCTTTGTCCTACGCTCAAGCTGCTAGAAGACCACCAGCGAGACCTCAACCCATCATCCAGTCGGTGCCAAACTCTCCCAACGACGTGAGACATAATGACGATCCCAATGAGGTAAATGAACCTATTCCAAACCTAGAAACGTTAATTCTAGATTTAGTCAAATCAGCCATGCCTATAATTAAAAATATTATATCTAAAGTCATTACCTCTCTTTTCCAAAATGCAAACATCTAAAACCTTAGTCGTCCAAAATTTAACAATTCTTAATTGGAATGCTAATGGATTAAAAAGTAAGCAGAATATCTTCCGGTCGTTCCTTGCTCGCCATAGCATTGATGTTGCTTGTGTCACGGAAACGCATCTTTTTAATAATGAACCTTTTAAACTGTGGGGTTATTCAATTTACCGAGAAGACAGGGTTCATCCTATTGCGTCAGGAGGTGTAGCAATATTGGTCAAAAAGAATATTAATCATCACTCGATATTTTTACCTCGATTGGCTACAATAGAAGCTGTTGGAATAAAGATTGTATTACAAAATAACTCCGTCATTAGACTTATATCTGCTTACAAATCTCCAAATAAACGTTTGCATGGCCGTGACTTGGAACTCATGTTTGATGGCAACCTACCAACGGTAGCCTTAGGGGACATTAATTGCAAACACCGCGGCTGGGGCTGCAGAGTTACTAATCCTAACGGAGAACGTTTACTACGCGCTACTACTGATCTGAATATTAACGTATCCGCTCCCTCTGAACCAACTCATTTTCCTTGGCAGATTCGATTTCAGCCGGATATTCTCGATATTGCTTTGCATAAAAACTTTACCCCACCGATTTTTCAACAAGTCATGCCTGAATTAGACTCTGATCATTTACCTGTTGTGGTATCCTTCTTTTTGAAACCTGATTCTACTTCGTGTCCTCCGAAATTGATCAATGGTAAAATAGATTGGGACGTTTTTAAAGACGAACTTGACGGATCAATTGCTCCTGTAAATACTAATGAGCTTTTTTCTGTGGAAGGCATAGATTGTGCTGTTAACCAGTTTACTGATTCTATTAAAGTGTCGGTACGTAAAGCTGTTTGCAAGCCTTTTATAAGCAGGTCGTGTGACATCCACCATCCACCTCTCCGTATCTTACGGTTGATTAAAGAAAAGCACAAGGCTAGAAGGCAGTGGATGAGGTACAGACTTGTTCACCTCAAAAGACGGCTGAACGCTTTAACTCGGCTGGTCAAACAAGAACTTGACGAATTTAGGATACAGTCTTATAGAAACTATGTGTCAGATATAAATCCCAATGATGCTTCAATGTGGCAAGCCACTAAAAGGTTATTACGAACTCCCACAGTAATACCAACGCTGACTGAAAACAATGTACATTTTGATAGTGACGTACTCAAATGTAACGCTCTTGCCGATTTTTATGAAACTGCATTTAAGCCTAATGATATCATCGATAATGATAAAGCCGCTGAGGTCACTAACTTTCTTAAGGAAACCCACCTTACAGTTGAACTGCCATTTAAACCCACATCTCCTTCCGAAATAAGAAATATCATTAGCAAACTCCCACTCAGAAAATCGCCAGGATGTGACCTGATACCCAATGTTGTTTTGAAAAACTTAACTAAAAAAGCAACTTCAAGACTAGCGTCGATAATAAATGCCTGTCTTTCATTAGGACATTTTCCTTCATCCTGGAAGCATGCTGAAGTGATAGTCATACATAAACCTGGAAAACCAGCAAACTCACCATCAAGTTACAGACCAATCATCTTGCTTTGTAGTCTTTCTAAAGTATTTGAGAAAATTATTCAAAGAAGAATGTTAAATTTCATAGATAGTGCGGTAATATTACCAAGTCATCAGTTTGGGTTCCGTCCAATGCACAGTACGACGCACCAAATATTGCGGCTAACCGAGTTGATTGTAAATGGATTTGAAAAGATGGAGGTCACAGCTGCAGTGTTTCTGGATGTTGCTCAAGCCTTTGATAAGGTTTGGCACGATGGACTGTTATACAAGTTATGCAGGTTTGGCTTTCCCCAACATCTTAAAAATATGATAAGATCATTTCTTTCCAACCGAACTTTTGCAGTAAAAATAAATTCAAGTTTCTCTTCAGTTCGAAATGTTGAGGCAGGCGTACCTCAAGGGTCAATTTTAGGCCCGTTACTTTTCAATCTTTTTGTAGCTGATATACCTGAGCCTCAAAATTCATCTTTGGCACTGTACGCGGACGACACTGCAATTATTTCTCAACACCGAAGTGTTAACGAAGCAGGTGTAATACTTCAGCGATCTATAGATGAAATAGTAACGTGGTTTAATTCATGGAGGATTGCCTTGAACTCAAACAAGTGTCAAGCCAAGGTGTTTTCTTTAAGGAGAAACGAGAATCCTGATAATATTGTCATCAACGGGTCTCACCTCCCTTGGAATCCTGACGACCAAGCTGTCAAATATCTGGGTGTATTCTTAGATAAGAAGCTTAATTGGAACTTCCATGTAAATTTTAAACTTAATCAGGGTTACGCAAGATTGGCTCAGCTTTATCCATTAATTAACAGAAAATCGACTTTGAAACCGCTCTGTGCCTTGCTGCTCTACAAGTCCATCTTACGTCCTCTCGTCACATACGGTTGCACAGTATGGGGACCGTCTGTGAGTAGTAGCAAATTGAAGAGGGTGCAAATATTCCAAAATAAAATCCTGCGGACGGCTTCAAATTCACCGTGGTTCATTAGAAACACCCAACTTCATCGAGAATTTGGCATTGATACAATTCCTGCTTTCATCGAAAGGACTACTGCTAAATTTCTTTTAAATTTGGAACATGTTCCAGGAGCTGTAGCTTATCAACTAGGAAATATGACCTTAAACAGGCGACTAAAGCCTAGACTTCCTCAGGACGTTTATGCCAATCGTTAATGCATTTAATTATTTAATTAGTGATAGTCTCACTTATTTGTTATTATTTTAGAATGTAAATCTTTCTCCATGTTAATGTTACTAGAGGTGCTTCAAATTGAACGAACCTGATCCTGTTACTTGTTTTGTCAAACTTTCTGTGTATAATGTTTTGTACGTTGAACCGGAATAAAACAATATTAAAAAAAAAAAAATCAAGCAGTTGGGAGTTAGCTTCACAAATATACGAAATACGCTGTTACAGCTGATTATAATTTGCTTTCTTTCATCACGGTTTTATGACTTTTTGTTGATTTTACGGAACATAATTATGTACTATATAAAAGTTACATTCAGTTTAATTTTAAAACCTAATCAGTTTAATCATAAATTCAGTATATGGCGCCATCTTTATTTCGGCAGCGGGAGTTGTAATTATGCCTGTTACGATGATTTGGCGTTTATACCTCAATAGCTCTAGAGTTTAAAGCCTGATGAGCGTGCTGCCTTTTGTGGTTGAGTCTTGAAACTAAATCCCGGCAAGACCGAAAGAGAGGGATACGGTATTTTATTTAGTCTCCGACAGACTGTGCTGTAATAATCTAATTATTTGATCCATTTATAAAGAAAAATTAAATTTCCTATATTGAGCTTTCTCTAGAAGAATTTAATATTCAGTTAAATTTACATTTAGGCTAATCTATAAAAATCTCCAGGTTTTAAGGGTCTGTTAGCGGACTCAAAGTTTTGAAATTCCCCCATAATGGGGGTTTGTTTACTTTTCCAATTTCATTCAGTCCCTTCATCATTCCCTTCATCATGTTTTATGGTTGTTTGTCAATTTATTTAGGTCATACTCACTATACAAAAGTTACATTTAGTTATGGTTTACGTTTAATCCATCATCGTTTCTGTACCTTATCTGTTTAATCATAAAATGTGGCGCAATCTTCATTTAGGCAGCGGGGGTTATATTTTTTCCCTTAGGGCGTCCTTAATGTATTCATCCCCCAAAATAGTTTGGCGAATTCCATCTGATTCAAGGGTGTCCTGGCTTTGCACGGGAAAACCAAGCGCTGCAATCTGTAGTTGACCTTTAAAATATATTAAAAATCGCCCATATAATATATGCAATGTATACAGAACCCTCTAAGTAGGAACACCTTTCGGAAAAATGAGTAGTTTCCGTGCCGAAAACGAGATGGCGCCACTTTCATTTTTCAGTCCGATTGGAATATTCGTTGGATCAAGCTGACTTTCTAAAGTCAATCAGCTGGTTGTAATATTTTTACAGTTGTATGTTAGTGTTTTATATTGCTGTAATCTTTGACCATGTTTAATCTGTTTTTTTCTCATTTTACAAACATTCTCACTTTTCAATTTGGACAATGAGTGGAAGCGCGGACGACGGAGCCAGCTTGAACTATTCCATTCGTCAGCGCTAATTTTTCCTCTGCTTTAAGGCGGTGGAACTGAAAAAACATTGAATATCCCTACTTAGAGAGTTCTGTACTCATTGATATATGTGAAGTGAATCAGTTTGAAACACTGTCGACGGAGAGCACCACTGTACGAACATTCAGCTCTTTATTGTACTTTATTGATACCCTATATTTAACAGTTTTAAGCTATATTGGCAAATAAGCATAGAAATACCTTAAAATTGACACATTTAAGGTTAAAATCGGTCTTGCCGTTTTAGAGTTATGACTGTAAAAAAACCTACACCATCGACTGTAATATGAATTTAACTGTTTTTTTAGGCCTACAACGCCACAACACGTGAACAGACCTCTACATAACAAATTCCTTGATATAACCTTTTTTTCATTTAGTCCCTTCAGATTTTTCAACTCAAGGTTAGACTTTAGTGTTTGTCGTGAGCGAAGCCACGGGAACTGCTAGTCTTCTACTATATATTTGTCAAATACCACTCAGTATAATCATCGTACAGCCCAAACTACTTGACCTAGAAACTTGAAACTTTGCATGGATGTTCCTCTTAGGGTGTAGGCATCCGCTAAGAACGCATTTTTCAAAATTCGTAGTATAAAGGGGTTTTCGGCGAGGCCGAAGTTTTAAAATTTTCCCATTTAAAAGTATGTTGGACGATTTTTGTTTACATTTTTAATGTTCATAAAGCTATCAGCTGGTAGTTAGCTTCGGAAATGTATACGTTGATACAGATGATAATAAATTGATTTCTTTGATCATGGCTTCATTGATTTTTGTTGATTTGATTCAAGGCATAATTATGTACTGTATAAAAGAGTTAAGTGGCACCATCTATATTTCGGTAGCGGGAGTTATAGTTTTTCCTGGAGGCGTTCCGAATAATTTTTTTTCTTACTTCTATGCCTGTCCGATGATTTGGTGTTTCGTATAATTCGACGTACGCAGATTTAAACGTGAAGAGCATACTGCCTTTTGTGGCTGAGTCTTGAGACTAAATCCCGGTAAGATGAAAGAGAAAAGAACACTGATTTTTCAGTCACAAACAGAATGTGCTGAAATGATATGATTTTTTTATCTATTTATGTAAAAATCTTTAAATTATACAAATCCCTGATTGTAAGTTAAATACTATCTTTTCTATTATATTTTTGTCAAATACCACTGATCTATCATTGTACAGCCAAAACGACTTAACCTAGAACCTAGAACCTAGAACCTTGAAAATTTGCATGGACGTTCCTTACAGAGTGTTGGCATTCACCAAGAACGGATTTTTTTAATTCGACGTTTTTAGAGGTTTTTGGTGAAGCTGAAGCTTTGAAAATGCCCCATGTTAATGTAATGGATGATCTTTTGTATTAATTTCAAATTTTATTAAATCAAGCATATTAGCTTCACAAACGGATACGTTGTTACAGCTGATTTATAATTTGATTCCTTTTATCATGGCTTTATGGTTGTTTTGATGATTTTGTTAGGTTATTCGTACTATATAAAAGTTACATTTGGTTAAGTTTCGTACCTTATACGTTTAATCCTAAGCTCATTATGTGGTACCATATTTTTAAGCAGCGGGAGCTATAATTATTTCCTTAGGCCGGCCTTTATGTTTTTAATTACAATCATGCCAGTTACAATAATTTGGCAAATACCTTTTTCATCTAATTCGACGGTGTCCCGGCTTTTCACGGAAAAATAATTGCTGCAATCAGTGGTTGATCTTAAATTATTACTACCCGCCCATATTTTAAGTTAAAAACTAAGTGAATCGAGTTTGAAAAACTGCCCACGGATAGCACCATAACTGTTTCGAACGTTCAGCCCTTTACTGTACTTAATTGATGCCCTACTAGGCAATCCAGGGACGTATTGGTAAATCTTCAAAGAAGTTTTCGAGTTATAACGGTGAAAAGAAAACCTTCACTGTCTACTATGGTATCCTACATCCTACTGTGGTATCTACATTTTATCCTACATTCCGCCACAAAACAAACATATCTCTACATGATATTCCTTGATATAAAGTTTTCTATTCAGTCCTCTAGATTCTTCATATCAAGGTTAGACGATAATTTTTTCGTGAGCGACGCCACGGGTTCTGCTAGTTATATATAATTATATTTTTTTAATTTAACTTTTAGCGAAATTCCCCTATAGGGAAGAAGCGATTACCGTAGGTCTCATGGTAAGACCTAAGCACGAGACCATGATAACTTTTCGTTTTGGGGCCACCAGAAGCAAAAACACCATTCGTTCGAATTTATATTTATCTATCTATCTATCTATATATATACATACATATATATATATATACATATATATATATATATACATATATATATATATATATATATATATATATATATATATACATTGTGACTGCCATAAGAATTCACGGGGCTATGGCTGCCACCAGTAATCGTAGAGTATACAACAGTTTAAAGTGCTCAAAATGATTGTGTGGTTCAATTATGTGTGCCCAGTGTTTAGATTTTAATTAATTGAAGTGAAACACCGCTAATTAGAAACGATGTATTGTAGTTGCCATACATTTTGGTGGTTTATGGCGCAGCTTTGTATATGGCTGCCATAAGACTGTTTTATCGGATATTCTTCATATGTTTGTACATCTTACAGCTGCCAATAGTGTTGTCAATTCTTGTCGGGTGGCTGACTATCACCATGGCTGTCATTCGGTTTCAGTTAGATAAACCTGAAGGTCATTTCAGACTGATCTCTAGCTACTGCCGCCGCCGCCGGAGTGATGCCTCTGGCCATTTCACTCAAAAAAATCATTTTTAGCGGTGATTTACCGCGAGCCATTTTACATCAAGTACCGTGATGGGAGATATGGAATAAAGGCTTAAAGGGCATGCGCAGATTAAGCAGGTCCGGTACTGGCGGACACTATAGCACGTTCCGCACGCCCGCGGGCGACGTCCTGTGTAAACAGTCCCATTTGCTATCATGGGTCGCTAGGGTTTCAATGAACTCGATAGGTTATTGGCTTTCATTTTAGTCATAAATTACTTTGATGTATTGAGTTTCAGGTGAATTAATTGTGGTTCTTAAACTTGCATAAAATTAAAGTTTTCAGACATTTTTATTTATATAAAGACTGATATCTCCAGTTGGAGGACAGGTATGGAGTTCTGTATGCTTTGAAAAGCCTGACTGAAACATCACCTTTCTTTTGAGACTATAACCATTTAATTCGGTTAAGTTTGGGGTGAGTTATTAAGCGTGAAATTTAAAAATAACAATTCTTTATGTCATAATGATCTTTAAATTTCATTTGCTACTTAACTGATTTTACATACCAATACTTCAAATAAAAGCCGACATATCTCTGTGCATTTGAAGGCTAAAATGAACTAAATACCTCATTTAGAACACGAGATATAACTACTTCACTAAAAACAAATTTCCCAAAAATTAATTTTTAAGTTACATTGAGCCTTACAGCGCATCTGTCACCTAAATGATCTTAATAATTAATATCTGAAATGAAAGCCGGTATTTCATTGAGTATTTTGAGACTAAATAAAGGATTAACCACCCAGAAATGATGGGCACTGGTCCCGAGTCAATATTTCAAAAGAATGCATGGAAAAAATGCAGTGAAGTAACTTTTTTTAATGAACCCATTTTAATTTTTTTCATCGCTAGTTGTTTTTGGTTTGTCTGGATTATGCTACAATTTTTGAGTAGGAAACAAGCAAAACCTTAAATTACATGTCATTAGCAACAAAAAA